>CM050167.1:342199422-342784422 GCA_027410445.1 Discoglossus pictus | reverse complement strand
GGGAAGAGACACATGGGAGGGGACAGGGGAACAGTCACAGGGGAGGGGGAGCAGACACAGGTGAGGGAGAGGTGGGGAAGAGACACAAAGGAGCTCATTGCAAGCATTTTTTTTTGCAGTCTCGAACTCCAGATAGTGCCGGTTATGCCGGTTTAGCGGGAGTAAATTTAAAATGGGGAATTGATGCCGGTGCCGGTTGCTTGAGAGTCACGGTTAGCTGAGTGCCGGTTAACCGGGATTCTACTGTATAACG
Source organism: Discoglossus pictus (assembly GCA_027410445.1). Lineage (NCBI taxonomy): Eukaryota > Metazoa > Chordata > Amphibia > Anura > Alytidae > Discoglossus > Discoglossus pictus. The sequence continues at coordinate 342,784,169 of CM050167.1, read as the reverse complement.
CAATTTGGACCTTTTCACTTTCCATTTAAACAGAAGTGCTTGAGCAAATAAAAAAAAGAGTAAAACAACCTATAAATATAATTAAAAATAATCTATGTGTGCATTGCTAGTGTTTTAAAGAAGTCAACATGTACATGGTATTGACCTAGCGCTACTATTGACCTGAATATACAGCCATTACCTGGTTCCATTTTAACCATAGTAATTAATTGGGGAATCTAGACAGTGAAGAATGATCAATCAGTTAAGGGAATAGAACAAAAGGTTAATGTGAGTGCGCCCAAGACCTGTCTCAATAACAAATGTAAGTTTCCTCATTCTGGAAATAAGCAGTTTTCATACTGTTTGCGGTGCTCAATGTTTGTCTTTTTGTTACTAAACACTGTTTATAGAGGAAAGGGCGCACATACGCATTCCCAAATCTACCGAGACTCCAGGGAGAAACAAGCAGATATTAACACAAGAAAATAGGCACGCTGCATACAAATCTGACACAATACTGTGACAACACAAGAGTGGAATAAATAAATACTAATAGGAAAAAGATACAAAACAGATGTCTAGAAAGCCAGACCAACATTAATCTCCCTGACAACACCAGCCAAAAAAACACAACACGTGAGAGGTGGTCCTTTATCGATAAACTATGACACACATCATCTCTATTAGAACATTATTTTTTATAACTAACAAAATAACTAGCAAATGATTACAACTTCTATTACATTATATACTATTTTGAAGAACGAAACCTAAAAATGGTTGGTTAAAAATAATGTACTATGTAATATTTAGCTTTTTTCCATGCAATAAGCAAATTATCCCAGGGCAGCTAGTGCCTAATACAACCAACATACTCTGACAATGTTGTACCTCTTGCAAATGCCATGTCCTTGATATAGTTACATAGTTACATAGTAATTAAGGTTGAAAAAACACTTACAGTCCATCAAGTTCAACCTGCTAAGATCTCCTCTGATTTGCACTATGCGGATTAGTTATTAATGAATTCGTTGTTAAATAATTATTAATAGTATAGTATTGGAGGATGAATAAAGAGTTAGTCCATCAAGTTCAACCTTTTTAGATCTCTATTGATCTTTTTAATATGTGGACTATTTATTATTAATTGATCCAGAGGAAGGCAAACAGAAAAAAATGATGCCTTGCATGCTTCCAGTTCTCCTTTATAGTGAGAATACAATGTTGGCCTCTAAGCCAATTACAAGTCATATCCTGGGATGATTTTCATAAAGGCCCCTTATAACTGGTAGCATAGTCTATTTCACTCCCCAAAAATAACTTATGGGGGCAAAGGAAACATTTGGACCTGATTCCTTGTATTGTCTGTAATTATTAAGTTCTATTAGTTATTAGCTTAGTGCATGGACCATTTTGTGACACGGCACATCATATCCCCTTGTGTACTTCAATGAAGCTGAGAGCTATACCATGTAGGGTCACCAAGATGGGCAGAGATATCAAACAAATTGCAGTCCACTGGGAAAGGAACTGGCAACCCACTCAAGTATATTTGCCAACATAGCACAACAAAAGACATAACAATAGATGTGCCTGGTGCGCTGTGGTCCATAGGGTCACAGAGAGTTAGATATGACTGAACGACTAAACAACAAATACTGGCCAAAAATCACTAAATATTGGTGATGACTACAAACCAGTTCCACACAACACTTTATAAAACACAGCAGAAGCTTAGATGTTTTTGGCCACTGTCTTTATTTACCCACTTGTAATATAAGCTGAACTCAAGAATGTTAACAGAATGGGAGCTTAGCGCACAGAGATGAGAAACCAAGTTGCAAATACAAGAAGTAAATAGCAAATAAACTAATCCTCTAAAAGCATGCCCCACTGCATCAAAAAAGCATTATTACAGGAAATTAAAAGATTATAATATTTGCATGTTACTAAATTACTAAATACTGATTGATGGTTCAGTTCACGCAGTAATTCATCTTAATTGCTTTTTTTGGAGCATCCATGAGATATTTGGTAATTCTGACATAGTTTGGTTGACTTTAAATGGATATGAACCAGTATTTTTCTCACCAGTATTTCCTTGGCAAGTACAGGTTTAAATATGCAAATAAACACTTAGGGAAATTATTTTAATACTAAATTAAAAACAGGGAAACTTCCATATTCCTTTAATATGGCTTTCATAATACTGGATAAAGTACAATGACACATACAATAGTAATTACATCAGTAATAAAGTAACCACTTGAGACTAACAAAGCGCAACTTGGTGACTATAATCTGAAATTCAATTTAGAACCAATAACCACCAATTCTTACAGACAATAATGTCTAGTTCAACTAACCATCAACAATTTATTTATTTAGTGCCAGTTTAGACCAGTTTAGTACCAATAATATCCAGAGTTGAGTTCAGATCCAAATAGTTTTTTGTTCCGTTTAGTGCCAATAATGACTAGTTCAGTGTGGCTCCAATCATTTTTAGTTTAATACAAATAATCTCCCCTTCCATTTAGCTCCAATAATCTCTAGTTCTTGCTAGGAAGAAGATTATTAATAAGGGAGTTTAGTTTAAATATTTAATTTGTAAAAATGATTTGCGTGGGCGTTCATGCTTGTTGGTTCCCTGGTGGCACAGTGGTGCTTAAACCACAGCATCCTAGGTTCAAATACAGCCAGGGAACCAAGAGGTCACACCGGTCAGTACTTGGATGGGAGACCACCTGAGAATACCAGGAGCTGTATGCTGTGGCCCACTGGAGAAGGAACTGGCAACTCACTCCAGTATCTCAGCCATGAAAACCAAGTGGATCAGCATGGTGTGTTGTACATGAGGTCACAGAGAGTCGGACACAACTGAGCAACAATGCAGTGCTTGTTTTTTCCTGTTATGTAGCTTCTCTATGGATATAGCTTTAAGACACAACTGATGCAAAAGAAACCTAGCAGCTGATCTGATTGGACGAAAGCATTTTGTACACAACTGAAATTATTGAAAAGGGCTGTCCATACTAAAGGAATTACTGAGAATTCTCAAAGCTTTAAGTTTCTTCTAAATCAATGACCCACTATATCACTTAGCAGAAACAACCTCTTCTAATTAGTACAGGCAAATTAGAGACATTCCTCTAGATTCACTAAGCTTTACACAGGCTGGGAAGTGCTTTGCTGACACTGGGATAATGCTGAAAATTGCAATTGCAGCCTTCAGTAAAGCCAAAATTCACTAAGCTTTGAAGATCCAAAATGCATTAGTGAGGCTATGATGGCTGATTTATGTGTGAAATATGTAGAAAAATAATCAGCACAATGCCTTAATAATAAAATGTGCCAGTAAATTATACATTAAGTATGTGCTTGCCTGTAAATTGTATACAGGTGTGTGTGTGTATATATATATATATATATATATATATATATATATATATATATATATATATAAATATATATATATATATATATATATATATATATATATATATATATATATATAATAAGCAATACTCCTATATATATAATAAGCAATTTATGTATGTATATATATATATATTAGAGTCAAAGATATAATATAAAGAATCAGAATAAAAGGATCAATCCTTTGAGCAGATGCAAAAATGATCTCTGTAGCACCAACGACAGCCTTTTTTCCCCCCATCTCTGGAATTAAGTCACAAATCCATAAAATATTGCTTTAAGATAGGGAGCTATGCAATGGTTAAGAAATGAAATATACAGTTTTCTTTAATGGCAATAAATGTATATCGTGTGCATTTATTAATGCGATTAATCGAACAACAATAACAATAAATATTTAAATATCGCTGGATTGATGTAAAAATGGGCAAACAAATATATTTGTATGTTAGTCTTTTGTTTTTTTATAGACTGAAAATATCATGGAATAATAAGCAATTACTATGTAGGATCACTCAAGATGGGCAGGTCATAGCAGAGAGATGAGACAAATTACAGTCCACTAGAGAAGGAACTGGCAACTCACTTCAGTATCTTTGCCAGGAAAATCATATAGAGCACCACCAGAGACATGCTGAGGTCTGTAGGGTCACGAAGATTTGGACGCGACAGAGCAACTAAATAACAACAATAATGTGCAATAAGCACCCAAATAAAGTGGTTACACTTGGTAGGTGGTTCAGAAAGGCTGACTGTAAAGTACAAAGCAAGTTTACAGTAAGAAATACTAATAAAGTACTTGCTAAGTGATATCATATTTGGAAGCTCCAACACCCAACAGGCAGCAGTTGTGCAGCACTGGATTCCAGCAGGTATAGCAGTGAGTGCTTCTCCTCCACAAAAGCTCCGAGCCTGCCCTTCTCTGCACATAGTCCCTGCTGGAGCTGCACACTCATTTTCCCTTATCTTGGCACCAAGGCTTTAGTGTAACTCTTGAATGCCAGGAAATCACAGTAATTAGCCAAAATGCTCAGAATATTTATTTTTCTGTTCTTATTTTTAATTTTAACACTATATCTGCCACAATACAAAGTTAAAGGTATCCCCTGCCCCTGGGAATCCTTATGGGACTTAACCAGCCTATAGATCAGACATAAAGGGCACCTGTGTGTCTGCATTGAAATGACCTACACTGCAGTTTTATGTGAGTGGGCAGCAACAGAATGGCATTATATTCCCCTCTCACAGTTACAAAGCTATATACATATACTTATCATGATCATTACTAGCTATTATTATATTATTACAGTTATTTCATAAGAAAAAGCAATACTGATAACAGAATGACATCACATTCCCCTCTCACAGTTACAAAGCTATATATACTTATCATAATCAATACTAGCTATTACTTTTTATTATATTATTACAGATATTCCATAAGATAAAGCAATAAGTGAAATTGTTTACAAATATTAAAGAAATGTATCCAACCATATTCCAAAAAAGCACAAAACACTGGTCAACTTGCATTGATGTATATATATATATATATATATATATATATACTGCAGAGATATATGTGCCCTGAATAGTGACTATACAATTTACATAGGCTATACAATGTTTAGGAATACACTGGAGATTTGTTTCCCAGTATTTCTCCTATTACTGCGGTAGAGTAGTAAATGAATTGGACCATCAGCCATAATAAAATTGTGTAGTTTTAGTATTTTAAGTGAAGCAACAAAATATTTATAAAGTTTGTACAATATATAAAGTTATCATGTACTGTACACCATGTTTTCCATCAGCTCCAGGCTGGCACATTGTAGATTAATAAGTTTACTTTGCATATAGGTGGGGATGGTGACTTTAGAGCCAGGCTGGGATGTGAATAAGCCCACACACATGTGTCAATGCAAGGGAGAATAAGGTAACACTACTCATACAGTGCAATAATACCAAGATATGACAGCTGTGTCTTGGAGATCCTATGCATTACTATACACTTTACTAGAAGCTGTTACAGACTTTATTTACCTTGAGCTGATCCAGAGAGAGATGCAGGTCCTGAGATCAGAGGGGAATCCACATAACCATCCACATGAGATAGATGCCACACAGGCTGGCACAGGCTCAGACCCCTCAGCTCCCAGTGATGTCTGACTCTCCTCCCCACATGGGACCCTGCTCAGTGACTGAGACTACACAGGAATCTGTAAGTGTGAGACACAGAGACTGAGGGGCGGGCAGGAGAGGCTGGCCAATGGGAAGCAGGGTACCACCTCCTCACTACTGGTACACGGCACCCAGCTCATATACTTCACAGAGGGGCACTGGGTAGTGAGCTCTGATAACAGGGCACCATGCACTGGACTCTGCCCACTCTCACAGGGCACCCTGCACTGAGCTCACCCTCTAATTACAGGGCACCCTGCTCTGGACTCTGCCCATTCTTACAGGGCACCCTGCACTGTGCTCAGCTTCTGCTCATAGAGGCACCCTGCGCTGAGCTCAGCCTCTAATTACAGGGCACCCTGCTCTGGACTCTGCCCATTATGACAGGGTAAACCCTGCACTGAGCTCAGCTTCTGCTTCTAGGGGCACCCTGCACTGAACTCACCCTCTAACCGCAGGGCACACTTCTCTCGACCCTGCCAATATATATATATATATATATATATATATATATATATATATATATATATATATATATATATATATATACATATATTATACATGCATGTGTCTGTGTTCTGCCCATTCTCACAATTAGCTTATATTCACACACACACAAAGGACATTGCACTAAGCCCAGGCTCAGCACCACATTTTAGCTACTCCTCACAATGATCCTACACTGGAACCCACTCACTCCATCCCTTCTACACCATGCACTGAGCTAACGCTTCCTCTTCCCAAACACCTTAGCTGGAACTAAGCCACAGAGCAAACTCCTCTCCTTACTCCTCACCCTGGCACTGAACTAATTCCTCATTCTGCCAACTAACTCTCTGCAATCAGATACCACCCTGCACCGTGCTAATGCCCCCTCAACACATACCCCAGTGCTACGCTAACTTCCCCCCTGGCATCCAGAATTCAATTGTTGTCTCTGTACCCCATCCTTACCTTCCACTCTGCACTAGGCTATCTCCTGGTCACAGTGGCACATTGTCTTTATCCTGTTACCTTGTATTGGCAATCATACTCTCACTCTGTGCCCCTGATACTGCCTCCCAATGCCTTCCCAATCTGACAGTCTGCACAGAGCTATTTTCTGTCCTTGGAGCTCTGTGCAGGGTTACATCCTCCACACTGCAGCACCCTGCCCTGGGCTAAAGCCTCATGAAACAGACATTAGGTAAATTACTAATACCTCATCATACCAGCACTCTGCACTGGACTATCAGCTCCTCAACCTGATTACTTGCCCTGGGCTAACTCCATGTCACCCTGGCATCCTAACCTGGACTAATTCCTTTTTACCTTGGAACACTCTGTTTGCTCTTCCTTGTCCAACAACCTTACCTGGACAACATCCTTACCTTAGCACCCTGGCCTTGTATAATTCCTGTGCTGGGCTCATGCCTCCTCACCATGACACCCTGTGCTGGGTATAACTAATATTCACACTGGTATCTTGCAGTAAACCAACTCCTTTTCATCCTGGCATCCTGGACTGGGCTAGGCAACCTCGACTAACCGCTATCATCCTGGTACCCAGCATTGGGTGAATGTTTTTTTTATGCTGGCACCCTGTTCTAAGCTAATCAGATTGGCACACTGTAATGGACCAGTGTTTAATTATTTGGTCATCCTGGGCTATCATCTCCCATGGCCACCCTATACTGGGCTAAATCCTACAAATCCTGTTGACTTGCATTGGGGTAATTCCTTCTCACTCTGGCAGCATGCCTTGCACTGGACTAACCTTGGCACGCTGCATTGGATTAGACTCTCCTTAACCCAGAACCCTGCCTTGGGCTACTGCTTTCTCACCCTGGCACTGGGCTAACTACTTTGTGCTTCTTCAGATGCCCATCTCTCTTGAGAAGAAAAGAAAACATTCAGTCCTTCCATCCAAACTTATATTGGCAAACACATAAGGGCAGGGTTTTATGGGCATTAGGAAAACAGCTGTCTCATCATTAAAACCCAAACTGAAAAAACTCAGTGATTAAGCAAACTCTCAAAATTTGCAACAAATATAATCCCACCAAATGCATTTTTTTCGGATTTAGCTATACAAAAAAGCAAAGAAAAGATTATATTGCGTTTGATATTCAGTTTAGGAATGTGAGTCAATGTATCATTAATATTACATGTCCTGTACAGATAATGCATTGTGGTTCTTTGTATAAAATATTAACCCCTCAATCTCACAGTCTCTTTACATATTGATTTTTACAGTCCGAAACTGTGCCTCAGAAGTTATTAAAGGGACATTATGACATAAGCAATATGATAACATTGCTATCAGGGGATGCCTAGACATTATAGCTTTCTGCTTAGTCGAAAGTACATTTACAACATTAAAATACACTTTTTAGTAACAAAAACATAATTGTTCTTTCTAACACTTTCTTACTGTTTATTAAATAAGTCATAGTAATATAGAAATTACATTTGCCTTTAATCCCTGTGTATATTAGGTAATGTGAGCTGCAGTAGACAGGGGTGGAGCTACCAGTGGTGTAGATGGTGCAATGCACCAGGGGACACAGCTATGAAACGGTGTTTTGAGGAGTGCAGCTATGGGAAAGTGTATTGGGGAGGGCACTAAATGATCTCTTACCAGAGGGGTGCTAAGTGCAAAAAATTACAATTCTCTAGCTCTGCCAATAGCAGCAGGGCCAGATCCACCTTTTTGGTGCCCCTAGGCAGTGAAGTGGAGGAGCCTCTGCGAGCGAGTACACAAGGTATGCCCATTTTTGCATTTTCTGTGCATTTAAGTTCCTTTTCCTGTAAGTTCCTTCTTGTTCTATGAACTGCAGCATTTCATCTTTTTAAGCCAGGAACCATTTATGTTTTTAAAAGTGGCCCCCCTCACAGGGAAGTGCCCTTAGGCGGCTGCTTACTTGGCCTAATGGGTAATCCGGCCATGACTGGCAGTAGAATACAGAAAAATACATGTAAGCGTTGCAGCTTAGAAATCAAGTGCACTCTGACTGGCTCTTGAATTAGCAGAACTGTTAAACCTATTTGTTGAGCATTCTGTGTGTCAGTGACAAAAATGGAACTTAAAATGGCACCTTCCAGCATCTATAAACATGGTAATATGAATGACACTTAATTTTATTTTGAACTTTTTCTTTAATCTAAAATGCAATAAGCTACCAAAAACTTAGAGGACAACAAATTCATCCTTTTGATAGTAAGACAAGATATTAATCAATTTAATCATTATATGAAACATTGTGGCTTCTTATTTAGGGAGTACAGTACTCTGGACATCTTAATACTCTGTTTTAGAGCACCTTTAAATTAGGTTAAAACATTTTCCTTTGTTATAACAATTTAGCTAAAAGCTTTAAAAGTTACCTTTTATTTCTACAATCTACAGGAAATGTAATGCGCTTCCTATGGAGCAAAATACTTAGTTTGGACAGGTGACATCAGGGACTAATATTGGTTTATATGAAGAGTGAGGTTAGTTGTCATGAAGGATGGGCCGCCATGTGTCTGAACTCTGCACGTACCTCAATAACTAGTCTGGAGCAGCAAGGGGGTCGTCTAAACAATGCCGTGAAGAAAGAACATTAACAGGCTTGAGGTATACATAAGAATGTTTAAATGCCATTATAGCTTGGGAAAAAAGTCACATGTTTGTGAAGTAAGAAACTAACAACATTAGCTATTATGTAATCTGAACATAAAATAATTTTGAAAGAAAATCTTAAATTTAGCTAATTCTGCTTGTGTCATGGAGTTATATTGTCAAGGGGAAATTTGCAGCAGCATTATTTCAACAGAACTGAATGAAGATCTCATCTCAGTCCATTGTTTTTCTTATTCTGCCCAGGTATCTAATCTTCAGTAATATGTAAGTCATCACAGGGTAATTTTTCTAATTTACTAAAGTATCATAGTGGTTGGGATGGGCTATCATGGTGATTTGTTTCCCTATAAGGCGCTCATCTCCACCAGCGCAAGGAGCGTCTTTGCTCACCCGCAAGTGTTAGCAACAACCCGTAGTGCTGAGAACTATATATGTGATTGGCACTAATGAATTCTTAAGTCAATAAAATGCATATAAACATTATTTAAAAAAAACACCCGAAGCCAAATTTCTGACTTCAAAGCATTTGCAAGTAGCTAATTGAATAAGCACCCAAGAGTTGTTTTTTTGCTTCAAAAATAAATTATTCTATATCAAGCAAAATAACAATATAACAGCATAGCAATTGCAAGATTTAAATCTTACTTGTGAGGAAGTCTTAGTCTTGTCTGTGTTTGCTTAGCTTGATATTGTTGTTTTTCAGTCCTTCAGTCGTGTCCGACTCTTGGTGACCATATGGAAGTGGCACTCCAGGCACATCTGTATGTGTTGTGCTTATTCATATGGTTTTCTGGGCAAATATACTGGAGTGGGTTGCCAGTTTCTTCTCCAGTGGACCAAGAATTGTCTGAAGCCTCTGCTATGAACTGCCCATCTTGGGTGACCCTAAATTGTATAGCTCACAGCTTCACTGCGTTACACAAGCCCCTTCACCACAACAAGGTAGTGATCCAGAAGGGGTGCTTGTTATAGGATCTTGCTAAATCAAAACCCAGTGCATGTTATGTTGGTGGTTGTTGAACAAGAGTACGGCCATAACAGAGTATATCATCTCTTGCACCGGGGTCCAGGTCCAGTTTGAGAATAGTTGATATAGAATCCTAGGTCAAGGGCTTGTAGTAGGAATCCAAAATGAAGATCAGGTCTAATGGAATGTAGGGTAAATGGTAGGACAAGCCAACGGTCAGGTCACTAGGATCGGCCGTAGTCATAAGCCAAAGTAAAATTAAATCAATCCAAGACTATAACAGAAGCACACTCTTAGGACATAAGTTCTTGCTTCTGCAAGACTGGTCTCAACTGACACCATAAGGTACATGTTATTTCTTCTGTAGTCCTGGAATGATGCGTGTTTTGTGGACAACATGGTGCGCTACTTTGGAACGACTCATGGTATCTCAAGAATGGCCAGAGTTGGTGGACTATAGAGAATGCAGGACCCAGGAATAATGCAGGTAGGGGTGAGATATCTTGCAATACTCCCTTCCTGAAGACTAAACAGAACGACAGAGAGAAAGATGCTGTTGGTTAATGAAAGAAAGAGAGGTAGAAAGAAAACAAGGGTACTGCAAAAGAGAGGGGGAAAAGAAGGAGAGGGGAAGGCTGGAGAGAAGAGGTACACTATGGGTCAGATGGGATCAAGAAAGTAAAGGGATAAGAAAAAGGAGAATAACAAAGAAAACAGGTGAAAAGAGTGAAAATAATGGGGAAAAAAGGAAATGGTAAAAGGAAAACAGTATTTAATGAGATACAAGGATAGAGCAGGGATCCCTATTGGCTGCTACATTAGAACCTAGCACCATTTACCTTCTGGGATATCCTGCAATAGTTATGTATATCAACTGTGTCATAAAACATTGCTTGGAATTTGTTTCTTTATTGCAAGTTTAATTTGGAAAATCAGATGGGGAGGCATATTTTTAATAGTCATATTGATTAAATATTGTAACATTGCAGACCAGTTGCTAAAATAAGGGTAACTAAAAAAACAGAAAAGCTATAAAATACCTGTATTTATCAGTTATTCACATTTTCTTTTTTGCAAATTGCACCAAAGGAGATTAGTATCTTACTATTTAATTTAAAAATAAGTCTTAATGAAGCATTTTGTAGTTGTAATGAGTTCTATACTATTAAATTATACTAGTCACTTCTAAAAGGGGTATTTTTTGTAGTTATTATAAACATATAAAGGAAAGTGAGCACTGTATTAAAGGCATATCCAAGTTTCCTGGGTTATTAGATTTTTGCACTCTTTATTCAAAGAGCATTATTTTTGTATGCAGCACATTTCATAAAACATTTTATTTTGTATTCATCAATCCCTATAATGATTATGTTGACACCCCCAGGGGTGCCTATACAAGCCCCTGATCCCCACCCAGTCAACATGCAGCATTAGGGGAGCAATTTTTAACTTCTGTGCCTTTCTCAGCCAATAGGAGAGCACTGATGTCAGCCCTGAAGTCACTGCTGGGATGTGCTCCCTGCTGCAGTCTGCTCTTTATCTGTGCTGTCAATGCCCTTCACCACACACTACATATCCCAGGCTGCTTTGCAGCACAAACAGGTTTATTGAAATGTATCAGCTACAGTGCTTTCTCCTAATTGGACAAAATTATTGTTTTTAATTTTATGCTAATTTAGCGTTGGTTTGGAGGGGGTGTTAATCCTAATTTCCAACTGTCAGAAATTACAAGACATTTTACTAACTTCAAGGTAAGTGTTTAAATGTTTATTCTGGTATTTTTTCATGCAAATTTTTTTTTATATATACTATTAACTCTCCTATATCAGAAGCACTCATAATCCATCAAATTCAGATATGCCTTTAATTTGGGAAATCGATGAACTTAAATTGGATTTAAATGCTTGCAATTCACTGATAATTGCATTTATTGTTTTTTTATGTCTGTGATTTTAAATATAAATTTTGGAATTACACTGGGTACCCAAAGAGCATTTATTATACAGCCAATGAGCAGTCTGGTATGTTTGTGCTAATTGTGGGAAGTAACCATATCAGCTCTTCAGACTTATAGTGCTAGCTACAGAGTTATCCCACTGTCTGTGATTTATCTCATAGGGGATATGGGAAAATAAATCATGTGTAAATAGGTACAGCTTTCTAGCCATCAGGGGAACCCATCGAATTTATGGGGGTCCATAGTCAGGATTCTAAAAGTTCTTATTGACAACTGACAAGGGTGAGAGATTAACAAGTGAGAGATGAGAGAGGTGAAGACATTGAGTAATGGAGGGAGAGCTGGAAGATGGTAAGTAATAGACCAGTTCTACAGTGTATACTTAATTTCTGTAAATGGTTCATTTCTGTAGAGAGAAAGGGAAGTAGAAGAATAGGCCAAGGAGACAGCATGATTTGGGGTGAAAAAACTGTAGGGGTGAAGAAGAGAAATTTGGCAAAAAGGTGAGGATTATGGAGATAGGAAGGAGGCAGATAGAAAATGGGAATGCAGAGCATTGGTAAGTAGAGAAAGTGAGCTAAAAGGCTCTAGAATGATGGAGACATGCATGGGAATGGAATAGGACAGACATGGGGAAGTCAGAAAAGAGAGACTCAATGCAGGAGACAGAAATGAGAAAACATGCAAAGGGAAAATTACTGGTGCATCTCAAGGTAGATTATATTGATCATGGTTTTTGACGTGAGTGTAGTAAAATATTATTTATATTTAAGGAGTGCAGCTCTATGAAGAGTGTGTCTGAAGAAACAGGAGCTCATCTGTAAAAAAAATGATGACCTGTTAGGTGATGATCAGGGGAAACTGATCTTTCAAGGCTGACGCAGAGAGAATGATCTTTAATGGGTATGTCTGTATATTATGAGCCATATTCAATTCCAAGCCTGCAACTCGATCGAAGTAGGCCGAATGTGTGCAGGTGTGTTGAAGGCTCCCGTTCATCTCCAATTGCCATGCTATTCAGTTGCTCAAGCCCGCAAGTTACTGTCCCAAAGCCAAAACCGTAAACCACGCACTGGCTCGTAGCATTTCAGGGCGGGAACATGATCAATTAAGGAAGCCCGTAACCTCCCATTTCGAATCAGCCAATAGGAAATGAGACTTTAAAACAGGGAGGTTATATGTCAATCAGTTAGGTTCAGGGGTCCATTATGCGATCAGATTCGCAAACCCGCAAAATAAAGATTTATGAAAAGGAATGCCAATACTGTTCTAGTCCATGTGGGTGGCCTGACATGTGTTAACTCATTGATACTCGAGATCTATTTAACCGTGAAATGACACATACAAATAAATGTAATTTCCTGCCTATTTGCGAGCTTGAGACAATTAATTCTAATGTCTGTCATCGCTTTCCCCGTTATTTACAGTGCAGAATTGATTTTTTATTTGCTTTTACAGTGCTATGAATAGGTGATTAACCCCCTTGCGGGTCCTCTCTAGCAGTCGTAGGATTTTCTACTTCATTTGCCATTTACGGATGTGAAAACATTTGCGGGCTTGCAGAAATTGAGCAATTGAATAGCGATTTGTGCTTTTAGCCTTGCGAAAGTGAAAGATCAAAGGCTTCTGGAGGCTGTAAGTTATGGGTTTAACCATCACAATATTTAAAAAGCCGTAACTCGTAACCTGTTTGGAGCCCGCAAAAAAGATGCCAAATCAATAGCAAATTAACTTGCGACCTCACAGGCTACCGGATCGGCCAAAACCTCAATTGATTATGGCCCTATGTCTTCTATATTCACAACTACATACAAACTATACATGAAGCAGCACTCTTATAGACATACATACACTGTACCAAGAGGAGCTCTACTATACGCTTACATATAGCCAGAGCAGATCCTCTATATGCATACATACACACAAATAAGCAATATATATGTTAGTTATTCTCAAGGATTCAGAGTAACACTGACTTTTTTAACTTGTGACTTATTAGTTGTGTACTGTGTTTTGTACAGATAACACTAACTTCTTCACATATCAAGGGCAATTACTGCCCCAGATATGCAGCTCCATTGCTTCCTTATCTTAAGTATAGACATAGATAAGTAATGGCCTATCTGAGGCTGTATTTATTTAGTTAGATATTGTTCTTCTCTCACTAGCTGCATTTAGACTGATTCATGCAAAGAATGTTTAGTTTATTAGGTAGTGTAAATCATTAATTGTATCTAGACCCTTGCAAGAATGGACAGACCTTTGTAGGCTTTGGGGTTTCCAACATGTTCATACTCTACTTTTACTCCTAAAATGAAATATCAGAAACGTTTTAGCAAAGGAGAAATGAATAAGCAGCTAACCATTTAGCATCTTTATTTTTTATTTGTTACATCTATTCAATTTTAATTAACAATTAATTTGTTTGCAAGCTCCTATTACTAAATAAAACAGATTTAAGTGATATATATCAGTGCAATAATTGAAGGTTTATGGCATTTTACTCTCCTAGATAAAATGCTTAACCTAGATTTTTGAAGACTGTTTATGAGTATAAGAATCTTTTTTTGTGTTTGTTATATCACTTCATAAGAGCTGAATCCTGAGGTGTGTGTGGAGAGAGGGTTTGGGAAGGAGGGAAGAGAGAGACTTTGTTAAGATTATTGAATATGACAAAAAATGACACCAAATGGGCGGTGGAGGGGGTGCTTTCCTAGGACTGTTCAGATTAGAACTACTCGTCCTTTCCTCTTGCTTTAGCCCAGTCATAGGATTACAACACATTTACAGTGCCTTGCAAAAGTATTCACCCCCCTTGGCATTTTTCGTGTTTTGTTGCCTCACAACCTGGAATTAACATGGATTGTTTGATGATTTGCATCATTTAAAGCACATGCCCACAACTTTGAAGATTTTTTTATTTTTTTTATTATTGTGAAGCAAACAACTAATAAGACAAAATAACAGAAAAAGTCAATGTGCATAACTATTCACCCCCCTGAAGTCAATACTTTGTAGAGCCACCTTTTGCGGCAATCACAGGCCCAAGTTGCTTTGGATAAGTCTCTATGAGCTTGCCAGATTTTACCAATGGGATTTTTGCCTATTCCTCCTTGCAAAACTGCTCCAGCTCTTTCAAGTTGGATGGTTTGCCCTTGTGAACAGCAAACTTTAACTCTGACCACAGATTTTCTAGTAAATTGAGGTCTGAGCTTTGACTAGACCATTCCAACACATTTACATGTTTCCTCTTAAACCACTCAAGTGTTGCTTTAGCAGTGTGTTTGGGGTCATTGTCCTGCTGGAAGGTGAACCTCCCTCCTAGCCTCAAATCACGCACAGAGTGGTACAGGTTTTGCTCAAGAATATCCCTGTATTTAGCACCATCCACCTTTCCCTCAACTTTGATCAGCTTCCCACTACCGGTTGCTGGGATGGTGTTCTTTCGGTGATGTGATGTGTTGGGTTTGCGCCAGACATAGCGTTTTCTTTGATGGCCGAAAAGTTAAATTTTAGTCTTATCAGACATGAGCACCTTCCTCCATACATTTTGGGAGTCTCCCACATGCCTTTTTATTTTTTTGCTGAAAGTAATGGCTTTCTTCTGGCCACTCTGCCATAAAGCTTATCTCTATGGAGCGTATAGATTATTGTTGTCCTATGTACAGATACTCCAGTCTCTGCTGTGGAACTCTGCAGCTCCTCCAGGGTTACCTTAGGTCTCTGTGCTGCCTCTCTGATTATTGCCCACCTTGCCCGATCCATGAGTTTTGGTGGGCGGCCGTCTCTTGGTAGGTTTGCTGTTGTGCCATGTTCTTTCCATTTGGTTATGATAGATTTGATGGTGCTCCTGGGGATCATCAAAGATTTGGATATTTTTTATTACCTAACCCTGACTTGTACTTCTCAACAAAATTGGTCCTTACTTGTTTGGTGAGTTCCTTTGGTGAGGTCTTCATGGCAGTGTTTGGTTAGTGGTGCCTCTTGCTTAGGTGTTGCAGCCTCTGGGGCCTTTCAAAAAAGGTGTGTATATGTAATGACAGATCATTTGACACTTAGATTGCACACAGGTGGACATCATTTCACTAATTATGTGACTTCTGAAGGTAATTGGTGCACCAGAGCTTTTTATGGGCTTCATAACAAAGGGGGTGAATACATACGCACATGACAATTTTCTGTTTTCTATTTCTAAAAAATAGTTTTATGTATATATTTGTCTCATTTCACTTTACCAACTTAGACTATTGTGTTCTGATCCATCACATAAAATTCAGATTTACAAAACTTTGAACTTATGGCTGTAATGTAACAAAAAAGGTAAAATGTCAAGGGGGGTGAATACTTTTGCAAGGCACTGTATATACAAAATCATAAGTGTGTGTTTATGTATGTATATAGTATGTAATCAAGTGCCAGACATACCCACAGCGCTAATTGTCTCAGGCAATTGATATTTATGTGCATTTTCCTTGGAACTACATCTGCAACTTCAGGTAGCCTGCTGACTCATGCCCAGGCCTGACCCTAGGCCTGGGTATTGTGGGCCTAGGTAGAAACACACCCCTGCCACACCCTTTCCCCTCACTGGCCCAGGAGCAGACTTTTTTGCTTCAGGAAATACAACCATATCCCCCCCACACACACACAACTTCCTTTTGTGTATCATGGATTCCCACATTGCCCAACAGAGCCCTGGGGCATGCCAATTGAAAATGAGCCATATGACTTTATTTCAGCTTAACTATGCTCTTAATTAGACTTTTTTCATTATGCAGTGGTCCTTTAAAAGTAGTCTGTCGTTGTTTTATCCTTAACCTGTTAAAGCAAATTACAAATCTTAATTTAAAAAAACAAACAAACATGTGTAGCTTACCCTAAACCTTCCATACAGGAAGCATGGGAAAAAATGTGACCTCTTCTCCTGGCTATAAGCCATCCTGAGCGGCTGCTGATGTCATTGCGTGAGGACGTGAGCGTCTCTTAGCTTTCCTTATGTCTAAACTATACTCACTAATTGATCCAATCAGGAGCACATCCCAGGATCTTTATTACCCACAATGCTTTCCTTTCCTGCTACTGTGTACATTCTAGGTAATATAAATCCCTTTATCAGTGGTGCTATTCACAGCTATTTTTGACTCTTTATCCATAGCTGTTGGAACGATCTAGACTTTATTGCTCAAATACTCAAAAAAAACTATAGATTTCACTGAAGATTGTTGACGAGAAGCTGTGGAAAAGATGTAACCTGCGATATAATCTAACCATAAATACATAACCTAATTATTCTTCCCTTGTAAGTCCTATTACTGTTCTAGACCTTGATTTATTATCTGTGAGACAGTAACCAATGGATCTTTTATTCATTTCCAATAGCAGCTGGCAAACTACTGTACTCTGAAAAGAAGTCCGGTAACTGACAGGAATAATTTAGAAGCTCCGTACACAGAAGCACACAGATGTTATATTACTTTTCATGGTTATTTTATAGCTCTGTGAGGGAACTGCCAACATATGTTTTTATATTTTATTAGAATATGTGGAGTCAATGATCGGAGGCCTGGAGTTAATTTGGAATCTGCTGCATGGCGGATTGTTTGGACACTACGATTGTAGACTGTTGATATGCGGTGGGAATAAAATAACCCAACAGATGTATCTCCTGTAATAATTAACTACCTGTCTGTCACATCTGTGCAATGTCTTCTGCACAGGTGTCACATTGGGTGTAAACTGGACATGTGTGCGTGTGCAGAAACCAGCTCACCACCTCCATTACACAGGGCCGGGAGCAAGAGAGATGGCGCCAGGAGAGAAGATCCCGGGAGAGAGACAGGACAGAGAGAGACACAAACAGAGAGAGAGAGAGGCAGACACAAAGGACACAGAGAGAAAGACATGCACACAGGACACAGAGAGAGAGAGAGAGAGAGAGAGAGAGAGAGAGAGAGATAGAGATAGGACACAGAGAGAGAGAGAGAGAGAGAGAGAGAGAGATACATATAGGACACAGAGAGAGACACACAGGGCAGAGAGAGACACAAACAGAGAGAGAGGCAGACACAAAGGACAGATTGAGAGAGACATCTACACAGGACAGAGAGAAAGAGACATATAGGACAGAGAGAGAGACACACACAGGATAGAGAGAGAGAGGCAGACACAAAGGACACAGAGAGAAAGACATACACACAGGACAGAGAGAGAGAGAGAGACTTATAGGACACAAAGAGAGAGACACAGGACAGAGAAAGAGAGACAGACACAGGGCAGAAATAGCACAAAGACAGAGCACACAAAGAGAGAGAGAGCACACAGAGAGAGAGACACACACAGGATAGAGAGAGAGAGGCAGACACAAAGGACAGAGAGAGAGAGACACAGGACAGAGAGAGAGAGACTTATAGGACACAAAGAGAGAGACACAGGACAGAGAGAGAGTCAGACATAGGGCAGAAATAGCACAAAGACAGAGCACACAAAGAGAGAGAGAGATCACAGAGAGAGAAAGACACATACAGGATCCAGAGAGACAGAGAGAGACACACACACACACACAGGACACACAGAGAGAGAGACATATTGGACAGAGGGAGAGAGAGACAGGACAGAGAGAGAGACACACACACACACAGGACAGAAAGACAGCACAGACAGAGCATAAAAAGAGAGAGAGAGAGAGCACACAGAGAGAGAAAGACACATACAGGATACAGAGAGAGAGACACACACACAGGACAGAGATAGAGACACATATTGGACAGAGAGAGAGAGAGCGACAGGACAGAGAGAGAGACACACACACTGGGCAGAAAGAGCGCACAGAGCACAAAAAGAGAGAGAGAGAGCACAGAGAGAGAGAGAGAGAAATACACATACAGGACAGAGAGAGAGAAACACACACACAGGGCAGAGACACAAACAGAGCACACAGAGAGAGATCGCACAGACAGAGAGTGCATACCTGTGAGTACCAACAAGTTAATTTACATATATAAACAGTACCCTGAACATCTTCCACGCTCCAGAACATTAGTTGGGATTTCCTTCATGGCTTCCCATCTGTTCTGTAATACTTGTTCTAATGCTTAGTGATCTTCTTCACCAATGGATCCAGCATTCTTCATAAGACCACACCTATCAAGTAGTCATTTTTTCTCTACCACACCATATTCCATGGTCCAGATTTGCCCACTCTGCCACCCATATATCTCTGGGAGATATATGGATTGAAGTGATTAGATGAAATGATATGAGAAGGAGAAAGATGTAGTAAGAGCTAGGGCCGCTACAGGGGTACAGAGGGAAACAAAAAGAATGGAGGATTAGAACTTGATAGCCAGAAAGTAAGGAAGTAATGGGATAAAAAGGGGTACCAGGGATTAGAGGAGGGACATGGGCAAGAGGGGCAAAAGAAAGAATGGAACAAAGAAAAGAAAGGAGACAGAGAAAATAGAGGTAAAGACAGTGAGCAAATTAATTAAAGAGGAGAGAACTATGAGATGATTGAGAGAGCGCACATGAATTAAATAAATTAAGAGAGAAAGGAAAAGGAAAAAAAGAGACTAGAAATGTGGTTGCGATACAAATGTGTGGAGAACTCTTGTCTGCTTCTTACTTAATCTCCTCTCAACCCAGGCAATAACCTTGGTGCCATTGTATGCCATCCTGCCAATACCACCATTTTGCCTTATTTGCTATGTATTGATCCAATGATCAATTTAATCCAAAAGCAATGTAGGCAGTTGTCTTGAGTCACCTCACTCACAGGGCTGTCTGTCTGCCTGGTCATCTGACACATCTTTGAAATCCACACTCCATTATCTCAATTTGAAAGTGGCACAAACATATCTGCCCAGTGAAGATCAATTATAATTTTCTTATTTGGAGAGTCATCCTTAAGCAAATGGAAATCTCTGAGTAATGACATCACTGGAGAGATGTGATATCACACTTTGTGACCGGTGACTAAAGGATTAAGAGATGCAGAGCTGTCTCATTGTGCCTGTTTGTATAGTACTACAAATATGCTGACGCTTTATAAATTATAATAATAATAATGATATTAATCAAATGAGAAGCTTTATTGGCACTGAACAAACAGATAAAACATGAGTAATGTCTATATGGTTCTTTATAGAGAGTATTATAAATGGCTAGATTGGCATGTAATATTACATTTTTTTATCTCTTGGCACCAATGTAGTTTCACATTTAATCATCGATCATCATCATCTTATGAATGTCGCACATTTTCTACTCCTGTATATTTCAGAGTTCACAGAAATTCAACCAAATGTGCACCAGAATTGCTAGATCTTCATAGTGCCCGTCTATAATCTAGGCTTTCTAACGGGTTAAAACTTACTCTCTCAGTTTCAGCATTTACTGTCCATTTTGATCCTTACAAGCACATTATTATTATTAACTTTTATTTGTAACGCGCCAACATATTCCGTAGCGCAATACAGGGGGTAAAAAACAAGGAAAAATACAGCATTAACAACTTTCCAAAAATGGAGGACTCTGTTTTGAGCTTAGAATCTTTGCAGAAAGTGCTTTTTCCCAAAGCATCCTAGAAGACTGAAAACTCGCCACTTACAATCTAAAGGAAATGGAAGGGACAGAAATCAGGGGAAGATTAAACAGATAAGGAATAAAAAGGGTCAGAAGAGAAGTGAAAGTTAGAAAGGTTTTTCATTTAGAGGGAGAGAGAAGGAACAGAGGTGAGGGCTCTAGCGTTTAATATGTTGTCTGCCCCTGGTGGTGAGATAATATATGCAAGTAGGAAAGTCAGGTGATTCCCAATTAACTATAAATTTAATCAGAAATGGGGTGGGAGGGTGAGGGGCAGGGAGGTAGGGCAGAACTCCCAGAATTCAGCATAACCAGTGAGGCCTACAGAAACCAGGATGCAGGTAAAATTTGGGGCTAAAAAGAAAAAACAATAAAAATACAGTATGATGGACCAATAGAACAGGGAGGGAGGGGGAGAGAGAGAGAGAGAGAGAGAGAGAGCAGTTAGCAGAAAGGAAATGCCAAGACATGCACATCAATTTACTTGAATTGAGAGGATGCACAATATTGTTTACTTCTTTATTGATTGATTTAAAAAGAAAACTATTGAGTTTTAAAATTACTTTCAAAGATCAGATTCAAATGCTACTAGTCTCCTCCCACAATCGAGAAGGCTCTGGCTGGCAGGAAGTGTTAAATTGTCATGCACAAGATTGTATCAAAACAATTATATTCATTGGCTTATTCATGACTTGCTGTATTAAAGTGGTTACTTTTGGTAACAAGTTCTGACTGGAAGCCATCCTATACATGTTATCTAGACTCAATTAGCTTCCATCTAATCCGATTGTTCTTAAAAACATTTAAAAGTCTTCCAGACATATTTCCCCCAACTCTTGGTGACCATATAAGTGTGGAGATTTATAGGATTTCTAAAGACTGCTACTATAACCAAGGCCCAACAGTTAATACGTGTTTTAAATAGTTTATTACAGTACCTAATAGTTTTATTAAAAACAAGACATATTCTATGAAATAAAAAACTTACAAGTTGTAGACTACTTATTCCATCTCTTCCACACTTTGGGCCTCATTCAATTGTGATTTGGCCAATTGAATAGGGCTCTATATAAGCACAGAGCATATTTTTTTTAAATAAGTTTTTAGTTAGACGTTCACTAACTAAAAACTTCTGTAAAAAATATACTCTGTGCTTATAAAGAGCCCTATTCAATTGGCCAAATTGCAATTGAATGAGGCCCTTTGTGTAGATGCTACAAATTGATTGATTAATAAAATAAAAAGTCTGTTGTATTGCTTGGTTGGTGTTCATAAATAGAACAAAAGCCAGATACACGTCTTGATCATGTCTGTAATAGCTGCACCTTTCACACCATAGTATAACCATGTGATTTTAACAGGAAAGTTTTCTTGGGCCTTTCAAAAGCTGTCTTTGCAATACATAGTAAAAGTAATAATAAAAGTAAGCATTCTAGATTTCAGTTCACTCATTTTCATTTGAAAATGATAACAACTTGTGGAAAAGAGTAAACACAGTGATCTTTTGGCATGTTTTGAGCTTTGCACTTTTACGTGGTGTAGAAATAGTTCTACATTTCCTCTTGCAATTATTGTAATTATTCTCTGGTTTCCTGTTCTTCTGATTATGTAAATTACAATATCAGCTAAAATATATATGACATGATTGATTTACATTTTAGGACTGTGTGCAGATAATTTACTCTATTTCCTAATATGTAAAATAGTTTTTACAATAGCCTGCCAATTAATTTTGTCTGCATGTCCTGGCTGGTTAATACCAAGCTCAGAAGGAACAGAAGTAAACTTGTATCAAGAGACAGAAATAAGAAATAAGTGTTTATAATCTAGAGGACATGTGATGTAGATTCAAAGATTTGCTGTTGGTCTTCTTAGGAAAATGTATATCTGGCTCAGATACAAAATGAATACAGTTCATAGAGGTTGACTGTATGGGTTAACAACAGAGCTGGTCCAATTGGAGGGGTGTGTATGAATGAGAAAGCCACAGAGCTGGTCCAGTTGGGAGGGTGGATTGTGCGTCTGGGCAATAGAGATGTGTTATGAATAGAAAGCCACAATGTTACAGCTGGGAAGGGGTATTAAAGGATACTCATTAAGTTGATAGTGATAGTATATGTGGGTCAATAACAGTGTTGGTCCATTTAGTGGAAGGTGTATGCACATTCTCAGTGTTGGTCCAGTTAGTAGTATGTTAAAATCAGATTGACTATATACTTTGCTGCCAAAGATAGGGGAGCTCTATAAGACCTTGAGCTGACTTGCTATCTGATGAGGCTTTGAAAGTAGCCCAGGAAAGAAGGAAGGGAAACATAGCAATGATAAGAAAAATAGTCCAACTGAATGCATAATTCCAGAGGATAACAAGAAGAGACAAAGATACATTCTACAATGAGAGATGTAACAAAACAGAAGAAGATAACAGTCAAAAGATCTCTTCAAGAAAATTGGGGATCTCAAAGGCACCTTTCATTCCAAAGTGGGAGTGATAAAAGACAAAAATGGTAGGGACTTAACAGAAGAAGATCAGACAAACAAGAGGTGGCAGGAATACACTGAAGATCTATTCAGGAAGGATCTTAACAGCAGTGATGATTTCAATAGTTTGTCTAATGAGCTGGAGCGAGACATCTTGGAGAGCTAAGTGAGATGGGTCCTAAGCTGCAGGAGTTGATGGAATCCCAAATGAACTATTAAAAATTCTACAAAATGATGCAGTGAAAGTGTTGCTTGCCTGATGCCAACACCCTTTGAAAACTCAACAGTGGCCAATTGACTGGAAAAGGTCAGTCTACATCCCAATCCTAAAGAAAGACAAAAAAGTGCTCCAATTATCGGACAATTGCACTCATTTCACATGCCAGCAAGGTAATGCTTCAGATCCTATAAGCTCGACTCCAACAATATATGACCCGGGAACTACCAGATGTGCAAGCCGGATTCTGCAGAAGAAGAGGCGCAAGAGATAAAATTGCCAATGTCCGATGGATAATAGAGAAAGCAAGAGAGTTCCAATTTACTTCTGCTTCATAAACTATTCTAAAGCCTTTGACTGTGTGGATCACAACAAAATGTGGCAAGTTTTTAAAGAGATGGGAGTATCAGATTATCTCACCCGCCTCCTGAAGAATCTGTATGTGGACCAAGAAGCCGCGGTCAGTACCTAAAATGAGACTACAGAATGGTTCAAGATTGAAAAAGGTGTATGACAAGGTTCTATATTTCAACTTATATGCAGAGTACATCATGCTTAAGGCCAAGCTGGATTAATCCAAAGCCGGAATCAATATTACTGGTAGAAATATAAACAACCTCAGAAACACGGATGATACTTCTCTGATGGCTAACAGGGGGGAGGAACTAAAAGACCTATTGATGAGGGTAAAAAAAGAGAGTGTGAAAGCTGGTCTGCTTTTTAAAAGATGAAGATCATGGCAAACAGCAATCTTAGTTGCACACATGGGGTAACCACAGAGTTGGTCCGACTGGAAGAGGTTGCAAGTATGAGAGAATGACAGAGTTGGTCCATTTGTCAGAGGATGAGTTCATGGAGCAGCAATATAGTTTGTCTACTTGGGATAGGGTGCATATTTGGGATAGCCATAGACCTGGGCCAGATGGACAAGGTTGCATGTATGGGAGTTTGCTTGAGTTGGTCCAGCTGTTAGAGGGGAGTGTATGGAGCAGCCACAGAGTAAGTCTAGTTCAGAGATGGACATTTTATAGAATCAAAAGCAGAATTGCTCCAATTTGAAGTGAGTATAGAACAGTCACACAGTTGGTCCATATGTCAGAGGTTGTGTGTAGGTTACAACCAATAATAAAGTTGAACCTGTTGGTAGATGGTGGTTATTGGTCTAGTTGGAGAAGAAGCATGTAAGAGACACAGAGTTGGTTCAGCTGGCATAGTGTTTGTGAATGGGACATACACAGAATTGATCCAGTTGGGAGAGGTTGTCAGTATGGGACAGCTGCAAAATTGGTCCAGTTGGCAGAGGATGTATTTATAGGACAACCAAAAAGTTTGTCTAATATGGAAAGAGTATGTATACTGTAGCGGCATAGAGTTGGATCAACTGGAAAGGTGTGTGTGTATGATGTGGCAGCACTAAATTTGCTCTTCTTTAGAGACGCTGTGGGTAAAGGTCAGTTCCAAAACTGCTCCCTTCTAGCGAAACGTCTGCGCAGACCACCAGCAAACAGAGTGGGATCATTTACAATTCATGAGCTAAAAACTGTTGGCTCAGTCTTAAACTAAAAAGTGCTCCAAATTATATTTTAATGTTAAAATGACCCAAATCACAATTTATTTGGTTATATAAATAGCACATTAATATGTAGTGTTACATTCTGTCAGTTCCCATATCGTGATTTGTCCAGGGGCACCACTTCTCTGACTGCCATTAACCTCTATTATAAAGAATTCCCTTTAGCTTCTTCTACATCAAAATAAACAACGAAAGCCGCATGTTATCTCATGCCAGCACGTGTTGATTTGAGTGTTACTGAGTAACTGGACGGGTTATCTCTTCCATATGTTATGCTTCTATGAGAAATCAGCTAGTTGCCCTTAATGAAAAGGCAACATATGACTTAAAGCCACAGCACTGTTTTGTCCTGGACAAGAATAGATCATTTACATTTTAGGCAACAGAGTTTGCATTAAACCGTGCTGTGTGCATTATAAAGCAAGCCCAAATGAGAATACAATCATTTGAGAGGGTGCTAATTATAATTGGAACAACATGGAATAAAAGTAACAGAACAACATTAACAATCTCTATAAAATAGCTTAATTATAAATGATTATTCACAGGGTTACAGAGTATTCTTGCAATATGCTGTTACCAGATATCACATATATGTGTATGCAAATGTGTTCATAGCTACATGGCTATACATGTTAGACGAGCTAATATACAATGATTCAAATATAATAAGAAAATATAACAGTGATGACAAATTAATGCCAAATAACTCCCAAAATGACTTAAATATATTACTTACATTTCTATCATTCCGAATTTATTGATTTCATATTATTGATAAATTTCGCCCCCCCTCCCCCAGTGTGTAATAATCTGCTGCATTGTTTACCTGCAGAGGTGGTCAGCACTGCTTTATTTCAGTACAGTGCAAATAGTGATTAGGAGCTTTGGGATTACGAGTCTAGTGGATATTTGCATTGTGTTGCACACCCTACAGGCAAACAATGAAGCAGAATCTGACACACTAGGAGCGAAGAGAATGAAACAGACAGATAGGCTGAAAATTAAATATCCGTACAGGCAAGCAAAGTAAAATTAAAAAATGTGCAAATATATTTAAAACTTTTTTGGAGGGAGCATATTTGGCCTTGACGAGACACTATATGCACTATACATCATGAGATAGAAGGTCAAAAAAGTACATGGAAAAGATTTGGCTTAATAGTTAAAAGCCTGTGTTTTTAGAACTGTAGGTTGTAGGTTTCATTCCCCTTCATCCCTTTTATAAATTAATATTTTTTATTTAGTTAATATAATTATTGTAAAATAATTACAACTTTTTTATTTGTCTCATATCAGCACTTTTATATATTTTCAATTTTATATTGTAACCAGCATAAAAATTACTATTAAAATAATAATAATAATAGGGTTGTGATAAGATTGAACCCCATATCAGTCATTTCACAACCCAGGCACTTTACCGTTAAGTTACAGTGCCTTGCAAAAGTATTTACCCCCGTGGCATTTTTCGTGTTTTGTTGCCTCACAACCTGGAATTAACATGGATTGTTTGAGGATTTACATCATTTAAATTTACAGAACATGCCCACAACTTTGAAGATTTTTTTTTATTGTGAAGCAAGCAACAAATAGGACAAAATAACAGAAAAAGTCAATGTGCATAATTATTCACACCCCTAAGTCAATACTTTGTAGAGCCACCTTTTGTGGCAATCACAGCTCCAAGTCGCTTTGGATAAGTCTCTATGAGCTTGCCACATCTTACCACTGGGATTTTTGCCCATTCCTTGCAAAACTGCTCCTGCTCCTTCAAGTTGTATGGTTTGCGCTTGTGAACAGCAATCGTTAAGTCTGACCACAGATATTCTATTGGATTGAGGTCTCTGCTTTGACAAAGCCATTCCAACACATTTACATGTTTCCCCTTAAACCACTCAAGTGTTGCTTTAGCAATGTGTTTGGGGTCATTGTCCTGCTGGAAGGTGAACCTCAGTCCTAGCATAAAATCATGCACAGAGTGGTACAGGTTTTGCTCAAGAATATCCCTGTATTTAGCACCATCCATCTTTCCCTCAACTCTGACCAGTTTCCCAGTCCCGGCTGCTGAAAAACATCCCCACAGCATGATACTGACACCACCATGATGGTGTTCTTTGGGTGATGTGATGTGTTGGGTTTGCACCAGACATAGCGTTTTCTTTAATGGCCAAAAAGTTAAATTTTAGTCTCATCTGACCAGAGCATCTTCCTCCATACATTGTGGGAGTCTCCCACGTGCCTTTTTGCAAACTCAAAACGTGCCATTTCGTTTTTTTTTCCTGAAAGCAATGGCTTTCTTCTGGCCACTCTGCCATAAAACCCAACACTATGGAGCATACGGCTTATTGTTGTCCAATGTACATATACACCAGTCTCTGCTGTGGAACTCTGCAGCTCGACAGGGTTACCTTAGGTCTCTGTGCTCCTCTATGATTAATGCCCTCCGTGCCCAGTCCGTGAGTTCTGGTGGGCAGCCGTCTCTTGGCAGGTTTGCTGTTGTGCCATGTTCTTTCCAGTTGGTTATGATAGATTTGATGGTGCTCCTGGGGATCATCAAAGATTTGGATTTTTTTTATAACCTAACCCTGACTTGTACTTCTCAACAACATTGTCCCTTACTTGTTTGGAGAGTTCCTTGGTCTTCATGGCAGTGTTTGGTTTGTGGTGCCTCTTGCTTAGCTGTTGCAGCCTCTGGGGCTTTTCAAAAAAGGTGTGTATATTTAATGACAGATCATGTGACACTTAGATAGCACCCAGGTGGACATCATTTAACTAATTATGTGACTTCTGAAGGTAATTGGTTGCACCAGAGCTTTTTATGGGCTTCATAACAAAGGGGGTTAATACATATGCACATGCCAATTTTCTGTTTTCTATTTCTAAAAAATAGTTTTATCTATATATTTTTCTCATTTCACTTCACCAACTTAGACTATTGTGTTTTGATCCACCACATAAAATTCAGATTAAAGAAACATTGAAGTAAAGGCTGTAATGTAACAAAATAGGTAAAAAGTAGAGGGGGTGAATTTTTGCAAGGCACTGTAACTCAACTCCTTCTAAAAAATAGGAATCACAACACATATAACAAATATAATTCAACAATAAACACTGATAATTATGTTTTGGTATAAATAACTAAAATGCAATTTACTTTACATTGAAATTCATTGCAATTGCAATCACAAATGTGGGTGGATATTTATAGTCTGGCGCTCAAAATATCCATTGCATATGGATATTTTGAGCGCCAGACTATAACAGTAGCAAGCTACCACTTCATACTGATTAAAGTGGATATTAGACATTGAGATATTGTTTATCCTACAAAAATTGGGCCCTTTTAGGCCTCATGGAAGGCTTGTTTTTAAAATACCCTTCCTTTCCTTGGTTTTAATGTTTTAACCGTCGTTGCGAGGTACAAGTACCTAATAAATGAAAGACTGAATATGTTTAACTTTATTCCCAATTCTACCTTATAAGAATTATGATATACCATGACTAGAGTGAAAAACTCATGGGACATGGAAAATCCATTTTTACTTAAAACAGTTTTATGTGATATACAAAAAATATATATATATAAGTGGAGCTTACCAGTTACACAGTTGGGTGCATGACTTTGCCATGGTTTCACCTCCAAGAGACATTATCTTGACATATACAGTTGCAAGCACAAGCTAAACAAAATCATGGAGGTTATCAGCGAGGGAAAATGTGGTGAGCAAAATGGCAGCCCATTTACTGAGCAATGAGTGACAAAATAAAGCATGTTGCTCCAAAATATCGCATATAATAGTTGTTGTAACTGCAAATTGTCATCACGCAATGTTAAAGATACCCGGCTTGCGCATGCGCAATGAGCATCTTCAGTGCTCATTGCGGGCCTCGCGATGAATGCCTTAGGTGCTCATCGCAAGGCCTGCACAAGCTTCCTACAATAAGAGCCGAAGGTTCTTATTGCAGGCCTCGCGATGAGCACGGAAGGCGATCATCGCGAGGCATGCAAGACTTTGACATTTTTAAATAACGGGGCTGCAATGAGCGCCAAAGGCTCGCAAGACTATGAAACAGGCTCGGCATGAGTGGCGCTGATCGCAAGGTGCGCAAGAGTTTGATTAAATTATGGCTTTAATGGCCGACATTTTTTTCAAGCCCGCAACTCGGAAGCCGTCGGAAGACAACAACCTCACACACAGGACACGGGGAGAGGCAGGGAGCTTGGGAGTGAGGTTGCAAGCTAATTTAAAGCTTAATTGGCGTTTTTCTGAGATAGAAAATCGGCTAAGCGACGAAAAAAATTGCTTCTGTTAAGACATAAATGTTTTGAAAAAGGCTCAAAGCCCGTAACACTTAGCCAAACATAGCGAGGCCAGCAAGACTTCGAAAAAAACAACCAACGGCGCTCATCGCCAGGCACGCAAGATTTGAGCAGGAGAGAGAGGACAAAGACACAAAGGAGGGAGAGGGAGGAGATGGTGGAGTTAGACAAAGAGAGAGGTAGGGGAAAGGGACACAGAGGAGGGAAATAAGGGGGAAAAATGTGCAGGGGGGACACATGGAAGGGAAATGGGGGAAACAGACACAGGGGTCAGAGAGTGGGGAGAGGCTCACCTTGAGCCCCAAGGATCTTGTAAAGCCGCTCAATGGCGATGAGCGCCAAAGGCCTGACGGGCAAATCGCTAGTTTCAAATATTTACCTAAAATGTTTATAAAAAGTATTCATTTTGATTCAGTTAGTAAGATTTTTTCCCAGAGTTCAGTTGTCCTGTTAAAGACTATCATTTCAATTCTTTCCTGTTACGTTCTCTTCCATAGTCTTCCACATACAATGCTATATGAATATATTATGTGTATAAATCTCCATCCGTGCCCCGATCTGACAAGATGAAAGAAGGCTTATTACATTAGTGACTTATTTGATTTGACACAGCTGGATCTCTCCTTGGCAGGATTATATATGTGAATCCAAATAAAGATTGTTTGATATTTTATAATTCATTTGAGAATCTTTCACTTTGGCCCTCAGAATGTTTTAATAATGAGTATTATACATTACAATAAAATGGAGATAAAAAAAAGGGTCAGAATTATGGATCTCTTTGATCCCCTCATTTATGATACACAGGGGGAAATAAAACTACAAAAAATAACATTACAAAGCATGTGAAAATACATTTTCCTTTAACAGAAATAGCTCTTTAAATATTTGTTAAGGTTGTTCAATTATTTTAAAATGTAGCTGTGTGAAAATGTGGATAAAGTATATAAATGATTTCAAATAAGAACAATATAGAATAGATATTTGGGAAGAATATAGACTTGTATAGCAATATTTTTTTTGGCTCGTTGACTGAGAAAGCCATATTAAATCAAAATATAACTATAAAATCCAAAATAAGTCTGTGAATAACATTTTATAGCATAGTTTCTGTCCCTTATGACATTGCCTACACACACACATATATATATATATATATATATATATATATATATTCTTTTTTTTTTTTTTTTTTCATGGGATGCTAGGTGTTCATATTGCCATACCTGTTTTACTTGTAATACGTTTTACCTTTTTCATTGATTTACAGCTTAAAGGTCACTGAAGTATCACATTTATAGTATCCCCTTATGAAAAACTTGACTTAATAATGGGCAAATGTTTTTAAGTATAGAATAAATATATACATTTTTTTTAATTATTGTATTAAGAAGACATTTGCTTTTGTGCTTACCATAAATAGACATATAGAAAGAATGGGAGGTACCTTTTATTCAGGTCTTTGTTGATTTCAGTTGAACGGCTGACACAATTAATAGCCACTTGACAATGGCAAGTCATAGTAGGATCACCTTTCCATCAGGCTGCAGGCATAGTAGAAATCCACAATGAAAGATTTTTCCTTATAATTGTGTTTATGCTCATTCCTTAACTACAGATGACCTGCTGCCTCAAAGTATTTCATTTCTTCTGTGTCATATATATATGACCCCTTTCTGGCACATCTTTCAGTTCTGCTACAGACTTGATAAAGAGAAGTATAAAAAAAGTATCACCATAAACTACAATACTCTGATTATTCAACTAGATTACTGGACAATCACGGCTACCTCACACTCTATATATATATATATATATATATATATATATATATATTCCGTATATACTCGAGTATAAGCCAACCCGAGTATAAGCCGAGGCACCTATTTTACCGCAAAATACTGGGAAAACGTATTGACTCGAGTATAAGCCGAGGGTGGGAAATGCGCTCCCCCTGTGACCCTCTTGTGCCCTCTGTGTCCCCCTCTTGTGTGACCTGTTTCCCCTCCAGTGTCCCTTTCTTGTGCCATCTGTGTCCCCCTATTGTGTGCCCTCTGTGCCCCTCTCTTGTGTCCCCCTCTATAAAGAACTCACCTGTCTCTTCCTCCCCACTCCCTCCCCTGTGTCTCTTCCCCCTCTCCTTCCCCTGTGTCTCTTTCCCTCGCTCTCCCTTGTGTCTTTTCCCTCCCCCTACCTTTCCCCTTATCATCCTCCTCATCCTCCCTCCTCATCCCTTTCCCCCTCTCCAATTACCCCCCCTCTCCCCTCTCTTTACGTTTATCAGCTGCTCCTGCTGCGAGTCTTCCGGCTGTGCGCCCGGCATATGCTAATGACGTGACGTCACATGCGCGTCACATCATTAGCATGTGCTGGGCAGACACAGCCGGAAGACGCGCAGAGAGCAGCAGGAGCAGGGTGACTCGAGTATAAGCCGAGGTTTTTTTTTTTAGAATTAAAAAATGTGCTGAAAAACTCGGCTTATACTCTAGTATAAACGGTATATTAAGAAGACTGCTTCTGTTATGGCACTTCCTTTATTGATAGCAAATATGTGAGTAGCTTGAGGTGGAGGGTTATCTTATTGGAAGTGGCTCTGCTTTCAACAGAAATTAATAGAGATGCTATCTGTATATATAATTCTTCTATGTATCTATTCCGGTTTGGAACAAAGGAAAAATGTTTGGTGCCATTAAAGCAAAACTGGATACAATAATTACTAATATTTAAACAAGCTAAAACTATTTTGCAAGTCAGACTCTTCATATAACACGTCTCTGCCCCTTTAAATCTGCCTTTCCACCATCTTGATTACTGCACAGAAAAGCAAAGTTTTAAATAGATAACGATCAAATGCGAACCCTAATTTGTGGTAAATGAGAAAACAAGCAGGTACATGTGTGACATTGCCCAGTACAAACCAGTCACAGAGCAGGCTTATATTATTTACCATGTATTCATTCTTAGTAGTGGCTGGAAGGAAGTGTCGAGGAAGCAGGGGAGCAGCTTAAGATTTTTAACTAGAAAAAGAAAAACAAATTAGTTAATGCCGGTTACTCATGAGTATGAGTACCTGATGTGGTGTTAGGCTACAACCCAGTTTGTTCCCTGTGCTATTAAATTGATGTGTCACAAAAGCCGAAATACTGAAGGATGCAGGTGGTTCCTCTTATAGATATATTATTTTAATGCAAACATTGAATCATTTAAGAAGAATTCTCAATGCTGTTTTGCATTAAAAGTTAAAACTTGTTTTTACTTGAGCCCAAGAATATTTGCCCAGCAAGCACTTTAATTTGCACAGTGAAGTACATTTTAACTCTGCACCTGAAGTGACTGAAGCCATTGTTAGCGTTGAACTCCATTTAAGAGTGCGGTTTAAACATTATAGGACAAAAAAAAAAATTATCTATGGTATAAAACAGCAGTTATCAGCTAATATTGACAAGCCCAAAGCCCTTATGGGATGAGGAGATGAGGGACGAGGAGAGCAATACACTTTTAATATACCATTACAATTAGGATTATACTACTCTAATGTCTGAAAATGAGTAAGAGCTAAAGGACCAATGGATTAGGGTGAAAGAAGAAAGGGCAAAAGCTGGCCTGCTGCTCAATGTTAAGAAGACAACGATCCTGGCAAAACACAATCTCAGTTCCTGGCAAATAGATGGGGAAGAAGTGGAGGCAGTGACAGATTTTATTTTCCTGGGCTCTTCAGATGGTGACTGCATCCATGAAATTAGAAGATGTTTGCTTCAATGGAGGAAGCTAATGGCAAAAAGTAAAGATATATTACTATCAACAAAGGTCCGCATAGTTGAAACGGTGGTATCCCCAGTAGTAACATACAGATGTGAGAGCTGGACCATAACGAAGTCTGAGCTCTGTAGAATTGATGCCTTTGAATTGTGGTGTTGGTGAAAGCTGCTTAGAGTCCCTTGGACCACAAGAACATCTAACAAAATCAGTACTCAGTAAATCAACTGTCCACTGGAAGGTCAAATATTTTGGCCATATTATGAGGAGACATGGTTCCCCAGAGAAGAAAGATTGAAATCACACAAAGAAGGGGATGGCAGAGCTTGAGAGAGCTCAAAGGGCAGTGGATGTGCCTGGCATACTGCAGTATATAGGATCAAGAAGAGTTGGACATGACTGAAAGACTAACCAACAACCGTTAAGTACAGTTGTTGTTGTTTAGTCATTTAGTTGGGCAGGTATACACAGACTATTAGTGATCCTGTCTGCAGTTAAAATGTACTTACATCAGTGTAAAACTAGATACCCAAACACCATGTAAAGGTAACCTGTCGATCACCAGATCAAAAGGGTTTGGAGCCATTAGTTTAGAAAACTTCTAAAGTTATACAAGGTACAAATGTTTGTTACTCCTCTTAAAACTACAATGAAAGTTTCCAAATATACTATAGTTTAAAACTACAGATAAGAAAGTACTGTTTCAATTGAATGCTATTAAAACATTAGCATTACAGTAATCCTAAAAGTTTGCAAATTGTATCTGTCAAATAGACCTTTTGATGCTCCTACCAAACACTTGCTTTTATGTATATGCATGAAGGTAATCACTTCCAATCATTGCTAATTACTCTATTGGGGGTCTGTATGTGCTCGGATTTGTTTTAATGAACATTGCTGGACATTGCTCTCAGCATAAAAGTGATTGCTAGAATCAGTTTGGGCAATTGCAGACCTCCAGGGAGTAATTGGCAAAGATTAACAATAAACCCAAGCACAAGGATAAAAGCAAGGAGGAACAGAAAGAATGATTGATAGACAAGAAAATTACTAACCTATGCTTACTGTAGGAAATTGCATAAAAAAAAACAAAAAACGTTTAATTGATAAAATAATTGTTACTACCAATAATTTTAAATTAATTTATATTTGGAACAATTGCAAGTTCAACACTGTGTGAAAAAAGAGGAAGCAATTAGAGACTCCACAGCCTGTTGAAAATGACCGTCATCATGACATCAGTAAAACATGGCGTTTAAAAGTCAATCAATTAGCGTTTAGAAATTCAATATGCTAGCGGACTCGCAATTAGCAATGTACAAAATAATAGAAATGAATGACGATACTGTTCTAGTCCATGTGGGTGGCCTAATATGTATTAACTCCTTGATTTCTAAGATCAATATAACATGGAAATAAACCCAAGCACAAGGATAAAAGCAAGGAGGAACCGAAAGAATGATTGATAGACAAGAAAATTACTAACCTATGTTTACTGTAGGAAATTGCATTAAAAAAACAAAAAACTTTTAATTGATAAAATAATTGTTACTACCAATAATTTTAAATTAATTTATATTTGGAACAATTGCAAGTTCAACACTGTGTGAAAAAAGAGGAAGCAATTAGAGACTCCACAGCCTGTTGAAAATGTATTGAATCACCTTGTATCCACACAGTGTTAAACCTAAATCATGATACACAAATTATTCTAGGCATCTATTTTTCTTCTAAACTTGTAGAGAAGACTGGGACACAAACAAAGCTGGAAAATAGACAGACTTGCCTTTAAATGTGGCACTTTTCTTCAAAGGAAGGACATTTGAGAGGACCATAAGACCATATCATTACCGGCGTGAAGAAATTCTATGTGCTTAAGAAAACAAAAGTGTGGACCTGGGCACTTTACGGAGTAACATTAGAGTAATGGAGTTAAAACGTATACATACATACATCTGTCATGTTTTCTACTCATAAAACACTCTATTATTCATCTAGATATTTGTCTTTAAAATTTATTTCAATAAAATAAAATATATTATTAGTCTTGGCAAACACTCTGCTGTACAAGTTCAAGGACAGAAACAGAAAACAGAACTTCAAGGTACTTGCCATATCTTACATTGCTTCACAGTTCTTATTAAATCACTCATGAGCAGTGAAGCAGATGTCTTTGTGTATCCATGTATTGCAGGCAGGGAAGCAGAAAGTCAGGATATCATATCTACTGAAAGAGCAATCAAAAGAGATCTCTCATCAGCCACCCAGGGAAATTTCCACTCATGTTTTCTTGCAATTCTTTGATAATTTATGGTAATTAAAGGGGTTCATTAGGTGCACTTTTGTGTTTTATATGAATCTTATAAATATATGGCATAAAATCTTGACACTCACCTAGAAAGATCTCAAGAACATCCTACACATTGGATCTAATCTCTAGCTACTACTCTAACCGCCCACTCTGCTCTTCCCAAGGTATACATGTCATCTGTCATCGCCTCCTCACACTCTTGTCTCCCAGACATTTCTTGTGCCTCCCCCATTCTCTATGGGATTCTCTACCCTGCTCCGTCAGTCTCTCCCCCACTCAGTTTCAAACACTCCCTGAAAAGCCCAACTTGTTCCCTAATATCATCCATTCAAACAAGACAGTGACCAACTCATGTGTATGGACCCTGCTGCCTCCCTGGACAACCGACAAACAACCTCCTTTTGCATTTGTGTCTAATACCTTTAATTCACTTAGGCCCCTATCCAACTGAAATCTGCAACAGTTACTGAGCGATTTAATTGATCAAGCCACCTGGCCGAAAGTCTAAACCGTAAACCATGCAACCATAAGTAGCATTTCAGTGTGATCATGATCAATTAATCAAGGCCGTAACTACCGATTTAGAAACAGTCAATAGTAAATGAGACCGTCATCATGACATCAGTAAAACATGGCGTTTAAAAGTCAATCAATTAGCGTTTAGAAATTTGATATGCTAGCGGACTCGCA
This sequence comes from Discoglossus pictus, assembly GCA_027410445.1. Lineage (NCBI taxonomy): Eukaryota > Metazoa > Chordata > Amphibia > Anura > Alytidae > Discoglossus > Discoglossus pictus. The sequence continues at coordinate 342,748,114 of CM050167.1, read as the reverse complement.
ATTAGCAATGTACAAAATAATAGAAATGAATGACGATACTGTTCTAGTCCATGTGGGTGGCCTAATATGTATTAACTCCTTGATTCCTAAGATCAATATAACATGGAAATAAAACATTAAATTATTTTGTATGTGCAATTGCAGTGCTACGAACAGGTGTTTAACCCTCTTGCGAGTCCTATCTGATACCTGTTGGATTTTCTTCTACATTTGCCATATACGGGTGTAAACACATTTGCAATTGTAGCAATTGAATAGCGAGTTGCGATTGTAACATTTACGGGCTTGAAAGATCAAAGGCTTAGCTGAGTCGGAGTTACGATTTTGACAACCGCAGGAATTTTCAGCCTGTAACCCTCAGATCGTTTGCGGGTAGCAGAAGACGCCAATTGAATAGCAAATTACTTTATGGGTTACATTAAGGGCTCCAGTAACTTACAATTGCTCAATTGAATAGGGGCCTTAGATTGTAAGTTCTTACAAGGGCAGAGCCCTTTACACCTTCTGGATGGAACTTTTGTCATATTTGTCTTATGTATTCTCTGTATCCCCTATATTTAGCACTAAAGAATAATAATAATAATTAATTATATCTACATCATTGTAATTGTCATATAAAATGTACACTTCACTTACTTCTAACAAGCACCCAGAGTAATTCTTATCTTCTGGAACCTCTCCCTCTCTTCCTGTTCTCTCTCATGTTGGGTGCCCTGTTTCATAGATGTGACCTAAGGCCACACCCCAAAAGGAGATTATTCACACTACCAGTGTTTCATGTTGGTCAGACACACAACATGTCACTGTCTAATAGCATGACATAGGGAATGTGAATTAACTCCCTGTGGGATGTTGGTTTAGGTAACAGTTGTGAAACAGGGCATCCTACATGAGAGAGAACAAGAAGAAAGGGGAGGTCATAGAAGGTGAGAATCTGATATTCTAGGGGGCTTCTTAGTGAAATGTTAATGTTATATGACAATTACATCAAGCTTAAAAAAAAATATTATTTCACCCAGTTAAAGCATTCACAAACTGCCTAAAGAGTCCCTTTAAAGAAAAATATTTTATTAGATTAAACTGAAATAGCAAAACACAGTCTCAGCTCACTCTGTGTAATAGACATTGTCAACCCCATAAAAAAAAAAAAAAATTGAATTGTATGTTAAGAGAATTAAAACTGGCCGTATATTGTACTAACAACTACTCCAAGTAAATTAATTATAGCGCTAGAAAGGATTGTCTCTGTTGGGTAAATGTGCGTTACACAGTGTGTCTGATTAGTGAGGGAGAAACAAACAAACTCCGTTTTTATTGTATTTAATCCTTTTATGGTGATGTGTCCCTTTACAAAACATGACTGGAGTTTGTTATGTTAGGAGGACCATTACTGCAAACCAGAGATAGCTGATTATTTTATTGCAAAAATCACCAAGGACCAACTTAAAAAAAAAATAAATTTAAGTTAATCTCTGGAATTCATATTATTTATGACTACACACAGATATATATTAATATACAGCTTTACTTAAAATAACACACAAATCTGGTGTAGTAATACAGATTTGGGAGGTACTGAATAACCTATTGCCTTCAATATTTTTTGAATGGTGAACCAATTATGGTTTTAATTTTTTTTTTTATTGGAAAACATTTTTTGCTATATAAAATTTATGTTACAGTATTTTGTATTACTGTAATTATAATGTAAGCTTCCTAAACAAAATAACTTAAATGTAACTTAAATATCCAAACTAATGGTAGCTATGTACGCAATCTGAGGCTGGATTCAATTTCGATTAGCCCCCCACCCACCACAAATATGTAGTATGTTACATGTATAACATATTGAGTGATATGGAACATGTTATGTTATTATTTTATCTTGGGTGTTTTAATAGTAATTGCCAGTGATGGTTAAGTATATAACACCATCCTTATATGTACATTGTTGTCTTTATTATTTTTTGTTCTCAAATAGGGCAAAGGCCATCAGTCATCATATAATTCTAGTACCTTGGATTAGTATGTATTGCAGGCAATACAGCACGTTCATTTAATTTGGGATTTTTTATTTTATTTTATTGTTCAGAAAAAGAAAATCCTAGTGAAAATGGATAAGAATGAATAATGTGATAGAGAGGTTTGCGGTCTTGAAAATATAAAGCAAGAAGCTGTAGTGATTGATTTTGTTAGGAGGCTGGTTCTCAAGAGGGATCAGTGTTTTGAATACTAAATGGAAATAGCCAATATATCACAGAAAAAGAAACATGTTTATTGAAAACAGGGAAGATTTCTATCAAACAGCTGGACCAATATTTTAAAATGTATGTTTGTTTGAAGTAAAGGACCTGTAGTGACACTGTAGTGGTCATATAGTAAGGTTTAATTTGTCTATTTAATAGGAAATTAGAATTTGAACATTAGCACTGCAGTCTCCAGCAAATCAACTTCACTACATTTTTTTGGTATCAAGGGAATCGCAAGTGAAGATGTTCAGGAGGCTGTTCTGACATTTGATACATAGGTACAGAAAGTAAATCCTACTGGGCAGATCTACTTCCACCCACTGGGGACATAGAGATTCAGATATACTGGGACTGTGGTGGGCTGCGCAATCCTTTTGAGAAGCCCCAACTGTCTATGAGTTCTAGATCTCTTTGGGTATGTATTTAGATTCTCGGTCCTATCCTGTTTTGTGTGTGCCTCTGTTCACAGAACAGTGTGCCACCGCCGACTTTAGGGACGTGCTCCAAGAGCCATCTAGTGCTATAAATGAGCTACTGTGCCCGGTAAGTGGTTAGGGGTTTAGGGTTAGAGTTGGAGGGTTAGGTGGTTAGGGTTAGAGGGTTCTGGGGTTAGGCTTAGGGGGTAGAGTTAGGAAGTGAGGATTAGGGAGTTAGAGGGTTAGAGTTAGAGGGTTAGGGTTAGGTGGTTAGGGTTAGGGGGTTAGAGTTACAGGGTTAGGGGGTTGTGGTTTACTACCAATTTTTCACTGCTAGATGGCGACGCAAGCATGCCTGCGTTCCTAGAGTCGGCGTCGGCGCACTTCCACAAAGGTGCACACAAAACAGCATAGGCCCAGATTCTCTCTGCTTTAATGCCTGCAAATTACTCAGCTGTGTTCATTCTGAATGAATATTGAAATTATGGACTCTGAAAGACCTTTGTAGAATTGCTTCGCCCTCCATTGTGCTAGAGGTTGCAATATTAAAATTCAAATATAAATTGTAAAAGCTACATAGACTTTCTTTATTCCCTCCCCATCTTCCTCCCTCCCTCTCTCTCTTTCTCCCTCCCTCCTTAACTCTCCCTGGCTCACTTGCCACCTTGAATGTGTATGCGCGGAAACGTTGCAATCTTATATGTGTGGTAGTATCATGTCCGCACATGCACGTTACCTACATATTCATTAATGCTCGTTAGCTACCCATGGGAACATGCATTAATCATGTCTTGCACATAACAGAATCTCACTGCATTTTTTAAATCAACTATTTCAGTAACGTAACAATTACCAATATAGTGAGTATATGTATATGCCCAAGCTTTTCAGGCAGAAAGCATCAACATCAATATACCAGTGTATTACTTGAAGCTTAAAAATAAATATATTAGAAATACTTTTTTTAAACACATTTTTGGAAATGTAATAAGCTACATGCATCTCAGGTTATCTCCTGATTGCCTATGTACTATTTCATGTGGAAAAACATGTTATATCAGCTCTTCCCACCTCATCAAATCTTCTCCCAAGTGTTATTCTCAAATTTTTATAGATATATTTTCAATATAAGTGAAAATGAAATATATTTCTATGACCATTAAGCAGTGCATTTAAGTAGAAGTTGTATGCCAACTTTTATCTTACAGTCAAGAACATTCTACAAGCCAAACTCATCAGTTTGGAACTGGGACTGGATGACATCGGTCTATGAAGGTAAATTGGTTACTCAGCCTCTACTATTAAAGGTCTATTTACACTTCACTTATTTCTAAGAGTACCACACAGTAATATATTTTGTTACTGAAACCTCCCCCTTTCTTCTTATTCATTCTCATGATAGTTGCCATTTTGCACAGTGATGACCTAATGCTGTCAGTAAGGAGGCTGATGTTTCTGCATGCATCAGTATAACACTAGTAGTATGGAGTACCTATACTGTGCTCATGGCCATGGGTCACAGCTGTGCAATATGGCAGCTCTCATGAGTGAGAACAGGAAGAAAGGGTAACTGAGTACCAATGACAGAATCTGTTCCTCGGGTGACTTCTTAGAAACAAGTGTAAATGTTATATCACAATTGATGTTAAGGACAAAATGGATTAGTTAACCTTGTTAAAACATGTATATAAAATTAAACAAATTGCCTAAACAATTTAATTGCACATTATCTGTTGGTGTAATCTCCTTCCGTTTGAGACACCTCAATATGTCATTTTGTTCAAACTTAAATTGACTTTCAAAATGGGAAAACCAACAGAAGTTATATGTAGCTTTAAGAATAAAATATGTTGATTACTAAGCTGGCCACAGATTGTGGTTGGGAATTCAATGCTTAGGAGTTCCTCAACAAGATACAGAAGACACCTCTACTGGTCAGACACATTTCACTGATCTCATCAGACAAATATGTCAGTTTTTCCTCCTAGTTAGATAGATTAACTGTATTTTATGCAATGCTTTTATATAAATTGCTTATATAGTACAGATTCATTTTTTAAAATCTTTCTTAGATACGATAAAATGACTGTATTATTCAATTCAATCTTCAGTATTGATACTGAAAGACATTATGTTAATCCAAGTCCTGAAAAATAGCTTTTGGCTCGTGCAGAGTTTTAAGAGAATAGTGGAACATGTTCATATTAATGCTAGAGCTATCGTTCCATTAGCACTTGGAAAGTAACGTTAGAATATGTCATTAAACACTCATTGTTTTAACTCAGTTAAGAATAGAAACTATTAACTATATGTGGTTTTGGGATGTAATTCTATTATTACTGTTGTACTTAAATTGTAAAATGCTAGTGATTTATATAATTTAAATGCTTTATCTCCTCTGATATCATGAAACCATGTACTTTTCTTGTACTCAAATTAAGCATTTTCCAGGATTGGACAGGATTTTAGCTCAATATTAAGAAAAAGAGGTAAAGTAAAAATCTTTTTTACGAATAAGTGGCTTTATAACATATTTCATGAGATAAACTTTTGCAATTATACTCATTATTATGACAGTGTTAAAAGCAAAAACAATATTGGTTTTCCAAAATTGTTAGTAAGTGAACCTGTGCCAATTGGGTAAAAAATGTAGTGTTGGAATTCAATTTGCATATATGCACTAACCATGGCCGGATTACCCATTAGGCCAAGTAGGTAGCCCCCTAAGGGCGCTTCCCTGTGAGGAGCGCCACTTTTAAAAAAAATAAATGGTTCATGGCTTAAAATGTTTTAAATGCTGCAGTTCATAGACTGGCTACTAGGTGTAACCACCTTCAAACAATGGGTCCATACATAACTTGTGTACTCACTTGCAGGGGCTCCTCCACTTCACTGCCTAGGGGCTTCGGCCCTAGCACTAACCCTTGTATAATGAAATATATGTTAAAATAATCTGTCTACCTACCTACCTACCTGCCCACCTTCCTACCAAACAACCAACCTACCTACCTACCCACTCACCATCGACCTATCTACCTACTTACCAACTGATCTACTTACTCAACCACCTACCAACTGACCAACCTACCTACCCACTCACCATCGACCTACTGATCACGTCACCACTTACCTACCTACATATCTATGTCAATCAACTCTCTATCTTTGTTAGTGTAAAGTTTGGATAAAATGGGGGTGTTTGGGATAAAGAAGAGCTCTCCAACTACTAATACTGTGTCCAATGTTTCTCTCATGTATAACAGTGGCAATCTCCACAGTTCTCTTCTAATTAACAAGACAGAGTAACAGTATTGTCAAGTAAACAAAATACTCATAATGCATACTAAAAAGTGTGATGCCCATTCTCTAGTCTAAAGCTTTAATATGTGATTGCACAAAGCGTTTGAAATATGGCATAATGCCCCTAAAAATACCTGTTCAATTGTAAACAGGTGGATGTATCAATTATATTAAAAATCAAAAAAATATCTTTGCAACACATTGGTATAAATAAGGACCTATGTAAATTGGTTTTCATATTACTATTATTATCATTTATTTGTAAAGCGCAACATATTCAGTAGCGATATACATGGGTAAGTGGAGAGCACAGAATTGTATAAATGTACTGACTACTGAATAGTGGCTGTCATAAACTCTTGATAACAATAGGAGGTTTATTCCACATGCCAAAGGAATGGGTAAATGGGTAACTTTCAAATGTACATAAACCTAGAAACAAAACATGTCTTATGAACGGATTCAATGACTGCCCAAATTACTGACCATAATAAGCAGATCATATGTTCTTTCAAGTGAAATATTATCTGAGCATTGTTATATTAAATTGCATTTAGGATACATAATACATACATGAAATGACTCTATGAAGGATAATTGCACACCTTATTAAATATATGATTTGCGGAGCCTGGGGCAGTTTAGTCATTCCTCTGTGTAAGTAATAACAGTTAACGCCTCAGTTCCATTGTGTAACCTACAGCAAAATACTGTCATTTTTACCCTGTCTTGTCTTTATTATATTCCCGCTATTTCATTTAATTCACCACGATCACTATAATTTTGCAGTCTAATTAAACATATTTGAAAATCCTATTTATGACAATTTGTAACTGGAAATTAGGTTTATTAGAAGTGAGATGTCAACCTTTTTCCTGCTCAGTTGTCTCCAGTGCATTTCAGTGTCGGGTACTGTATAATATCACTAACTTATGTTAAAGGGACTTACCCCAAAAGCAAATTGTGTTTTTTGACAACATTATGTTAAGAATTCCTTAGATATTCCATATTCTTAGTGCTGTATTTATATGTAAATAAGCAGCTCCTGGATATTAGTTAGCTGCTTTAGCTGATTAGTATTGCAATTATCCCCAATGCTATCATGCAGTCACGTATATGTCTAAAAGTGGTACAGTATATATTAAAAGTATAATTATATAATATAACATATAATTATATAGTATAAACTGTTTAAAATGCATATGCCTTGCCTATATTGTCTGGGAAGTGTGTCCTATTATACCAGTTGTGGATGACAAATGGTATGGGGGTTGCATTTGGCACACAGGCACTTCCCATGTATCACCCAGCCATTACAGTTCATGATATCTCTCTAAAACTAGCAAATTGAGGTTGAGGTTGAGGAGGGGGGTTGAGGAGGGGGGTTGAGGAGGCAGGTTGAGGTTGAGGATGAGGAGGGAGGTTGAGGAGGGGGTTGAGGATGGGGGTGTTGAGGTTGAGGAGGGGGTTGAGGAGGGAGGTTGAGGAGGGAGGTTGAGGTTGAGGATGAGGAGGGAGGTTGAGGAGGGAGGTTGAGGAGGGAGGTTGAGGATGAGGAGGGAGGATGAAGAGGGGGGTTGAGGATGGGGTGGTTGAGGTTGAGAAGGGAGGTTGAGGAGGGGGTTGAGGATGAGGAGGGGATTGAGGATGAGGAGGGAGGCTGAGGATGAGGAGGGAGGTTGAGGAGGGAGGTTGAGGAGGGGGTTGAGGATAAGGAGGGGGATTGAGGTTGAGGAGCGGGTTGAGGATGGGGGGGTTGAGGATGAGGATGGGGGGGTTGAGGAGGGAAGTTAAGGATGAGGAGGGATGATGAGGAGGAAGGTTGAGGATGAGGTGTGGGGTTGAGGAGGGAGGTTGAGAATGAGGAGGGGGTAAGAGACACAGGGAAGGGATAAGGAGGAAGAGACACAGGGAAGGAAGAGTGGGAAAGAGACACGGGAGAGAGAGGGGGACACAAGAGGGGGACACAGAGGGCACAAGAGGGACACAGGGGGCAGCACATTTCCCACCCTTGGCTTATATTCGAGTCACTCATTTTCCCAGTATTTTGTGCTAAAACAGGTGCCTCGGCTTATACTCGGGTCGGCTTATACTCAAGTATATACTGTAATTATACTGGTAACATATTTTAAGAATATACTGCAAATTCAATGTAGCTTATAAAACTAACAGTGTAGCCTCCATCAGAACAGGCCCCCCACACACAAACACACAAGAGGGTTTTCCTAAGTTTTAGCCACTGTAGGGAAGTAGGAAAGTAAAAAATATTATTAGGACAAGAAAAAAGGTTTCTATCAGTATAGCCCGCCTGGGTGTATCCTCTATCTTTTTATCAGTGAAGATGGAACATTCTGTACACAGATGTTGTTGTTGCATTGTTTATTTGTGTTTGACTCTCAGTGACCTCTTGGACCACAAAACACCAAGAACATCTTTACGTCCATGGTCATGCTGATCCACTTGGCTTCCATGGCAGAGATAATAGAGTGAGTAGATATTTTTTTTCTCCAGTGGGCAACTGCATACAGCTTGTGGTATTCCAAGGTGGTTTCCCATCCGAGTACTGACCAGGCCCAACCCTGCTTGGCTTCAGGGTGGTGTGACCTCTTGGTTCCCTGACTGGAATTGAACCCAGGTCACAGCTGTGAAAGCACTGAATCCTAACCACTGGACCACCAGGGAACCCGTCATTAACAGATTTAGGGCTATATTAATTTTCAGCCTCGTAAGTCCAACGTGTAGCTTGTAAGGGCTGCATTCTTCAAATTTGACCTATTTACGTTGCAATTAAATTAGAAAGTGATGTGAGCTACGAGCAAGAGAGGCTATTTCGTAACCAGTTTGCAGACGTCAGGGTTGCGTTCTCGATCTCAAACAATTAAGCAATCACTTTGTTACGGATGGAGCCAATGGAAAAAGAGATTGTATGTGTTAATTCACTCCTACGTGCATCAATTACAGTTTGCGATCGGACCCACAGGCCAGATATAATGCAATATTGATAAAGCAGTAAATATGATATTCTATCTCATGCGAGTTACAGTATATGTCGTAACACATTGATTGCAGGGATCGATATAACACAAAAAATAATCACAAAATAAAGTATTTTTCTGGGCTGATTTGCGGGCTTGAGAATGTTGTGCTATTAATTCTAATTCACTTTCCCTTATAATAAATGTACAGTAGAGTGATATTATTTACGTTATAAGTGCTACGTATTGTACTTTACCCCCCTTGTGGGTGATCTAGAGCATACATTGGGCTCTGGGCTCCATTTACGTGTTACGTGCTTGCTCGCAAGTGACCACATTGCAATTTAATAGCTGAATTAAACAATTAGCGGTTACTGGCATGACAGATCAAAGGATTTACGTGCACGAGTTACAACATTGCTCTCCACGTAGCCTTTTCTCGGCTGCCCTCCGTGTTACCACACAAAGTCCGCTGCAAGTAACGTTACAAAGCATCTTAGCACGCAAATAACCCTAAAATGACAGTTACGGGCTACGTTTTAACACGTAGCCCCAATTTAATAGGGCTATTAGTCTCCAACAATTAAGATTTTCTCTAAAATTGCTTCAATGCTCACAGCAGCTTATATTGCCAGTACAGAATTTCTTACATTACAGTGGACCTTTAAATGCACCGAACAGAAAAGGAACAGCTATAAAACATAACGGATAAGCAAAAATCCATGTACGCTATGTCTTTCGGTCCATGACCCTTTTGCTGAGGTCTCCGTGTAACCTTGTTATTTCCATGTGATAGTGTTGCCTTAAGAGAAATAAAAGTCTACAAGAGATTAAAAACAAACAATGGTTTAATAATACATTATTGCCATACAACATGTACAGCACAGCTGTGGTCTGTGAAAAGAAATGATAGGTAATAGGAGCTTTGTACTTCATGCCTATTTTATTACAAAGTGTGACTTTCACTTGTGTACTCAGGGTTACCTGTTATTCTGCGGCATTGTTACCGTTGAATAATGTAACAATACAATATTTACCTAGGGCTTTCAGGAATAGCGGCCACATTTATTCAGTTGACAGGCTGCCTCTAGGACTTGTGAGGTTATTTGTTTCTCTCATCACCATGTTCAATTCAGTCATGCACTAGTGATTATACAGTATATCCTGAGTATAAAAATAAAATGGACAACTTTTTGACGATGGCTTCTATAGTGTTGTACTTTTTTAGTGTTCTAATTGACTATAGAATATGTTGAGTAGTGGTGGCTCAGGTATATTCAATAAGAACCAGATTATTGATCAGGGTGCTCCTAAGGATAAATTGAATAACATACTTCAAAGAGGAAAAAAAGATCCTTTTACAGGGCACACCTGATTATCCTAATCTCAAAAAAGAGAGAATAAACTAAATTATAAAACTTAACTTTTATTAAACTGTAAAATCCATATTAAAATATGTGGACATAGGATGCAAGGATTAGAGATTATTAAATTATCTGATGTAGAACCTTGGTAATATAAAGTTAAATATTCTTCCCTATTCTTCTTTTCTTTTCTTTATATTAAAGTGCTAAAGTGACAATGAACAGAGTTGCATAAAGTGCTATTGACAAAAAAATATGCAACACTGTTCATTGTCACTTTAGCACTTTATTATAAATTGCTAAAGAAGGGAAGAATATTTACCTTTATATTACCAAGGTTCTACATCAGATAATTTAATAATCTCTAAACCTTGCATTATATGTCTACATGTTTTAATATGGATTTTACCGTTTAATAAAAGTTAAGTTTTATAATTTACTTTATTCTCTCTTTTTTGAGGATTAGGATAATCAGGTGTGCCCTGTTCTAATTGACTATAGCTTTAGGTTTTCATATATCATCTGAAGTAGTACATGGCTGTCACAAGATGTAACCATCATGGCTTCCCAAAAGGTTTATTACTGGAAAGTAGGATGCAAATTGTGGATGGACAACGCATGATTAATATTATGAGCTTGCATAAAATAATACCCCATCATATTTTTATTCCTTCATTTTTTATGTTTGAAAGATAAATATATTGCATGACATTCAAAATAAAATAGTTCTATTTATTAACAACAAACTGACACACATTTTCTCTTTAATGAATATTTCATATATTTTTATATAAATATACATATTTTTTACAGAACAAACACTTGATTTGTCAAGTATGTACCAAGTTAATAGTATAAGCAGCTGTGTATATACTGAGAGTCGGGTGATGGGTGTGTATTTGTAGTTATCAGTGGATTGAGGGACATGGGAAGAGGGAACAGGCTGATAAATGTTCAGAGACTTTGTTTGATAATAGGATAATATTTAAATTAATACCGTATCCCTTCCCCCTCAGTGCCCCAGAAGCAGACACCTTGCATCAAAGGATGGCACCATAACTCTCCGGAAATGTAAACACCTCTCACACATACACAACTTCCACCACTGTATCATGGATCCCTCCAGGGTCCTGCAGAGGCATCAGATTTTTTTCTAATTAAAAAAAAAAAAAAAAACCTGCATGTTTTTATGTCCCTTAGTCCGACTCAAACATATGTTTGTTTTTTCAGTGTGCATTTGTCCTTTACAGGCCACCATAATGTTTCATCAATGTGAAAATTCTAATACTACACATTAGTGTAAACATGTTACACTACCTGTAATTATCTTTAATGAGAAAATTGCATTTTTATTAACTGTGATGGTCCTTTCTCCGTTTTAAAATGCCTTATTAAAAGTGTATGGTAGTGCTTCCTGCAAATGTCCATCTTAGCAGTAAAAAAAAAAGACCATATACATTATTTGTGAATATCCACTGCCATTTCTCTTTAATGGACAATTACTTATAGGGCTGTAAACCATGTCTAGTCACTATTAGAATGTGGCTACTGATTAACTAAACTACAAAATGATTTCACAAGTAGGCGTTACCTTTGTAAAACTGAATAGCGGCTAATAATCAGTGACCCGTTCCAGAGACACCCTGTGTGGGCAGATCTTTTTGTAGCTCAGTAACCTTTATCTGGGTGTAAAATGCATTTACACACTAGTGATGATCCAACTAAATGGTCTTGTCAGCCAAACCTTTGTTTTTCTTAACTAAATGCATTTTCTGTAGTAAATTTCAGGCACATGTAAGCTCATTTTGTGCTATTTCTTTAGACATATGTCCAATAAAATGGATAATGAGATACCTAAGTGAGATTGTATATAAAACAACGTTTAATGCAATAGGTAGCACTGTGATTACAGTCTTGAACGACGCGGAGGCTGCACAGGCTCCCTGGGTCAGCCTGTAGCGTCACGTGACCCAGCGGAGCCTGTGAGGCTATCAGCCAATCAGGAGCGTCGGGGGGCATGTCGGAAGCTCGTTTCGCGCCATTGAGCAGAGCAGCGCGGTCTCCCGACTGGATGGACGGAGGTCTGAGGTCCTGCAGCTATAAAAATACAGTAGGAAGGTTTAATTACTGAGATTTCACCCCAGCTTACCAGCATATAAGGGGATATCACTGTTGAGGCTATCCTTGTCTGTTTTTGTGTTCTTTTCCTCCTCCGTTTTTTGTGTGTGTGTGTGTCCCTGTCTCCCTGTGGTGTGCTGTGCCTGTGTGTGTTCCTGTGTCTGTGTGTGCCTGTTTTCTGCTTGTTGTGCCCCCTGTTTGTTCCCCTGTTAGCTATTTCTATGGATCCAGAAGGCTTAGAGGCCTTACTGGCTGAGGTTAGGACCCGTGCCTTAAGCCAAGGGGTCAGGTGGGTGCAGGACAGGCTGGGACCTCCCATGCCTTCTGCGCTTGGAGCTCAGCACATTGTACAGGAACAGCCTGTGGTGGCTGGTGTCCTAGCCAATCCTGATGCCTCCAGGGAAATTTTTTCCCATCCCACCGCTGTAGGGCTGCCAGACCCACGTCCATCAGGTAGCAGAGACACCAGAGATGGGGGGGTTACAGGTCAGGGCGGCCGGGACCCCATACCCCCCAGGCAGGCGAGCGCCAGGATCACGGGCGGTGGGGGTGAGGGCCTAGCAATCCGGCCACCACCTGCCAACTTGCCTAAAGGTCCTAGGCCGCGACAAAGGTCGCGAAACACCCCTCTAACACCCCGCAAGGGGGGTGCAGGGGGTAAGAGAAAAGCCGGGAGTCCTAAAAAGGCTCCTACAGGCCCTCACGGTGCCATGCAGACGGTCCCTGGGGTTTCCCTAATTAACAGTGCTTCTGGTACTTTACAGGGACGCCCAACTGGCAGCGAGAGGAGCATGGCGACGACGAGAGAGAGAAGAGATGGGGTCATCAGAGAGATGAACAGCCAAGACAGCATGGTCATGATTGATGACATGCCTGTGACAGCGGCAGTGGCGAGGCTAGGACGCCCCACTCGAGCTAAGAAGGCTACGAGCAGGTACAGTCCGCTGCTATTTACGCACACACCGCTAAGGCGTAGCAGAGTAGAGACTGAGGGCGATACGGTTAGGCCACAGCGCAAAGGGTCTAAGACTGACCAACAGCTGGATATTCCAACGCCCGAGGAAGTCTCAGGGGGCCCCCTACAGGGGGCGGCGGAGGCAGTGCTAGCCTACTCCAGCCGCGCAAGCTTAGCTGACCAGGACCCTTCCTCAGACGAGGAAAGGGCGGTATGGGCGCGGGCATGCAGGTCGCGGAGAGCTAGTGACTGTTCTTCTTGTACCCACAGATCCAGAAGGAGATCCCGGTCTAGAAGCAGAAGATCTTGTCGGTGCAGCTGTGCTTGCACTGGATCTGAGAGGAGAAGCCCGCGGAGGGCCAGACGGTCAGAGTCCCCGGAGCGTCAGGAGAGACGCGGGGATACTCCGTTGGCCGTATCTACTCCTAAGCTTCCAGAAGCAGGTGAGCGCTCAGAATTGAGCTGCGCAGCAGACAAGGGTGGTTTTATTGGGTCATTAAGGACTCTATTAGCTGCGCATAACATTGCAGTTAGCGAGCGCGAAATGGGAGCGTGGATAGGGGGGCTAGCAAAGGGTGCATGGTCCCAGCCAGCAGCGGTAGTGGCGCCAGCGAGCGCGAGCGAGGCGCTAGCTAGCTTGCGCGCGCCCGAGCCGATAGGCAGCGCAATAGCAGCAGTTGGGAATAACACTGTGGGGGTTACCGACGCAGCCATGAGGCCCATAGTCCTCTGCTCGTTGGATAATTTGGGTGCACACCTTCCACAGGAAGTAAAGGAAAAGATCTGGAGGAGGGAGTTTATAGAGTTGTTTTCCCTTCTCCCTATGTCTAGGCAAACAGACCTGGCCGAGAGGGGCTCCAGGGAGGGGAAATCCTTTGCTAGGCTACCCAGGACGTTTGATACCTGGCTGCAAGCATTTTCTATTTGGGCTTGCGTACTGTGTGAGCGGCACCCTGAACAGAGTTCGGGATTGTTCGTCTACATAGACGAAATTCGGAATGCTCACAAGGTTTATGGGGGTACAGCCTGGTGGCGGTACGATGAGGAATTCCGGCAATACTTGGCCTCAAGGCCAAGTATGGCGTGGAGCGACAAAGCGGTGGCGTATTGGCTAAACATCATGACACCCATGAGAGTCACGATGCCCTTTCGGAGCGGGGCCGGTGGAGGTAAGGGCCCCACCCACGCCTCAGGAGCAGGTCTTAAGACCTGTTTTTCGTACAACGAGGGGGTCTGCAGATGGGCGCCTAACTGCAGGTTTAAGCATGCATGCTCAAACTGCGGAGGTGAACACCCCCTGTCTAGATGCAGTAGACCCAAAGAGGGAGGCAGGGGCGAGCCTCCTGCAAAGGGGCAAGACTCCCATACGCCTCCCCGCCATGCTGCCGTGGCTAAAGCGCTACGGTAAATTGGCAGGCACCGCCGAAGCGGCGCGCCTATTGGAGGACGGGTTCCGAGAAGGATTCCGGATTCCATGTGGGGTCGACATTCAAGGTTTTCTTGTCCCAAACCTGAAGTCGGCTAGGGATTTCCCAGGGGTAGCCAAAGCTAAGGTGCTTAATGAAGTAAAATTGGGGAGGATGGCCGGGCCATTTGCGGCCCCGCCCATCCAGGGTTTAGTTGTGTCTCCTCTTGGGGTGGTCCCCAAGAAGGAGAAGGGTAAATTTAGACTGATCCAGCATCTCTCATACCCCAGAGGCCGTTCGGTAAACGATGGCATATCAAGAGACCAGGCTACTGTGTCTTACGAGTCATTTGACCGGGCGGTCGATTTGGTGAGGAGGAAGGGCCAGGGGGCCCTTATGGCAAAAGTGGACATCGAGGCAGCATTCAGATTGCTCCCCGTGCACCCGACAAGTCATCGGTTGCTGGGGTGCTTCGTAGACGGAAGTTACTTCGTTGACTTATGTTTACCCATGGGATGCTCGATATCCTGTGCTTACTTCGAGGCTTTCAGCAAATTTTTACAGTGGGTTGTGAGCATCGAGGCGGGGTACAAGAGTGTTACCCATTACCTGGATGACTTCCTTTTTGTTGGCCCAGCGAGAAACGACGCTTGCCGTTTTATGCTGGAGGTGTTCACCGAAATCTGTACAGAATTCGGGGTACCATTGGCCCATGACAAAACGGAGGGCCGTACGGAACAATTGACTTTTCTGGGGATTCGGATTGACTCCTGCAAAATGGAGTGCAGTCTTCCCTTAGAGAAGGTGGAGGACATGCAAGCCGAGATTACGGCGCTGCGGGGCGCACGGAGGGTGACCCTGCGGCGGCTGCAATCAATATTGGGGAAGTTGAATTTCGCGTGCAGAATTATCCCCATGGGGCGGATATTCTGTAGACGGATGTCTCTGGCTACGGTAGGGATTGCGAAGCCGCATCATTTCCTAACAGTCTCTAAGGCCATGCGCGACGATGCAGAGGTATGGGCAATGTTCCTTGCAGACTTTAACGGGCGGGTGGTCCTTCAAAAGGAGGGCACCACCAGCGCAGAGCTAGACCTGCACACCGATGGTTCTGGACCGATCGGTTGTGGGGCGTATCTCCAAGGGAGATGGTTCGCTGCGGCATGGCCGGAGGAATGGGAAGAGGCGGGTTTACTGCTGAACCCTACATTCCTGGAGCTGTTTCCTATGGTGGTAGCAGTGCACTTATGGGGTCCTTGTTTCAGGGACAGGCGAGTCATTTTCCATTCGGGTAATAAGGGGTTGGTTGAAGCCGTGAACAACATCACGGCGGCATCCGTACCAGTGATTAGATTGCTTAGGCATCTTGTGCTATGTTGCCTTCGCTTGAACATATGGTTTCAAGCAAGACACGTGACAAAGGTGAATAACGGAATTGCTTACGCCCTCTCTCGGTTTCAGGAGGATCGTTTCAGGGCGCTGGCTCCTCGTGCGAACGCTCTGGGGGAGCTCATCCCCGAGGAGCTCTGGGAGATTGGAGCTGTCAGGTAACGAGACTCGTGAGACAGTCTGTTGCCCCAGCGACGTGGAACGCTTATAGACGCGTGTGGGCTAAATGGGATAGCCTAGTGGCACTGGCAGGTGGTGCCACGACGGAAGACAAGAGCGTAGGGATCTTGCTTTGGTACCTGCTGCGGTGCGCCGAGCAAGGCGAATCAAAACCCGTAGTAGGGAGACAGGTCACGGCGCTTGCTTTTATGTTTAAGCTTGCTGGGCAGAGGGACCTTACTAAGGAGTTTCTAGTGCGCAAAGTGGTGCGCGGAATGTTCAGCGGTGCGCAAAGGCCAGATAGTAGGCGGCCAATAACATTTGCGCTGTTGCTGAGATTGGCTCAGGAATTGGTGGTGGTTTGCAGGGATCCCTTTGAATCTCTACTTTTCCGAACGGCTTTTTCCCTGGCGTTCTTCGGAGCGTTTAGGATAGGGGAGTTAGTCGCGAACAGTAGACACGGTTCGGGGGGTCTGCAATTGGTGGATACCTGTCTCAGGGAAGGTACGGTGGTATTGTGGTTGCGGAGGTCAAAGACTGACCAGGTGGGTAAAGGAAGAGAAGTGATTCTGCATCAGGTTGGCACAGAGTGTTGCCCATATGCATGTGTAGTGGAGTACCTTAAGCAGCGACCGGTGGGACGGTGTTCGCTGCTGGTCCACGCCGATGGAACGGCACTGTCTGTGTATCAGTTTAAAAGAGTTTTAAAAAGCGCACTGCATCGGCTCGGTTTCAAGCAGTCCGACTTTGGGACGCACTCCTTTCGGATTGGAGCTGCCACTGAAGCGGCTAGGTTGGGGTTGCCCGACGCGGCAGTAAAGCGCATCGGGAGGTGGGACTCAGACCGTTTTCGTTCCTATGTACGGCCAAATGCAGTGGTTTAATGGTGTTGCTTTCTACTTTCAGGGGAACAGAAGCAACTATGGATTGTGGGCCATTCCTACGTGTACTGGGCCCATAGGTTAGCCGCAGTTACCGAAGAAAAGGCACAACTGGGCTTTCCTATTACGGACTTACGCGTAAGGTGGTGTGGCATTCGGGGTCTGCGATGGGCGCAGCTCGACGGTCTCTTGGAAACGTACGCGCAGCGTTACGGTCAGCCCAGTGTTATAATTCTTCATGCCGGCGGGAACGATTTGGGGACAGTTCCCATGAGACGAATGCTAAAGGTGATGAGACGAGACATCGAGAAATGGGTAAAGAAGTTCCCTGGCACGTTCCTTATCTGGTCTGAGATGATCAAGAGAAGATCATGGCGTAACGCGCGCGACCCAGTATGCTTAGATAAGGCTAGACAGAAGATAAACCAGCAGATTGCGAGCTTTGTGAGAAAACAAGGTTTCTCTGCCATCCGGTATAAAGATTTCGAGCCGGTCGGCGCAGATGATTTTTTCGCAAAGGATAAGGTTCATCTTACGGAAATAGGATATGAGTTGATGATGTTCGAGTTTAGGGAGAGTGTTTTGGGGGCCTTGGCTTTAATGTCTAGCAGGGGGGGATCGCAGCCTCGGGAGGCGTCCCTCGCATGCTCCGTGGCGGGAGGTGAGTTGCCCGGCCCACTGGCCTAAGGGGGCGATGGCCCCACCTCACAGGGCGTGCTTAAAGATAAGCATTGGGGCTTTGGGCAGGGCTCAAAGCGTGAGGTCACTGTTCGTGGCCGGGCTCCTCCCCCGGAAGGAAGGACTAAATTAGTCATCTAAACAAGTTACGGTTGTTTGTTTACATTGTGTCTAAATAAAGCTGTGGCCCGTTGTTTCTCCCAACTCAAGTTGTCGTGTCATTTATTCCATCAACTAGCCTGAATGGATCATGCATGGGTCATGCTTTTCGTCAGTGTGGTGCAGGACAATACAGCAGATGAGTCAAATATAATAAGGTAGAGAGATGAGTAACGGAGGAAAGTGCACAGGATAATGTTACCTTTCTTTACTGAGCAATTTTTTTGTCCTGTGCTTATGTCAAAGCATTTCAAAGAAGATTTTATGAACTGTGGTTGTGCTAATGAAGAGGATCAAGACATATGTATAAATAGTTGACTTATTTTGTTTTTTACAAAGTGTCCTTTTTACTCATGGATAGCCCAAAATGATCACAGTGCTCGTTTAATTCTGTACAGATTTGAAAAATCAATGCCAGATAACTGCTTACTCTTGCCTCAAGACTGTGTTAGGATGGGGCTTCTTCTATATGTTGTCTATATAGAGTTTCCACTTCAAGACCAGTCTTTACACCCATATATATTAAAACATAACCATTAATATTTACTAATTCAAATCCAAAAATCGTAAGGGTTAAAAGAAAGAAGAAAACGATTTGCCATCTGTTGCCAGACATGGTAGACATGCATATCTTTTAACAGGTATGTGGTGCCGGGGGTTCAAGAACAGACATTGTCTTTGGTGTATTAGACCTTATGCAGAAGTACTTCTGAAAAGTATTTTTTAGCCAGTAGCAGAGCTTGTGAATGGAACTTAATTTGGGAACTCTCTTCCAGTTTAGATACATTATAAAGAAAAAATACGTACTTTATTTATGCACACATACTACTCAATATGTCTCTTACAATAGGTTCTCATAAAGTAGAGCAATAAAATATGTGTAAAAAAAAACAACAAATCAATAATAATAAATAATGTGTGTTTTTAATCTTTTTAAACATCATCTTTTATATTATTATTAATTTGTTGTTTTTTATTGAGACATTAAAAGTTAAGTTTTATACACATATTTTATATTTTTATAGCTTATTTTGTCTCTCAGAGTAGGTTCTCATAAAGTGGGGGGATAATATAAAAAAAATTACTTTTAATGTCGCTACAGAATATACCAAATCAATAATAATATAAAAAATAATGTTTAAAAATAGATAAATAGATAAAATAACACACATTTTTATCATTATTGATGTGTTGTTTTTTATGAGAGACATTGAAACTTAAGATTTATATACATATTTTATCCCCCCAGTTTCTTAAGAGCATTCTGTGAAAGACATATTGAGTAGTATTTGTATTATTATGCTCTTGCATAATAATAAATTTGCCCCACTAATAATTTAATAGCCCATTTTACTCCAGCCTGCCAATTCTGGGTTGAGGCCTGGTGCTTTGCAGATTTGATTACTAATAAGTAATTAAATAAACAAATTAAATCCTATTATATGACCACTAGAGCAGTTCATTTTCTATTTCAGCCATCTCCCAACTCTCTTCCTGTTTCAAATATGTTTCTCCCCTATTAAAGGCATTATTATTTTTTTCTAGAAACTGTTTGCCCATTATGAACAGAATTCTTCACATGAGCATGCTATAAATAAATGTAAATATTCTGAAATA
The DNA here is from genome assembly GCA_027410445.1 of Discoglossus pictus. Taxonomy (NCBI): domain Eukaryota; kingdom Metazoa; phylum Chordata; class Amphibia; order Anura; family Alytidae; genus Discoglossus; species Discoglossus pictus. The sequence goes on along the minus strand of CM050167.1, from coordinate 342,728,448 downwards.
TTTGGCAAAAACTTAAAAAACTAATGTTTTACTTCTAGTTCTCCTGATTACTGTTACATAGCTGACCTTAGTATATGTATGTGAGATATACATCTGACCAGCCATGTCTGCAGAAATATGGTAGATGATTTGTATTTGATTTTTCTATAACAATATTTGTGTATAACAGTGGTAATAACAGTTATCACAAAGTATTCCCATACGTAAGAATGCTTGGTTTAGTTTACATGAAGCCTGTGCTGGATCCTAGGTGTATCCATGATACATTGATGAATGTTGTGTATGCAACAATGGCCTTTACATTTCTGGAGAGCTGTAGTTGCCTGTGTTGATGCAACCTTACTGCTTCTGACTCTATGAGGGTGAAGGGGTGTGGTATCAATTTCACTTATCTAACACAGACCTGTCCTGTCCTCCTCCATCCCTGCCTCCAGTGATAGTAATTAAAAAACACACACCCATGATCCCACTCTCAGGAAGTGACTTAACAAGTAAAAAATTGATTTCTTTATTTTTAAACAGAGTCTTCATGAAAATGTTTTTATGTCTGCGGCTTACATGGCTGCTAATGTTAATTTGGTACATACTGCTCAAACAAGTGCATTCTTTCTTGAAGTACAATGGTGCTCTAAAGGAATGCACAATGCCTGTACTAGCTCATTACATTTAGGCAAATTGGATTAAGCCCTCTCTCTCTGGGGAGTTCTGTACAAAATGGGCTTTTGGTTTAAATACATTTGTCTGAACCAGTATTGCTTTACATGTTGGTAAATTTTCATACGTTAAAGACTTCTGAAATTCCCTAATCCATTAGAAGCAGGAAATCACACTAGGTTAAGCACTGCTGACTACTGAACCACACGGGGTGATTTGCTGGGTAAGCAACGTGAATCACAGTATTGTGTTCCAAGTACTCATAGAGGCTCGAAACGGTCACAGAATCACAGGCTGACTCTGCTCTCCAGTTAACATTGAAATGGAAAGCTGGGAAGGATTTTATGAAATCTGGGGTAGAAAAATCTGATTTTGGCTGTCTTTCCTGTCTACCTCGTGCACATCACGTTAATTTAAAAGTTATTCTTTAAGGGTATTTTTCTATAAAGTAAATCTGTCCTGACATATTCAGCATTGTTTGTGCTGCAATTTTATGAAAATGAGAAGCTCCTAAATACTAGTTAGCTGTTTTGATGTGCTTATTAGTTACACCATCTGCTTGTTTGTTTCTGTGGTGGCAAATACAATGTGTCCCAATGTTATTGCGCAGTGAAATCCTCTATTGCACTTATCAAGCACTAGCACTGTGGGCTACTGATTAATATTTGGAGCCTCAAGTATCTCAGGAAATATGTAGAGCAAAATGTCTGGTATAATGTATAACCATGGCCAGATTACCCATTAGGCAAACCAGGCAGCCGCCCAGGGGCACTTCACTGTGCATTACTTAGTTGCTGGCTTAAAAAAAATGAAATGCTGCAGTTCATAGAATGGCTACTATGGAGTAACTACTTAGAACAAGAGAGTTACAACAGAGAAAGGAACTTACATGCACAGAAAAGGAAAAAAATATTCATTGCATACCTTGTATAGTCTCTCGCAGGGGCTCCTCCACTTCACTGCCTAGGGGCTTCAAAAAGGTGGATCCGGTACTGTGTATAACAGTCCCCTTTTTCAGTGCTCTTTAAGATGTTGCTGGTGTGACAGTCCCCCTTAAAACATAGAAACGGATTCCAAAAGAACCATATAAGACTGTCCATTTGATCTATTTAAAAACTTTAGCTCAACCTGAAGACAGTCTTATGAATATCTCTGCTTTCCTTTTATTGCATTGGTCCCTTATCACTTCCATTGGTAGTATATTGCAACATTTCTGCTTTACTATAATATTTTCATTGTATGTCATTGTCACAGAACATTTTTCTCCTCCCAGAAATGAAACCTGCTGCAACTCTTAAAATTTCAGGAATTCTGACAATATATATATATTTTTTACTTTTTATTAACAAAATTCATCTGTCTTTCGAAGCTAAAAGAATAAAAAGAAAAATAACAGAGCACACAAACCAGTTTTCCATTTTTTCATTATTACACTTTTTATAACAGTTGTTATAGCCAATTCCCTCTTTAAAACCCATAATTCCTCAATCCAAATATAACAGAAACCACATTAATATTAAGATGTGAAGTACTTTAATGCCGTCTAATTCTTTGTCAGATTTTCATGCAGTAGCCGTCTGATCAAATAATAAAAATACCCATAATTCCCTCTCCCCGATTTACTTTAGATGCATTAGGAGGTCATCACCGATTATCTAGTGGTGGAGTGCACTCATCATACTGTGGATGCGCCTCTTCCTTCTGAATTCTAAACCAATGTTATGGTTCCTTCAGGATAAGGAGTCCTTAATGTCACATGTTGTGTGCATCAACATCACTCGAAAATATATAAAAAACCCTTTGAAGCTTTTACATTGTAAGCTCTTAAAAATAAAATACTTTAAAGGGATGCTGAAGTCACAAAATGGATATAATTTATTTAAAATACATTTTAGTCATTAGAAACATGTTTGTTTACATGGAAAATGACTGAGTAAGGGTTAACAAATGCTCTTTTAATCCATAAAAAAACTGCTTTAGGAAACAGTTAGGACCACCTCTTATGTCTTTTAGCTGAATAAACTTCTGCCACTAGAGGGAAGAACTGATTTTTCCATAGAGCTCAATGGTGCAGTTTCCTGATATACCATAAATAGAATTAGTCAGAAGGAAGTCCTGATCATGTTCCTCAAACAGTTGGTAGAGAGATTAAAAGAATATTTATTTAACCCTTGCAACACTCAATTTATATGCAACCAAAACCTATTGCAAAGTTTAAAACCTGCTCTTTTAAATGTATGAGAGCAAATTTGTGACGTCTGAATCCCTTTAAAGGTCCACACTTGTCATTTATTTAAAATATACTATTTTAAGGAACTATACTTGACTTACAATAGAAAATAAAATATTACAGCCTCTAATATAGTCAGGGCCAGATGTACCCCTTTGAAGCCCCTAGGCAGTGAAGTGTGAGTGAGTACGCAAGGTATGCACAGACCCATTTTTGCCTTTTCTGTGCGTGTAACTCTCTTGTTCTAGGTGGTTATCCCCAGTAGTCAGTCTTTTTATTTTTTTTAAGCCAGGAACTATTTTTTTTTTTTTAAAGAGGCACCCCTCCCAGGGAAGCGCCCCTAGGTGGCTGCCTAGTTGGCCTAATGGGTAATATAGTGCTGATTTTTACTGATAATCTTCCTTGAGGTGGGAGAAGACTTATCTTCACAAGATGTGGCATTTACAACTGCCAGATCATCGATTAGATCTAATGGAAAGCTCATTGGTTTACAAGGACACACTCTCCTGAAAAAGTAACAGACATGGTCAGCTGTAAAAGAAAATGTATACCTGCAATAGTGAATAATTTGGTATAAAATAAATTGCCCATATACAAATTGACCTTTAGCTACAAGTCACATGTGGGTGGCTTGGGCTTGCATTATTTTTATATTTTTTATAAAACATTACTATTGGGTTTTAGGAAAAATATATACATTTCTGTCCAGTTCTACTAGATGGATCAAGATGTTTCTTTAGAAAGCAGGATGCCTGTATGTAGTTTTTCTGATATCCAGTTCCTTCTGCATTAGTAGATATCTATTATCCTCCAGAGACAATATGCCCTTGTAGCCTCACGCTAGCCCCTCTGCTTATATATTGATAAGACAGACCTCCATGTTTCTAGTCCCACTGTTCCCAATAGACTTCAGTTCACAGACCTTTCACATTCTTCCTGCATAAAGCTACAAGCCCCCTCTGTGTCTTCCTTTCACAAAACGCTCTGCAGATTTGCAATGGGATGGATTTAAAAAAATAAATCAAATGTGTACGTATCTAAGGATAAGTAGACCATTGTGTGTGCACATGGTATGGCTGTGTATATTTATAATAGACTTGTATGTAAAGTTCACAATGTGTGGGTGTGTACATCAATGGGAATAATGTGTGTACTGGAGTCACGGAGAGTGTGAACAAGCCATTACTGTGTAGTTGGGTGAATTTATATATTGAATCAGATAAGTCTTCTAATTAGGCTTCTGTATAAGATAACAAGAGTTTAGTTTCTATTTGTGTATAGTTGGATATGGATTGTGGGGGAGAATTAAATGTGGTTCATGTGAGATAGTGTTATATTCTTCTAAAAGTCTACACATAATTAAAATATAATAAACATACTGTAATTAGGTAAAAATAATAATTACGGTAAAATATAAATAATACATTTCTCACAGAAAAAAAGGAATGCAGGAATGTGATTTGATGTTGGAAGGTGGAATATATACAGGTAACGTACAACTTTACAAAGGAGGTAGCAGGCAAGAGGAACAGCCTTCTAATGGATGTAGAACGAGCAAACACAATTAAGGAATTTAAGCATGACTGGTATAGGCATAGGGCTATTCTCAGGATTAATTAGGACAAGATTTAACTAGATATAATAGACAGTTTAGCTGGACTTTTTCGGTTCTTATCTGCTGTCAAATCCATGTTTGTATGTAAATAATGGATGAAGCTGATGTTTGTTTTGGTGGTGAAAAGGTGGAATTAGCGACCTTGCCTCTTGCTCTTCTCTTTATCTTTTATGGTAATATAACCTTTCATGCACATTCATTTTCTTGAAACATGAGCATTTATAGTTTCAGACTATGTTCATATACTCATTTATTTCATATATGGACATGTTTTGTCCTAGTGCTCTCACTCTCTTCCTATCAAACAATAACTTTTCTAATGACATAATGACTTGATGGCTTTTATTGCAGAAAACATGAAATTTACTGTAAAAAAGAAAATATTTTTCCATTTTTATACATTATTCATTAAATATATTAATGTGTGTGCTCTGTTCAGTATATAAAATGGGTACTCAAACTTCCTGCATATCCATTGGGGGGAATTTACCAAGCATCTAAAGTGACTGAGATGTGCATCCCTCTATTTCCTAATTCATGTGAGGAAAAATTAAGATTTCAGCCCTTCTCACCTAATCGCCCCATTGTGTGCTCTTCCTGTACAGTGCATATAATTGAAAAACGCACTTTTCTAGCAGGCTTGCTAGCTGTTTGTATACATGTTAAATGAAATGGGTTATTGTGTAAGGAATGGTAGACATGAAATCCAGTGCAGTATAACTGGATGTTTATTAAGATATGACATATTACAACTTATTACAAAGGTCTTAAGCAGCTTTCCTCCCCCAACCACACACTTCCTTGACTATTTGTTGATCTTTGTTTGGTTAATGGTCCACTCTTGTAGTCATACAATAGGGTTTCATTTGTTTAAGTGATAATTTATAATAATAAAAGAATTAATTGAAGAACAAAATCCGTATGGATTTTACAATTTGCAATCAGGCTTCCGCAGATTTGTGTCTCCCCATTGCCAACCATGTATCCAAGGGGTTAGGAGAACTCTATCCAGGAAGCTGTCCATACTCTAGTTTTTATCTGCCTCTTTTCCCGCAGTGGCCACTGCAGGCAAATTTAGTGATTTTTTAGGGCAGCCTCCAAGACAGATCCTTTCCAATCCCCTGGGCGGCCAATATATATGGAGAGAAGCAGCTCTGCTAGTCATTGAAACAAAAGCTAAATGTAAGTATTAGAGGCTACTTTGGATTTGCTTCTTCCAATACTGATTTTATTGCTAATCAGTTACTACCTAGACATTTTGAGCCTTATTTGCATGTCACTACCCAGACTCCTTAGTGGCAATGGAAACGCTGTTCACTGAGAAATTTCTATAGTCAATACAGGTCTTCTGATCTGCTCTACACATATAAATGTGTTCAGAATGTTTTTCTTTCCTTACTTAATAAACAAATGAATCCCTATTAAGTTGCATCTACAATGGCCCATTAACCACCAAACAAGAATATCTGAGAACACTACCATTTGTTTGGTTAAGTTCAATGAACTGTCAAATAGGATATTTTATGCTAGCTATAGATGTATATATCGATAATATTACTCTACAGTAAATACTAGAAGACTGTATTAATGCCAGTGCGGCATCAAGGCATGTATTTTAAGTGTATATATTACCCTCTTTCACCTTGTCATTCAACGGTTTGGTATCTAGTACTGAGAATTCTTAACAGAGTAATGACATTACAAAGCACCACCCATCAAATATATCATTTACTTCTGTTCCTTAATCATTCAGGATTACAAAGAAAAACATTAACCTGCTAATGAGAGCCCAACACAGTGTACTGAACCAGAAACCACTCCATAAGGAACACCATATAAATTCAACAAAAATATAACAAATATAAAATATAACTTTTTTCAATTCTTCTTTCCTTTGTGGTTTATATAAAACATAAGAGAACCTATACAAGTGTTATATAACACGAATGAAACTGCTATTACAAACAAAGTTTTTCTCTGGAAAATGACATTCTAAAGAAAGTAAAAACCAGAAAAACACTGCAATGATAAAATTAAAAAAAAAAGCAAAAAAACAACAAGATAAAATATTGTGCAGACTAACTAGCATATCTAAATAAAATCTTAACAGAAATAATGCATGTATTATTTCTGTATCTATATGGAATTAAAATATAAACAAATGTGTCTATATAAACTAGTATTTGTAAAGCAAAAAGATTTTTAAGATGGAAAAGACAATTATTTTAGTTAAATATCTAAAAACATACATTTGCAGTTCATTCACCCATTTTAGCCTAAGGCTAATACAGTTAATTCAAAGTAAATGAAGAGGATAGCTGTTTAGATCGTATGAACTGATAAGTCACCTTCAACCCAGAGATATCAACTAACACACACAGAAAAGGACATATTCATGCACAAAATACTGAGCTAGTAATACTTATATTGCAGTACTATTTTTACAGAAGACTTTCTGAATTAAGCAATGTTAGTTAAGATGTCGCTGATATAAAAATTCAGACATAAATGCCAACAATGTTAAGCACCACCGCACAATGGTGGTTGTGGGTTGTATATATGGCTCTTTATTATTCTGGCTCCTATACCCTTGACATAATTATTCATGTTCCCCACAATACAATTTCTTATTATTATTATTATCCTTTATTTGTAACGCGCCAACATATTCTGTAGCGCTGATGAAAACAATGAAAACAAATATATGTTTGAAACATTTTAGTCTGACTAAGAGCATTATTAAGCAGTAATATATCTGTTTTTTTATTTAAAAAATACATTTTGATGCTTTTGCAGTACGCTGAAAGGATTTGTGATATGTTGTTGATATAAGTTGTGTGTGTGAGGGGGACATTTACATTTCTGTATAGGTATGGGTGTAGTGGGTTAAACAAGGTACTTCTGGGACAGTAAGAGGAAGGCGCGTGGTGTCAATTTCAGTCTTATCCAGTTATGAAATAAAGGTTCCACCTCCCCCACCCCTCCCTTCACTGATAACTAAAAACATCCCCTCCATCATCCATGTTTCTTGATGTGATGTAATAAATGCAAAAATGGATTGTTGTACCCAAAAGCAGAGTCTTAAAACATTTAGATTTGTATATCTTTAATATCCATGCTGCTTATATTGTTAGTTTGGTACATACAAGCAAGTGTCTTTTTTAACTGCAGAGGTCCTTCTTTTCTTACTTTAAGTGAATGGTCTCATTCATGTTGGGAGTTTCATGCCACTGTTCAGTCCTTAAGACTGATATACTGTTAGAGTTCCCCACATCAGTTTTGGTGCCTTTGTCACATAATCATTGTGCCCACAGACATGGGGGCGAAGCAATAACTATTTTTAATTTTTAAATTTTCAATTCCCTTTAGAAATGATCGCAGAAACTTATATCACGTTTATAAGAGTACAGAAAATATCTTGTGTCTAATAGTCTCATGGAGATAAACTCTCAAGGGGTAAACCAGTATAAATACAGTTACCATAGTTATTTGGTAAATATTTCAATCTCAAGACCAGCTTCAAGATCCAGACCTTAGTGGGACAGTAACAGAAACAGCTCTGTATTTTGACCTCACCATGAGCCCAAATGCTTGTAGGGTACTGTGACAATGGGCATGGAACCCTACCCATTACCTAATATCCAGCCGAACAAGGCTATGCTAAAATCTGTTCCCATGAAACTTGCTGGCACTACAGTCACACCTGAGAATTCCCCAGTGCTGATATCAGCATTCTGGGCCTGTTGCCTTGGTTAGTTAGTAGTCAATGGGAGAAACTCCAAGGAGGTTTAGGTTGGGTATGTGGACCTGTTGTTTGTTTCCTGTTTTATATCTGACTGGTCTTTTGTTCAGTCCCTTATAAAATTGCTTACCTATCCCCAATAAACTTGATTCAGGTCAATGAGTATAAGCGTGAGAGCTGTACTTCGTTAGTTCAGGGAAACTATTTTAAAAGACATTAACATTATTTAGTAAAGAGAATCTCTATACTCTGCCTGCGCTCATGGAGGAGAGAAATACCCATTCAATACGAGGACCTAACGCATGAGACTTCCAGAGCTTGCCAGTCCCATATCTTGACATACTGGTGACAGATTAGTTATCTACAGTCTGACCCTCCTACTCTCTATAAACCATGGCGGAGTACGATGTGCTCACAATGCCTGAACTTCGGGAGTTAATCTGGACTCGAGGAATCAAAATGACTGGTTCAATTAATCGTCCAGCTATGGTTCAGGCACTGAGGTTGGACAGGAGCTGAACATACCTGAGGCTGGTTTGGCAGTGGACACTTGCAGTTCCTGAGGAGCATCTACTTCTCTTGGTGAACCCGACTTGGGCAATTAGGTGTCCTGGATATAATTATTAGCTTTTATGTGTATCATGCCAACTTATTCGATAGTGCTGTACAGGGCATAAGAACAAGGGAAATATAATATTAACAACTTTGGAAAAGGAAGGGCCCTGTTTTGAGTTTAGAATCTTTGCAGGAAGTGTTTTTCCAAAGCATCCTACAAGATTGGAAACTCGCTACTTACAATCTAAAGGGAATGAAAGGGGCATAGACCTGGGGAAGAGTAACAGATAACGAATAGCAAGGGTCAGGAAGGAAGTGAAAGATTTTTATTTAGTGGGATAGGGGACGGATATGAAGTGAAAGACGCTAGTTTGTAATATGTTATCTGATCCCCAACTGGTTAGATAACATAATCTGCAAGTAGGAAAGTAGGAATGTCAGGTGATTTCAATGGCTCTATAAATTGAATCTGAATAGGGGAGAGTGGGTGAGGGACAGGGAGGGAGGGGAGAGTAGGTGAGGGGGCAGGGAGGGAGGTAAGTGCTCTCAGGATATCACAAACTTAGCAGGTCTGGGTGCAGGGATGAATTAGTACTAAAAGTATATAGAAAAATGGTTTGAAGGACATCAAGAGAGAGAAATGAGAGAAATAGTTTGAGAACTTAGGAGACAGAAAAGACTGGGGACATGTGAGAAGGAGGAAAGTTAAGGTAACTATGCCAGCCATGACTGGGGAAAGGCCGGGGGAAGGCGGAGAGAGCCAAGCAGGATACAGGAAACATTTGTTAGGAATTGGAAAAATGCTAGAAATAATTTTATCTCCCCAGATATAATAACACACATACAGTATAGTCTCCTCTATACCTCCATACCTGCTGGTGTGCATGCAGCTGTCAGTGTATCACAAACTTAGCAGGCCTGGGTGCAGGGATGAATTAGCACTGCTGGTGCGTATGCAGCTCTCAGGATATCACAAACTTAGCAGGCCTGGGTGCATGGACGAATTAGCACCAAAAGTAAATGGAAACATGGTTTGAAGGACAGGTAGTACATGAAAAGAAAGGAATGAGAGAGATAGATTGAGAACTTAGGAGACAGGAAAGACTGGAGACATGTAAGATCAGTCCCATATAACCCTGCTTTGTGGATTGATATCTCATGAGGTTGTCGGCCCCTTTTTGATGACAATCATCCAGGAGGTAGCTGGAGAAAAAAATGCTCCATGGAGAGAGAAGGTTGTCTTACTACTCAGTGTAGTACAAGTTACAGTGGATCAAATGGCCTGAAACTATCTGATCATACATTTAAGAAGTTTGAGGAGGCCACTGGGGATATTGATGGCCTTTTATAGGACTTTGAGAGGCATTGTAGACGCCATCACATTGATTAAGAGGAATGGGTTTGAATCTTGGTTGGGTTAGCATCAGCCTACTGTGCCATTTAAGCAGAAGATTCTGAGGAGGTGAAGTGTGTGCTGCTACCCTGATATGCCATTTTAGCCTAGACCTATTGCAGAAAATTCCAGGAGCTTACCAAGACTGAAGGAAACACCTTCTTGGAGGTGGTCTGGAAGCTTAGGCATACTCTGTATTGGTGGTGGAAGGGGAAAGCTAGCCGATCAATATTGGGTTGGGAGACTAGAGGGAGCCCAGTGCTCTTCCTTCTGGGTCTAACCATCAGGTTTCCTTTAAAATATCTTGGACAAGATCACATTTTAGACTAATTTAAGTTCAGTTTGCAGACCATGGGTGATCTATGGACCTCAGTTTGGGAACCACAGAAAACAAGTCTAAAATCGACATCAGAAGACACAGTCTTTCAAAAGAATGATATTATATATTTAAATTGAACTAAAGTCAGTAAGATAATCTCAGGAGAAATCTAAGTGCAGTTCTTAGGGTTAAGAAGGAAACTTTTCCCTCTCTAACACTTTTTGATCCATTGACCTCTCCACATTTCTTTCCTTCTCCATTGCACTTCTCTCCTACTTTAAATAATTTTAAGAACAACCATTAATTAATAAACTGTACATGATGCTTGTGATACTATTCTGTTCAATTTTAAGATGATTCATAGGTGGCAATCATAACGCACATGTGACAAAACGGGAAACATTTTCACTTTGACTTATTCATCCTTGAGGCACTTTTCAGCCCTTGACGCTTAATGAATGCCATGCAAAGTGGTAGGTGGAGTTCCTCAAGAATCAACACTTTTCCTTTGCTTTAATATGTTTATTGAACAAGAACAATATATAATATATTATTTAAACAAGAAGAATGGCCTGGAACATCTTAAATTAGGTTTAACACAGATACACATATTTTTGGTGTATTATGGAAGTGTGGGGAAATATGTATACAGAAGGATTGATTTGTTGTTTCAAAATACAAGTGTAGGAAAAGAAAAAAAAACTTTTTATGATATATTTCCATGGGAGCTTATGGGAATTTTATCATACAAAGTTTATTACCTTAGGCTTGAGACTTGCAAATGAACACACAATCTTATGATGACAACTCATGAGTTCAGTACAGAGTAATACACATGTGTTCCAGAGAGCACCTAAACTAAAAACATTTTAAAGTCAGTTCTAACTTTTTATTTCTAATTTAAAAAAAAGTTGCTTGTCTTTTAGCAATCTAGTTGTATTTTTATGTCCCTTTAGGGAACAGACTGAAGAATTTAAAAGTAAGTTGAGAGATTTGTTTCTGATTGAAGAATGGAAACCTGTAAAACATTTATTTATCTACCTAGCATCACAAACACATTACTGTACCATGTGGTCTATTGCCTTTTCTCATCATGCCCCACTCAAATGCTGAATTTTTCCAGGATACATTTCAGTAATACTTTCCATCTAGTTAGCTGATTACTTTGCTTTACTGAATTCATCTTAAAAAGCAACAGCATTCAGATGGTAATTACACTGAATTATTATGCACAGTTTTATGATTGTATTTTCTTCTGGCACAATCACACAATTCTAAAACATCATTAACATGATTTGATGTCACATGTTAACTAATCTTTGGCGTTTTAATCTAAATCTCAATGTGATTGGAAGTAATGCTGGCAAAACTCTACTGTTTTTCTGCCAGTGCTGTTTATTGAAGATTAGTAAATTGTCCCATATGTGTTTTCCTAGCACTAATTGTTCTGTTAGTTGATATATAAATACTGTACTTTGAGTAATGAAAGAAACTCAGAAACAGACAATATTTTTCATTAGTCACAAAGGAAAGTTGCCTAGGGAGTGTTCACTTATAGGTGCACCTGCTAATATAATACAGCTTTTCAAACCTCTGTCTTGTATCTCCAAATATCTGTATCACAAATCTGAAGCTGTGCAGGGGAAATGTTATATACCATATATTGTGCAATGTTATGTTGATGAGTGTGACTGAAATGTGTGTGCACTTACTTCTTAAGTGAGATAAGGATGGAGCACCTGAGGAATGAGTGCTTGGGGATCAGTGGTGTATTTTGGTTTTATGTTGTTCTAGGTCCTTTGGTTTTTGTGTGCCCCCCATGCCCCTGTTACTACTCCTTACCTTTGCTATATTTGAATCATAAGATTATAATATTGCTTTATATAAATCCATAGAATAATGTATGTACACTTACCTCATGGCACATACCACTTACCATGACCTGTGCCTAGTCGATGTTGCTTCATTGTCCGTCCAACCACCCATGTTCCAGGTAATTGCTGCCTCCAGGAAAGTTGCTTATTTCCCTCTCCTTCCCCGTCATTCCCTCTCCTTCCCCGGCCACTCCTTCTGCTGCCTTTTCCACTCTGGGCATTTCTGGCTGGCCTCGTCCTCCTGCTCCAGTCCGCATTTATCACCTGATGGAATGCCCATTCCTTCTTGTTAACTAGACCTAAGGTCTCATCACTGACAATCCAAATCCATTAATTTCTCAAGCATTTCAAAGTTCAACTCGAAAATCATAACATTCTCCAGGTATCAGGCCGATGTGAAAGCATTTCCAGCTAGAACTGTAATCCCACCTTTGCTAACCTGGAATAAAGAATGGCAAGGTCATTCCATTCGTATTGTCTCCCCAGAAGTGTCAACTTGTGAAATCCTGGATAAACAATTGTCTCCCAACTGACACACCATGTCCCTCCTGAGAGAGCTTGCCCTCCAATTGGAAAACACCAAAAATATATACGACAGAGCAAGGCACCTCTTATGGATTTTTACCTCTACAAAATCCAAACACCCCATGATCTCCATACTATTCTCACATTTGCAGCTCACTGCAAATCTTATCTCGGCCACCATACCATTAATACGTATCTCTCTGGTAGTCAATTTTTCTTTTCTTAAAACCTCAACCCCTAAAAAACCTTTTTATCCTTGCCACCAATAAAATCCCCCCTGAGAGGCCTGGTGCGGAAACAAAGTATGCAACTAAACTGTTGCTTACAGATAGATGGGTCCACCTTTAACTCATTATTCTATTATTAAATCATCTGTTTTGTACCGAGACCTACAATACCATATCATCTGACACTATGCTTGCTATCTGCCATCGTGCATCTGCATTTTGAGTTAACTACATCACATCACCAGCCAATATACCTCTCTAGGCAAAACATATCCTTCAAGAACGATCACTTCATCCTCACACTCCTGTTTCCAGAACCAGCAAACATCCAGTTCACATCACCTATTATCCTGCCCACAATCCGTGGTGCATTGTCAATGGAACATGCAGCCGCTTGGAAACTCTTGTCACCAAACCAACTCATAACCCCTGTGACGATCCAGGAGTAGAGGCTATTACTACCCAGGGCCACCTGCAATAGACAGGTTAACTACCCAAAAGGACCGTTGGGTTCTTGGAAATCTCAGCATTAGCACTCTCATATGGCTTCTGTATCAGTCAGGGTCTCTCCATCAGGAAACAGCATTTCCAGGGGTCTCAGTAACCTTCCTGTGGTAGTGACTAGGACAAGTTACTTGCAGGGTGGAGAAAGGACCAGAATCACAGCCCTCAGGAGCAAATCAAAGAACTGATTTATTTTTGGAAAGTCAACAGTGGGGAGGGAGTGGCAGACAATGGGACAACACAGATTACAATACAATGGAGGTGTCTATGAACATAGCCCAGTGGCTGGAGCCAAGCAGTCTGTTCTTTATGGTGGCTCAATGGGCTAAGATGCAGGAACAGGAAGAGGGGTCTGTGACAACCCACTATTAGCAATATCTAGCCAACTACTAACTACTAGTACCTTTATCCACTATATGTGTCTGGCCCTAATCAGACTTGGACTCAACCGCTATTCATACTATGGTCATTCATTCAGGATTGGAGCAGCCACCTCTGCCTCCAAGCACAAGACCACATCATTCATTCATTCATTCATTCATTGGTGTGGGGGGAATCCTCATGTTCAGTCAATACATTCCCAATCCCACTACTGAACTATGTAAGGCTTTCCACAAAATTACCAAATAAAAAAATATTTACCATTCCTACTGCTCTTGTACTTTTTTATCCTCTAATCAGGCTAAGACAATGTAGCAAAAATATGCCACATTACAAGCTACCATCAATAGAGAGAATGCAACAGCCAAACTTAGGAAGTTAATTTACCTAAAGTTGTGGGAGAGACCTTATCTCATAAACACCACTGATAAAAAAAAAACAGATACTTAGATCATGGCACACGTCGCTTACAAGACCTCCTCTCCCTTCTCTTTAGCTTTTTTTATTCTCCCATGGCCTCTAATCAGGCTAGGACCATGTAACTAAATATGCCACATCACAAGCTACTATTAACAGAGAGAAACACCTGAGGAATGAGTGCTTGGGGATCAGTGGTGTATTTTGGTTTTATGTTGTTCTAGGTCCTTCGGTTTTTGTGTGCCCCCCATGCCCCTGATACACACTCCTTACCTTTGCTATATTTGAATCATAAGATTATGAGCAGATTATGGTGGAGATGAGCGCCGTAGGTGCTCATACCTATGACACTAACATCACACACATCACGGGGAGTCTGGGACTGAGGTTGCACAAGAATTTAAACACAATTAGACTAGTTAAGGCACTAGTAAATCGCCTAAACGACAAAAAAGAAATGTCGGTCGAAAAAAACAAAAACAAGGCTACATGACCCCTAACCATGCAAAAAACCAAAGGCGCTCATTGCGAGGCTTGAAATGAGCGCCAAAGGTACTAAAAGCCTTACATTGTGTGGCAAACAGCATTACCTGCCTTACAATTTTATTGCCGTAATTTTTTGACGGGCAAGTCGCTAGTATATATATAAATTCAGTATGTCATAAAATTTTAGGTATACGATTGACAGAATTGTCACTTCATGTTGACATTTCTATGTATGTATATATACACTATTCCATGTAGGGGCAGATATAGCAGTGGTGCAATGAACCAGGGCCCTGCTCTGGGGGGGCCTAGCTAGTATTGTCCGGGCCCTCTGAGAATCTTCCCAGCCCCTTCAACAGATACCTCGTGCAGGAAGTGGACTGACGAGCAGATGAGCGATCGAGATTCTGCATGGGTACTTTACAATATTATATGCCCGGTATATATGCTAATGACGCGGCGCCCCGGCGCCGGGTCAAGGAGCGGAGGCCGGAGCACAAGCAGGTAAGTGAGGGGAGAAGGGGGAGGTATTTAGGGGGGTTTAGGTGGAGGAGGGGGTTGAGGGGGGTTTTGGTTGAGGAGGGGGTTGGGATTGAGGGGGGAGGTTGAGGGGGGTTGAGGTTGAGGAGGTGGGTTGGGGTTGAGGTTGAGGAGGGGGGTTGAGGGGGGTTGAGGTTGAGGAGGCGAGGTTGAGGATGGTGGGGTTGAGGATCGGGTTGAGGATGGGGGGGTTGAGGAGGAAGGTTGAGGAGGGGGTGGAGGATGGGGGAGTTGAGGAGGGAGGTTGAGGAGGGGGTTGAGAAGGGGGGTTGAGGAGGGAGGTTGAGGATGAGGAGGGAGGATGAGGAGGGAGGTTGAGGATGAGGAGGGAGGTTGAGGAGGAGGAGGAGAGGTTGAGGATGGGGGGATGAGGAGAGAGGATGAGGATGGGGGGGTTGAGGATGGAAGGGGTTGAGGAGGGAGGTTGAGGACGAGGGGTTGGGGTTGAGGGGGTTTGAGGTTGAGGAGGGTTGAGGTTGAGGTTGAGAATGAGGATGGGGGTTGAGGAGGGAGGATGGGGGGCTTGAGGAGTGGGTTGAGGATGGGGGGGTTGAGGAGGGAGGTTGAGGAAGGGATTGAGGATGGGGGGGTGGAGGAGGGAGGTTGAGGATGAGGAGGGAGGTTGAGGATGAGGAGGAGGTGTTGAGGAGGGGGTTGAGGTTGAGGAGGGGGGTTGAGGATGGGGGGTTGAGGATGGGGGTTGAGGATGGGGGTTGAGGAGAGAGGATAGGGATGGGGGTTGAGGAGGGGGGTTGAGGATGGGGGGTTGAGGAGGGAGGATGAGGAGGGAGGTTGAGGAGGGGGTTGAGGATGAGGAGGGAGGTTGAGGAGGGGATTGAGGATGAGGAGGGAGGTTGAGGATGAGGAGGGAGGTTGAGGATGAGGAGGGAGGTTAAGGATGAGGAGGGCGGTTCAGGAGTGGGGTTGAGGAGGGTGATAAGGGAGGGGGAAGAGACACAGGGAAGGGAGAGGTTGGAAGAGACACAGGGAAGTTAGAGGGGAGAAGAGACACAGGGAAGGGAGAGGGGAGAAGAGACACGGAGAGAGAGGTGGACACAGAGGGCACAAGAGGGACACAGGGGGCAGCACATTTCCCACCCTTGGCTTTTACTCGAGTCACTCATTTTACCCAGTATTTTGTGGTAAAATGGGTGCCTCGGCTTATACTCAAGTATATACGGTATATATATATATATATAAATAATTTTATATATATATATATATATATATATATATATATATATATTTAGATACACAAGGATAATTATTTAATATTATATGAAGTTCAAATAAAATTACAGTTTTCATTCATATTACTTCCAAATGTCTCTGCCTATAGCCATACAATTTTGTCATACCGAGTTTGCTATTCGTGTGGGAAGGGAGGATGGCGTTTGGGCTTTCTTAGAATTGTGTAATTTATTATAGAGTCACTTATCACGCTGTTAAAAAGCTACTTCATGTAAAAAATAATATTGTAGAATATTAAGACCTACATAGTGGATTTCTTTTTCAATAAAAAACACTATGGGCCTCATTCAATTGCAATTTGGTCAATTGAATAGGGGTCTATATAAGCACACAGCATATTTTTTTTTTTTACAGAAGTTTTTAGTTAGTGATCTTGTATCAAAAAGCAAGGTCTTCACTAACTAAAAACTTCTGTAAAAAAACATGCTCTGTGCTTATATAGAGCCCTATTCAAATGGCCAAGTCACAATTGAATGAGGCCCTATGAATGTACCTTTACTCTATGCAAAACATAAAGTTGTTTCTTTAAATTAATGTTAATTACAAGTTTAATTAATAGACCATGATAGGGTAGGATTCCATAGATTTTATAATGTTTCATGAGTGGGGGAGGGTAATTTTTTTTGCACCAGGGCCCTCCATTATTTAGCTCCGCCACTGATTCCATGGCACTACTCTAGCAACTTTAGACAGTGTCCTACCCCTGAACATGGCAGATTTGTAAATCTAGTTCTACACAAATATCAGAATTAAATCAAGACAGTTTGCTGAACCTGATCTAAATAACATGGGTTTGTAAAGAATTTTGCGAAATATATGCTGTTGTGGCACAAATCCAGCTGACATGTTATGGCATCACAGGTGTCTCTGGAGATGACAGGTATAATCTGTAGTCTGAAACATCCCATCTCATACACAGTCATAGATGATATTAAAAAGGCTGTAACACACTGGATCAGTTTCCTGGTGGTCCAGTGGTTAGGACTTGGTGCTTTAACCGCTGTTGACCTGGGTTTGTTTCCAGTCAGGGAACCAAGAGGTCACACCACCCTGAAGCCATGCAGGGTTGGGCCTAGACAGTACTTGGATGGGAGACTACCTAGGTATACCAGAAGCTGTATGCTGTGGCCCACTGGCGAAGGAACTGGCAACCCACTCCAGTATCTTTGCCATGAATACCAAGTAGATCAACATGGCCATGGACATAAAGATGTGCCTGGTGTGTTACAGTCCATGGGGTCATAGAGAATCAGAAATGACTGAATGACACAATAAAAAAAAAACACTGGAAGATGTGACTTTCCTTTTGTATGTAAGTAACTGTCACTTTCTTAGTGAGAGACGATGGCTTAAGGTTTATTTATGTATGTAATAGGCAATACATTTAAATAAGCCATGCTGAGATTAATGGAACTAAAAATATAGGAATGCAGTTTACTGACAATTATAGCAAGTTTTGGAACTTTTAGGATTCCAACAGCCCTATTAAATTCCCTCAACGTTGAAAACCATAGCCCGTAAGACTCCGTGGCCACAAATCCTTTGTTCTGTCAAGCCCGTAACTGTTACATTCCCAATTTCGCTACTAAATTGCAATGCGATCAACCCCGTAACCTGCAAATGGACCTAAACACCCAACAGGTACTAGAGAGGACCCGCAAGGGGTTTAAAGTCCTGTCCGTAGCACTGTAAAGTGATGTTAGGTATTAAAATTAATAGCACAACATTCTAAAGCTTGCAAATCTGCAATATAAAATACTTTTATTTCTGTTTATTTTCTGTGTTATATCGATCCCGCAATCAATGTGTTAATACATATAATGGAACTCACATGGACTTGAATATCATATTTACTAATTTATTAATATTGCATTATTTCTGGAATCGGGGCTGATCGTAACCCGTAATTGAAACCCATAAGGCTTTGAAATCTAACCTCCATTTTCAGTGACGTAATGATGACGATCTCATTTACCATTGGCTCCGTCTAAACCCGTAACTACGGGTTTGATTAATTAATCATCATCACGGCTGCACATTTAAGGGCGCAAGAATGGTTTACGGGCTTCCCGGCCCGTAACTCGCAGCATGGTCTATTTTAATAGCTCTGTAATGCAGCTGAATATCAAGCCCGCAGTCTTTGTGGGCTTGCCGATGCCGCTACAGGATTCGAATTTAATAGGGCTGCAAGTAAAGTTGATTTAAACGAAC
This sequence comes from Discoglossus pictus, assembly GCA_027410445.1. Lineage (NCBI taxonomy): Eukaryota > Metazoa > Chordata > Amphibia > Anura > Alytidae > Discoglossus > Discoglossus pictus. The sequence continues at coordinate 342,709,524 of CM050167.1, read as the reverse complement.
ACATAGGAAATTCTAAATATGTTATAATTAAGAAAAAATACTTTAGGAAATTAATGTTATTTTTTATAAATGCACATTTAAATATACTTTAAATATACATTGAAGTTTGCCACTTTTACGTTTCTGAGACAAATACTACATAAACACTGAGATCTCTAAGAAGATTATGATTGCCAATAATGGCAAATTACCCTCTGTGATCTGAATGTATTGTTTTCGATGCAAAGCCATATGCAGTTCAATAGGCTTCGTGGATACTCTGTGAGAAAGAAAAGAGAGGTACTAACAGGTTCAGATTTACATCTGAGGTGCCCCCAGATAAAGACCCCTCAGATGCCTCTCCCCCTGACAAACACATATATGTAATAATAACATTTGTATTAATTAGCCCAAAAAAGTGCTGTTGGCAAACTACGTAGCCACAAAATGTTGACATAATTGAAAACCCATATATACAGTATAAATACAGTATATATATATATATATATATATATATATATATATATATATATGTAACAGAACATATGACTCACAATATGGGGTAAACAGGCCGCAGCTCCTTTAATTAAAGAATTACAAGTATAACCTTTTAATAACCATTAACCACACAGAGAGGTGCATTGCCCACCACCACCATGAAGTGAAAGGGACCCCGTGCCCTTTACTTAAAACCATCACTGTCTCCAATACCAGCCATATGTGGGCAAGCACCCCCACGATAGCACCACCCTAAGCACCAAGAGTGAGCCGCTGTAACTAGGTACACTAAAGGAACCTGAGACACCTCCATCCTTAACAGGGGGGATACTCACACCCATTAGCTGCTGCGGCCTTGCAAATACCTTCCATGAGATCAAAGTTGAAGATTCGCCATACGAACTGGTCCAAGTGAACCCCATCCCTGGAATAAAAACTAGGCCCCTCTGGACCTTCCAAATAGCTATGTTTTATGGCAACCCCCCCCCCCCCCAGCTTCCTGACGTGACTGGATATAACCTTATTAACCTTCCGACGGCACTTGTTTTGGGTCTGATATCAGCTGTCTCCATTTAAGAGGCGATATCATGTCGGACCATAGAATGACTATATTAGGAAATAGATGGCGCAGCCTGTCAATATCCCTTTTTATAACTGTAATTAGGTCTTTGAGGGAGTAAAACCTGAGGCCATTACCTCCTGCATGATTGACAAGTATATCCAGGAAGGAGAACAATTGGGCATACTGGACTATCTCAGCGAGTAACTCATGCCAACGTAATCCTCTAGTCCCAAACCACTTTATGACCGTTTCCCTGTCATCAAATTTCAGCTGTAAAACCTTTCTTTTGAAGCAGCCTCAAGGCGGGCCCAATAGATATACGAGTGGCCGATTATCCACGTGGCCACTGGCCTACCATCTGGGACACACAATACAGAAAACCAATAAGTATTATTAACTGTTATTTTTATTCAAAACAAACAAAACATAAATAAAACATGCCATGACAAATCTCACCCAAATCATCTGTCAGTATATAGTTTTACTGTATGTGCCTCTCCCAAATGAGATATATTTATGTATTTACATTTTTTTTTGCCCCTACATGAGATCCGAGGCATTGCAGGGCCGGTAGTGTAAGTTGGTAAAAGGCCTGTGCTTACTATCACCTGTCATTAACAGGTGAAACCCAACTCCCATAGTGCCCTAGGAAATGGGGTAGCTTCCACACTTGCTCCTGGCGCTAAAGCTCTAAATCTTTTCCACTGAGCCCGTGATAGTGCATCAGCGATTGCTGTAAGTGGATGGCAGTATGTTATTTGTTTACCAACCCAGAACCAGGTGCCTGAGGAGACGTACCACTGGTAGTGAGGTGGCGTACAATGAGTTTATTGCAGAGACTATTGCTAGGTTGTCACAGTGGAATAAGACATGTTGATCCCTCAACTGATCACCCCATAATTGTAATGTTACTAATATCGGGAAAAGTTCAAGGAATGCAATATTCTTAATAAGACCAGACTGGATCCAGTGCTCCGGCCATGACTGCTGACACCATTGTCCTCTTAAATAAGCACCAAAACCAACCCCCCCCCCCCCTGCATCCGTGAACAAATTTATGTCGCTGCTACTGACCCGGACCGCCATAAAAAACACCCTTCCATTGAACTGTGCAAAAAATGTTCTCTCTAATGGAACTATTAATCCTGATCACATGATATGGTGGCCAAGGATAAGCTCCTGGTGAAAATCATTCCAATTGGTATTATCCTGCAAGCAAAATTTAGCCTACCCAAAAGAGATTGAAATTCCCTAAGAGTGGCCTTCTTTTAACTAAGAAACTCACTAATAGCCTTGTCTAGCTCCCGCTTTCTTTAGTTTATCAGCAATGATAAAAGGATAATGCCTAGCTGATAGCAAATTGGCGGGAAACCACCCTACAGGTAATTTCAGAGAACAGGGAATAGGAAAACCTAACAGAAAACCTTTTACTAAAAGGTCTGCCCTTTTGGCGCAACCCTTTCTTTTCTTTTTTTTGATACTGTCCTAACCACAGAAGCATCCTTCCTAACTGAATCGGCGTTGACACCTTTTTCAGACGCTTCTGCGGTAGCTCTAAATTTCCTGAAACATTTAAAGAGGGGGTGCTGCTTACCGCACTCTGACCATTCGTGTTTGAACCTACAATTTGCCCCCCACCCACTTGCACGTACTTGAATTGAAAGCAATATCCTTTTTTTAGCCTCGCTGGATGGCAGCCTTGGCTTGCTATTTGCAGATGAACCCCGAAAGGAATTGCCCAACCTAAGGGGGATAACTATTTTCATCCATGTGCCCATGTCTTGTTCATCCCATCTCATATCATGGTTTACCGATAGCCTCTGGCGAAAGTGCTCGTCACACGACCAACATGCCATGCCCCGTATGTTCTATGTATGCTCTCTATTTCATCAAGATAACAAAAAAGTGAGGAGCATTTCTCAGGGCACCGTTCTCCAATGATACTGGCCAAGATGACAAAAGACTATAACCAATTAGAGAAGGTTTTTTTATTCTCCGGTACCTGCGCTTCCTCTCCTCCTCTTCCTTTATTTTTCTCATTCTTCCTCTCATGAACTTCGAAGTAACTGTCTAGTGGCAAGAGGGAAAATAGCTCTATAAAGTCACATTTCCAGATCTTCTCTCTTACTTCTGTGGGATTGTGCAAACCCAGGGGACCCAACTGACATAATGCTGGTTTAGCCCTAGATGTGTCTGCAATGATAAGCACTCCCTCCTTTTTTTTATCATCCTTCTGGCCTCCACCTCCCGTCTGAGTACCTGAACTACTTGCCTCCTCCCCTGACTGACCCCGCTAACGGGATGGTTAACAGTATTCACTACCCCTGGCAAATCCCTTGTACGCTGTCCCCTTGTACCACTGTGGGCTGCTGCAAATTGTGTAACAGGGTGTGTAGTTTGTCTACACTCCTTGTATGGTTTCCCCTGACCCCCTGCCATGCTGGCGTCCCACCTCGGGTAAGATGCTCAACCGCTCAGCTTCTGCGCCCTGGCCGCCATCCCCACTTCTGTTGTTAGCCCTACCCGATGTGCTACTGCTCCTTAAAGGGTTTGGGGCATCACCTCCGTCCAGCTGCCTGCGAGCACACAATCTCCTTTTTTAAGTGCAATAGAGTGAACGACCTTACAAGCTCTTTGTGAGGTAGAAGGCGTTAATATATTTTGGAAATTGGTACTTGCTCCATTCTAGGGAAGCTGTCCCTCACCCTTTCGGCCACTGCTGAGGTCTGCAGCCTGTTAGTGGGATCCCGGCTTGGTGACACCCCCTGATGCAATACTACCCCACTATTGCCCTCAGGAGACCCCCCTTCTTGATCTCCCACCTCTATATCATGAGAAAACTCCCTGGAAGGGGACCCTGCACAAGCATCCCTAACAACATATCTCCTAGCATCCTTCCTTGCCCCAGGGGAGATTTGGCTGGTACCAGGGGGAAACCCTACCTGCCTATGGCCATGGGCCCTCCTGAAACCCCTAGCTCTACCCACCCTAGTGCCAAGACCAGCCTGAGCGTGCGGTAATGCAGCAATAAGAAGGGGGGATAAGGAAGTAGCAGAATTATGTTGAGGCCCTGTGCGACGTCTGCTGACATCACTGCGTCTCACGTGCTCTTGCGTGGTCTCAGACCGCATGTACAGCTGCGGATCCCCCTCTCGCAGGCTGGCCGGATGGTCCTGATCACGCAGCCTGGCCTGAAGGACCCTAATCATAGGTAGTGGCGGCGTTCCAAGGACAATTGAGGATGAAGGGGAACCTGATGCAGGTGACCTGGGACTGCAACTAGAGGAACGCTTAGGAGTGAATGGGAGGGGAATGAGGTGGAACAGGCTGTGGTGAGTGAGAAGGGTCCGTCCCCCTAGGCCTGCTATCTGGAGGGGATTTAGAAGGGCACCTATGAGGCCTTGTGGAAGGCTTTGCCAAAGGCCTACCCCTCCTGGCTGGTCTGTGTGCCTGCCCTGCAAAGGCCTCAAAGCGCCTGGGAGGCCTGGTAGCCCTTATGGGCCGGCTAGGGGTGATATTAACCTCCTGTGAAGAAACCTCTATAGGATCAAACCCCCCATGAGTATTAGGGGCAAGACCAATAACCTGCATAAGGGAAAGGAGCCAATCTGGGCCTATAAGCCTAGCTTCCCTTCTAAGCTGATCAATAAAACTATCCACATTAGTGGGATCCATGACCCTTAACTATAGGCCTAAATAATCTGAGCTTCCAGATCAGTTAATGTGCCTACTGTTACCCGAATCCAAAAGGCAGCCCACCAGGAAGTGAGGAGAATATATAGCCAACCACCCCACCCTGGATAGACCCATCCACCTTAACCCCAGCTAAGCCAGCTACAGTCTCTCTATTCCTAGCCCAGTCAACTGTCCACTCTCCTAAACTTTGTTCAGCCGTGGGGCTGTTTTTTTTTATAAATGGTAGCTTTTGTGTGTATATAATTATATGACCATTAGTATGTCGCTGCTCAAAATCCAATGTATGTGAAATTGTGGGGGTTGTTCATTGCTTGTAGTTTTATATGAAAACAAGATTAAACCTCCCAGCATGCTATGTAAAGAAAATAAGTGTCCTGATGTAATACAAGTTAGTTAGAGAGGAGATTCATTATTCCCACTCCAAAGTCATGGCATTTCCTGCAAGGAACACTTCTTAAACGATAATGTCTAATTTACAACAAAATAGCTTAGGAAAATCATAAATTATCCGTGGCACAAACATCAATAAATTATTCAAGATGTAGGTTTGTGCGTTATGGCAATGAGCCTTGCAAGATTCATGCTAATATGATTGAAATAGAAAATAGATTTAACTATATATTGGTAGTAAAATTCCACTGTAAAAGTTAATTGATATAGCTAAATTATTCACCAATTTTTATGCAAATTTGCATTCAGCAGATGTTGAAATATGAAAAATATGCGTACCTGGAATAATAGGATTTGAAAAATTTTAAGAAGGTATTGAACCATACCTAATTAAAGGGCCACTGCACAATGAAAAAATGTGTTCGAAAAGTATTACTAAGAGCATAATTATGCATGAAAAAAGTCATAGAGCTTGTTTTTGTTTACTTAGAAAATATATTTTGATGCCTTGGCATCTGATACATTGGTTGAAATGGTTTGAGAAGGGGTGTTAACATTTTCAGAGAACTATGGTTGCATTGGATGTTGCAAGGTGCCTGCTTCTGTGGAGGGCATGGCGTCAATTTTCATCATTTCCAGTTATCAAATAAAGACACTAGACCTTTATCTGTTCCTCCTCCTTTACCACTCCATCCACTAATAAATACAACCCACACTCAACTCACAGGATGTGATGTAACAAACGCAAAATGGATTCCTGTACTCATAAAGAATCTTCAAAAATTCAGATTTTCCCCAAAATGATTTATATTCATGGCTTATACTGCAGGTAGTATTGTTAGATTGGTAATACCAATGTATTTTAAATTAAACTGCAGTGATCCTTTAAATAATATATATCTATAGGATAAGGAAATCATGTCACCTCAGTTTACAGAAGCCCATATTTTTATATATGTAAAACCAACAGGGAAAATGAATATCCTCATTCTTCTCATATGATTGTTAAATAATGATTATAACTTATTATTGTGGTAAACAGACTGCAACAGATCACCTCACAATTAATACTTGAATATCAGGAGGAATTTCTAGCTGGCAGATAGTAAACTAAAATGTGAGTAATGTCCCATATAAACTCAAAACTGTTGAGACCCATAATGCAATTTCCCCTTTACCAATATAGCCAAGTACTGCAAAGCATTGTAAGTACTGCTGTAGCAACAGTATATTGTACTACCAGAAAATCCAGTCAATCAATACTACAGGATAACAGGATATCATGCCAAACTGTTCACTGGAAGGTATGATCATGAGGCTAAAGCTTAACAGCCTTATTAAATTGTGATTCAGTAAATTAAAAAGGGCTCTATTTAACCACAAACCATATTTTTTTTACAGAAGTTTTTAGTTGGTGAAGACCTTGCTTTTGGATAGAAGTTCACTAACTAAAAACTTCTGTAAAAAAATATGCTATGTGCTTAAATAGAGCCCTTTTAAATGTACCGAATCATAATTTAATAAGGCTGTAAATGTTTTGGTCATATCATGAATAGACAGGATTCCCTAGAGAATACTCAGAGGCTGGGACTGATTAAATGCACAAAAAAAAGGGAAATCAGAGGCAGAGATGAATTGATGAGGTCACTGAAGCAATGAACATGAGCTTGAGGGACACAGTGGCTGACAGATGTGCCTGGTGTGCTGCAGTCCATAGGGTCACGGAGAGTCAGAGCTAAGCAGCCACAACAGTATAATGCATATTTGTTATTTTTATTCACTTTTTGCCATGTTCTAATCATTGTAATTTACAATAAAATAGATGTTGCACATATATGTTGCTTAGAATTAGGGGAGCATGCAAGTCACCAGGTAGGTACCTTGTCATTGGTACATATGAGATCAGTGGAGGCAGAACTGATTTAAGCGGGTGTCTACACTTGTCATTTTTGACCAGCCCCACAGAGTAGAACCTTCCAAAAGCAGCAGTTTTGATAAGTCTATAATTGTAATTCTTCAGTAAACTTCATGAATGTTTAAATTTTTCATCCAATCAGAACAAGCATGGTGTGAAGTCTCAAAAAGCATTAAAGATTGCTTGACTGATACGTTTCCAGATGGCAAGTGGACACAATGTGCTTTATATATAGGTAGTTCCAGTTCTATCAAAACCTAGCAGAAAGCAGAACCTCATTAGTGTGCTTGTATTATGCCTGCTCGGAATCAAAAATGTAACTCATTATAGAAATAACACCCATGAAGAATAACTTGCAGATAAGACAGCATAATTAGAGCTTGATTACTTGGCTCCAGTTGGATCTCACACACGGCTGACTCGTGTCTACGGGAGGTCTTACAATAGGGATATTAAGTAGTTATTACATGGCTCCAGTAGATTATTTCCCTTAAGAACTTACTTATAAGTAGCAAGGGGGTTTATAATGTAAGGGAAAATAACTTAGAAGACTTGCAAGGGTCCATACAAGAACACATAGAATGCTCCTCTTCCTTCTCTACTCCACTCTACTCCCAACTCTTTTCCAACCCCTATGTTCTTCTCTTCGTTCCTCTTTCTCCACATTTTATTTGCAGTGTAACTACATGGCTCATACATTTGCCTTTTCAATACCTTTTCTGGGCCCCTCCTCTACAAGCTTAAGTTTTTTTATATCCGTTTGCTTGTCAAAAGATGTCTATATTTTGCACCTAGCCTTGCAAACCCTAGACCAGACGTTGAGTGGGAGGGTGATAGACAGCTGGTCAACCCAAAGGTTTGTACTTCCCACAATGCACATGTATCGCATTCGCTAGATATTCTTCATGGAAAACTGCTATTGTTGATGTCTGATAAATAAATCCCACACTACGTCTGCAATGTGGAAACTAATAGTTACACAATCTATTGAAGATATATGTTAAGGAATCATAGTGGCCTTATTGGATTCAACAGTAAGACATTTTGACAGAAAACTATAAGTATTTATCCGTTCATCTTTGAATGACCCTAGAGTTCCAATTATGTAAAAAATAAAATATATTTTATAGTCAAAATACTTCCAAGATGACTGCTATAATAAATGTTAAATTATTAACCAACCATTAAAATGTCTGTGATGTTGTAACATGAATAAGTTCCTGGTAAATATGAATTGCAAAGTGGTGCTGATATATAAAAAGCTTTTGAAGTGCTTTGAACACACATGCAAAAAACACATTTATTATGCCCTTAGATTTGTTTTTTAAATGTTTGAAATTTTACTAATTTCTAGTTTGGCCCCATTTGTATTTCAGTCTTTAATTACTTTGGTGTCTTTCTTTCCTTTAATCAATATATCCTTAAAATGTATATTTTAGTTAGATTTAAGTTTTTTGTTCCTACAAATAGTTTTTCCCCCTATAAAAAAGATATATTAAATATTGTTTTAACAGTTTATACTATTATTTTTAGAATTATGCATTTTAGTTGTGCGCCAAAGTGGTTCTTTTGTTGTGTAGGATGCCACAATATTAGTATTGCTTCTGTTATCAATTTTGTATTTGGAAAAACAAGATTAGTTTTCCTCATCTGAATAGGCTAGCCAGATAACATAAAAACAAATTGTTTCTAAATTGATTTTTTATTTCTTTGCATAATCATGCAGTATTTATTATGATTGAAAGCTTTGTATTAATATTAAATATTCCCTTATAAGGGCATTAAATGAGAGAGAAATAAATTACATTCTACTTCAATAGAGACTGAATAAGTAGAAAACAAAGACATAATATAAGAAAATGGCGATTATGGATCTGCTCCTTCAAAAATATTGTAAGCTTGCAAGAGCCGGGCATTAAAGCTTTCCATTCCGGTTGACTAACCTATAAAAGCACTTACAACTACATCATACTGTATAGTGTTGGGTAAAATGCAGGTGCTCTATAAATACTCTGTATTAATAATAATAATAATAATAATAATAATAATAATAACAACAATAATAATATATCAATTTAAATACTTATTTAGTACCAAGTATTTATATTTGATTTATTAAGATTTTAGTAGAACTGACAGCATGATTTTAATAGACTTTCCTTTTTGCAGGAAACAGCATGGCTCAGCTTTACTGTGAAACACTAAGTTATCGCGTATGATTCAATCCACATAATAATGTCTGTATTGTTGTAATATAATGGTTTCCTATATATTCTATTTTTTATAATGGATACAAAGGAATTTTCTTTGAGATTTTTTAAATTATTTTTTATGCCTAGATATAGCTGAAATAATAATGTACACTGCCTCTCAAAACTTGAAATGCCTGTTTCCTGATACTTCTGACCTCTGTTTTGTAAATTGTAATACCTATACCCAAATGAGCTATTCATAAAGGTTGTTCAATAGGTTAAAAGTAATATTATAGGGGGGTCTTAATATAAAATGCATTTCAGAGACATACATTTATTTGCTGTTAATCACATATTTAATAATAGCCCCAAAAACCTTATGTCAAGAGTTATTTTAATGTATTAGATGTGAACGATTAAAACATACTATATTGCATCAGGTTTAGTTAAACGTATACACACCAGGTCAGAATGTCTAAGATCTTTTGTTAAAGGGGCACAATACTTGTTTCGATGGATAAGTGAGCTTCACTTCTATTATCTTTGACCTCTCTATGTTTTTTTTTCTGCTTAAAAGCTTTTTTAATGCAAAATAACTAATGTGATTTACTTTATGTGAGTATTCAGTCCAACATATCAAAATACAAACAACTTGCAAAATTATTCTTCTGTGATCAAGACTATTCAGCCTTCTGCTCCTTCTTATATATCTGATCTCATATTTAAGTATGCAACTGTCTACTATTGCATTCAGACAAGAAATGTTTAATTTCTTCTCCATATACTTCTAGTGTCCTTTCATTACTCTTTTTCTTGGTCCCTTGCCTTTTAAACCCCACCACCTGAATAAGCATAGACTTTCTACTGAAAACAGTATTGACCTATCTTGCAATTCACCTATTTAAATAGAGAACTTCAATAGCTCCTCTATAAATCACACTAAAAATCAAACATACACAAAAATGCTTCCCCTCTAACATTTAAACATGTCTTTTCAACTTAATTATCATTATTAGCTTTTATTTATAAAGCACCGAAATAGGGCTATATTCTATTAGCTGTTCGCAAATACCTCAAACTCACAAATGTGGTTGTTGGAAGGGGCGTAGGAAGCGGGGAGATGGGGGGGACAAATCCCTCCAAGGTTATTGGCACTTCCTGTGCCTTTAACTGTCAGATATATGTGATTGGCAGCTCTCACGGGATCTTGCATCAAAATCTTGCAAGATCTCGCGCCATAATCTTGCGAGATCTTATGAGACCCAGCTGTCAGAGTAATCCTGAGGGGGAAGGGTGGAGAGAAGAGGTCACAGGGAGATATATCTGAGAATGAGAAATGTAGATAGATAGATTTAAAATTAAATTAAAATATATATACCCAAAACCTCTCATCATGGCATTTAAACCACCAAACCTTAAACAAAAACTTGTTGTCAGTAAATTGTACAATGAACAACTGAATATAAAAAATGGAACTAAACCTTGTAACAAACATACCTGTAAATTAAGTCAACACATTTGTAATGATGACACAGCCACACATAACAAGACCTGTAACATCAAAGAATCGTATTCATGTACATCGTCCAATGTGGTTTATATAATACAATGTACTTTATGTGACACAGGCTGCTACATTGGAGAAACCAGCCAAAAATGCACTTAAGGATGAATTTACACAGGCATTCAATAAGAAAGCATAATGAAGACAGCTATTGTAGCCCAGGGGGACACCATTTTAGTCAGAATGACCACTCCATCCAAAACTTAAGAGTCAAAATACCCAGAGGAAAATTTAAAAACATCCAAGAGAGAAAAGCATTTGAAATTAAGATGATCACATTCTTCAAAAATAAAAATACAGGACTTAATATTTGGATTTTCTAATACATTATCAGAATTTCATGTGAGATGTTTGTCCAACAGGAAAGATAGCAATGTGGACTACAGTGCTCTGTTTTTTCATGTTTATATTGGTGTATATAGCATGTGTATATATGTTTCCTTTACTATGTTGTGTTTATTCACCATATAAGTATTTACCTGATGATGTCAGATGCTGTTTCCACTCTCTCTGCATCTGCTAATTTTATTCAAACTGAGGGTTCCATCTCATGTTAGTATTGCTTCAGACTTGATAAAGAAAGGTTGAACCTCTCGAAAGCTTGTTATTATAAATAAGACGTTTGTCCAATACAAAAGGTATCAAATTACACTGCAATACTCATTATTAATCTATATATATAATAATCCTTACATCCTAAATTACTAGATTACTGTACATTCATGGCTGTTTCACCCTTCACTATATAGGAGTCTATATAAGCCTGAGATTGAGCAGAGCTATATATCCAGGTGTGATAAGCAAGAGTTAATTGGAACTGCAGCTCAATCAAGCCAGTGCACCTGATCCTTGTCAGGATGATTTAAAAAGCCCTGCAGACAGAACCAACTGGTGTGGCTTTTGGAGTGAGAGTAAAGATTGTTTGTCTGCAAGGAGAGTCAGCCTGGAGTGCAAAGCAGCATTTGTGTCCATAGCAGAGCTGTCTGCAGGAGCAAAGTAGGACTACAAGGAGAGTCAGTCTGGAGTGCAAAGCAGCATCGGTTTCTAGAGCTGTCTGCAGGAGCAACATTGGTTTCCAGAGCAGAGCTGTCTGCAGGAGCAATTCAGGCCTACAAGGCAAGTCAGTCTGCTGAGAGAAAACAGTTTCTTGTTGAGAGACTGTGGACATTAACCCAGGGAGAAGTCAGCAGTATAACTGCAAGTGTGACAGTGTTTTTCAAAAGACTATTTAAAGGGTCCCTGGAGGTTGGAGCCGGGCAGGCTGAATGCTTCCCTTTTTCCACAGATGAAGATATTGAAAAGAACTGTGTATTATTTTGGTGCAAATATTGGACTATTAATAAAATATTAAAAGAATACCTGAATTCCTGGCTGTTAATTTATAAGATAACAGGCTAATCTACCACAATATATATATATATATATATATATATATATATATATATATTAATAATTACTAAATATATATATATATATATATATATATATATATATATGTATATATACATACATATATATATATATATATATATATATATATATATATATGTATATATACATACATATAAATTGCAAGTAAAATTGTGAGTCCTATTTAGTACTCCTCATATATATATATATTTATAATTTTTGTTAAAGAAAACAATATTGTGACAGTGGAACACATAGCAAGGAACACATAGCAAATGTATTTGTAACACCTGGAGAGTAAAATGAAGACGTATTTCCATTTAACTCAATTTGTAGTTGTTTTTTTTAGCATTTGTCACATTTATATATGTCATCTAATGCCGTTGAAAAAGGAAAGATAATATGAGAAAAAAAAAGAAAACAAAAGAGGGGGGGGGGAGTTTAGTGTGCTGTTACCTCTGGGAGTGGTATGAGTATTGCTATCCCTTTTTGGGGTATTAGCGCCCAATGCGTAGTTCCAGGCATCCCAACAGTATGCCCACTTTCTATGGGAGTTATCTAGGCTGAGATAATGCTCATTGAGTGTATGCATTTGAATTTTTTGATGATTATGCTACATTCAGAAATAGCCAATTTCCAATTTTTAGTGATGGTAGTCCTGACTGCTAAAAACAATTGCATTGACAGAAGTTGAGCTTCTTTGTAGAGACTATTGATAGGCAGACCTAGTAACATTTCTTCCGGTTTTGGGGGATCCTATGTCCCCATAGCTTCTCTAAAATGTTGTACGTTTCTGACCATATATAAGCGATCTTAGGGCAGTACCAAAGGATATGTCTTAATGTACCTGGGGAGTCGCAGCCTCTGAAGCAAATTCCATCCAAGGATGGATTTGAGAGCTTCAGTCTAGCTGGAGTCAAGTACCATCTCATAAAATTTTGTATGAGTTTTCTCTCAGAATTATGTTAAGGGAGGAACTTGTCGCATGTCTATGTATTTTATTTCATTGCAAATCGTTTCGGGTGACGTCAAGTTCAGATTCCCATGAATTCTGATGGGGGAGCTTAGCTGGCGCGACCTGGTCTAACAGGGAATTATAGATGATAGAAATATTTTTATTGCCAATTGAGTTATCTATGCAGCATTTTTCAAAAGGCGGTTTTCCTAGCTGATTTATTAATTTTAAGTATACTAGAGATGTTAGCATTGACTTGGGATAGATTTCTTTAATAGAAGATGGTTTTGGTCTCTAAAAGTTGTGGGGGAACACTGCAGATTTCCCCGTAATATTTCAGCGGCTATAGTAAAATTGTTGTCTAGCCACCATTTTATTTGAATGAGTCTATTAATTGATGGATTCTTATGGGGTGTCCATAGAGGAGTAAGCCACGAGCCTAGCTCTACTAGTGGTGCCCTTTTATTCATTTGAGTCCATAAGGATATAGATTGTTTAATTTGTGATCTAGGCTAAGCCAGAGCACCTGACTAAGAAGGAGAGTCTGTTTTTTAAGGATATGTTTGTACTCCTAATATTTCTGACAGAAACTTGATACTTTTTTCAGTTGCAGGTTAGACTTTATTTGTGAGCTAGAGGTCTAATAGAATATCGATTTTGTGTAACTTTAATTATTTAGAGCTTGGAATATTTGACCTGTGCTAAAACCAATGAGTTTTAAGGCAACATTTTGTGATTCTGGCTGGCAATTAGTGGTGGTCAGGATTCGCTGAGTTGGGCAGCAGATAAGAAATGGCTGGATAGATATAAGAGCCTAGCAGGTTTAATTAAGATCAGTTGGAGTGAGGAGAGTCTAGTAAGGGGCAGGCCAGTTAGGAATATTGCAGTATTCAATACAGGAAAATACATTGGATTTTGGTTGTTTTTTGTGTAACAAAATGTTGAATTTTGGAGATGTTTTGCAGATGCTGATAGTAGGGTTTGGTAAGTGACTGGATGTGGGGAGAGTAAGAGAGTGCTGAGTCCAGAGTAGTCCCAAAGCAGCTGACTTGTGGTGTGGGTGTGATGGTGCAGTTGTCAACTGTAAGAGTGATGTCTGTAACTGGGGTGGTGGTAGATGGTGGCATTATTTATAACTCTGTCTATGACATGTTTATTTTTAGGTTGTGAGAGGCCATCCAGGATGAGATGTTGGATATATAGGTGGTGACATTAGTTAGTAAGAAGGGATATGGTTCGGGAGTAGAAGTAATTTGGGTACCATCAGCATAGACATTATACTGAAAATCAAGAGAGCTTATTACGCAGTGTAGACTGAGAAAAGCAAGGGACCCAACACAGAGCATTGAGGTAATAGTGAGTGGTAATGGTGATGAATTGGAACCCAAGTATTTAACACAAAGTAGTATTTTGATAGATAAGAATGGAACCAGGAGAGTGTCACAGAGGCCAAGGGAACTGAGTGTCTGGAGAATAAGTGAGTGGTCAACTGTGTCAAAGGCAGCAAAGAGGTATAGGAGGATAAGTAGAGAATAGTGCCCTTTAGCTTTGACCATCAATTGTTATCTCAGTAGAAAACAGATTGCAGAGGGTCAAGGAGATTGAACACAGAAAATGTATTAGCAAAGGAAGCAGATAAATAGGGTGGTAGTTACAAAGCAAATATGGATCAAGAAAGGGTTTCTTTAAGATTGATATAATAAAGTGACTGAGTATGGAAATGTTTCAATTTCGAGAGGCAGGTTGAAGAGCTGGTTTAGAGTTGTTATAAGGTAGAATAGAGGGAGGGAATGAGTTGTGAGGGCATAGGGTAAATCAACATGTTGATATATGAGAAGCTGAAAGGAATGAAGCTAATTCACCTTCTGAGATGAAGTGGGTGAATGAGACCGTTGAACTTGAGGCTGTCAAAAGTGAGAGGTTGCTGTGTGGCCCAAAACAATGGCTTGTCTAATGGGTCAATTTTATTTTTTAAATGTTCTGTAATGTTTTGGGCTGGGAAGGTGGTGATGGGAGGGATTAGATCTGGATAGGAGAGAGTGGAAGGTTAGGGATATGTGTTTGGATTTTGATGACAGAGTGGATATGAGGACTGAGAAATACGTTTGTTTAGAAAGGTGAAGGGCAGCATTGTATGATCACGAAATAAATTTGTAATAGAGGAAGTCTGCATGAGAGTGTGAGTTCCTCCAATAGCATTCAGTAGTCCGGAAGCACTTTTGAAGGTACCATGTCCGTTTTGAGTGCTACAGTTTTAGTTGAACATGTTTGACATAGCTTAGTGAGACGGTAACTGTTATGCCTTGTGCAGAGGATAATATGTGGTTATATTGTGAAGTAGCAATGTTCAGGCAGGTATGTGTGGTTATGTTGGAGAGGAGTGGCTTTATACCAGTATAATACTTATCTCCATTGCTAAATTGACAGTAGAACTGTTGAGTATACTTTTAAGAGAAAGGTATTGAAACGTACTTTTAAGGCTTATCGACCAAATATAGGTCTCTGTTAGCACTAGCGCCAGCATCTGCCGATACCCTGTGACATCATCAATATGGACTGTGACTACATAATTAGCATAACACACAAGCTTTGTTTTAAAGGTACATAGCACCAGCTTACCACTTAAAAGTGTACACGGTTTACCTGTTGTATTAAAACAAATTATTCTTATTAAAATAGAATGTGCTATTTTTATTCTCTTTTTTTTCACTGATGGATGCAGTAATGGAAAATCATCACCCCCCCCCCCCCCAAAAAAAAAGACAATTGAGTTATCTTGATAAAGTGCACAACCCTTATAGCATTGCATTGCTCTAAGACAAGTGATTGAGAGTGAAATCTAAAATTCAGAGATGTGGTATATTGTCTTTATATTTTTCTCTTTCTTTTATCATACAATCACAGGATATTAGAATGTCAGAGACCATGCAAAGACTCATATTTAATAATGTATGTAGTATTTAGTATAGTGAATTTTATTGTTGGGATTTGATCAAAACAATATTGTGAACAATAATAGAAAAATAGACACTTACAACCTCTGCTTTAACTTTAGAGGACTGTCCATACTGCAGAGGAACTCTTGGTTTCTCTGGTATGATACATATGCAAGCCAGTTGTATTGTCTGGAACCGGGTGCTCAGAACTAAAATGTGGACCTTCGAGGGTGAGGTTACTTTAAGAATTTATTAAAAAATAACAGAAACATGATAGGCAAAGCTTGGTAAATGGAGCTATAAATAATAGGTCCAGTACAAGAAACAGCCCATATGCTGGAACAAGCAGCGGAACAAATACAGGCACTATAGCAGACAACTAAGTGACAGGTAGTCTTAGAATCAGACTGGCAATGCAGCTGACAACTATTGCAGCAAAAGACACTGGAAGCAGATCATCATAAGCAGACAGGGAACAGAAGAAAGAAACAGCACACAGGTAGTGATGAATACTACAGAGCAGAGTAGTTGGTGCAGGTATTAGCATCCAGCAGCACATAAACTGACAGAATACAGACTCAAAGCATGACTACACAACATAGTCTTACTATTTGCACTTTGCTGTATGACCTTTAAGGTCTCATTTTAAATTGATTGACTCAGCCCCAACAACTGTCAGTGACTAGGGGGTGGAATAATGACACGCAGGAACAGACCCATCTTTCTTAGGTCTCCCTCATGGCCTACTCAATCTGTGAGTTACTACAGGCAGTGGATTGACAGGAACAAGCAGCAGGACCTTCTTTGGCCTACCAAAACAAGTACTCCTGGTGATAATTTTTCACATTTAAAAATAAATAGTTTAAATATCGGCACATAATCATTTTGCACAACAAAAAATAACTTTAAAGTTAGGACATTGTGCCATTTCTGTTAGAGCCAATGGAAGGACATTGAAATCATGGAACATGATTATTGTGATAGCTATGTGAATTAATTAATGTTATTCCTTGAAAACATAGCTTCTCACCTTCTGGAACCTCCTCCTTTCTTCCTGTTCTTTTACATGTTGAGTGCCATGTTTTGAAGATGTGACCTAATGCTGTACTGAAAGTGATGGGGATTCACACTACCAGTATCTCATGATGCTAGACAGTAGACACTTATGGGTTGGACGTGGGGTACAACTGTGAAACATATCATGCGACATGAGAGAAAACAGGTAGGAAGCGGGATGTTTGATAAGGTTAGAATATGTAGAAGTCAGTGAAGTATATATTGTATATGACAATTACACAGAGGAGGACAACATTAATTAAGTCACCTAGTAAAACAATTTCTTTAAGCACTTTTTAAACCTATGTGGATGTTTTATACAACTTTGAACTTTGCTCATGGAAGACACTTTAACTTCTGCATGATAAAAGTATTTAAATATAGCCAGTCAAAGTCAGTTTGTTTCTATAAATAACTTTTAAAATGTTTTATTTTGCAAATGATTGCTGTCTGTTACTTTTCGTTTTCTCCAAATGCAAATGAACTTCTCGATCCAGTTCATAACTGTTACAAACATTAATTAAGTCACCCAACTTTTATACTAAATAATTTGAATTGGTTATCTTAGAGCCTCATTCAATTGGAAGCCCATAATTACCTGTAACCCCCGACATTTTGGCTGTGGGTTACATTTTTTCTAAACATTTAGATGTATTCAATTGTCTCTAACCCGTATTTAAAGGCTCACAGCCTGCACTTGCAAAGCATAAACTCTTAAGTAGGATTTTAGGGGGCATGATCATGTGATTTAGCAATAATTAAGCAAGCCCATAAGTTACTTTTTAGACAGAGCCAATAGTAAATGAGACATGAGTCATCATGACTTCAGTAAAACATGGAGGTTACAAATAATCTGCAATTGTAGGCTAAGCATCAATACATGCAAATAAGTCATGTTTGCTAATTGGGTTACACTCAAGCAATCTTGAAATACGTCTGTTTAAGTCCATGTGGGTGGCTTGATTTGTTTCAACCCCTTGATTTCCGGGATCGATATAACATGGAAAAAAAGTTACAAATGATTATTTTTTATTGGAGATTTACGAGTTTGAGACTGTCGTACAATTAATTTGAATGCTTTTCATTGCTTTCCCATTATTTCTTAGTACAGTATTGTGTGCTTATTTGCTGCTTCAGTGTTATGAACAGGTGTTTAACCGACTTGTGTGTCCTATATAGCACTCATATAATTTTTTATACATTTGCCGTTTATGGGTTTAAAGGCAATTGTGGGCTTGTTGAATTTTTGTAATTGAATATCCATTTCGCGTCTTTGGCACTGGTAACATTTACAGGCTTGAAATATCAGTGGAGGAGATAGGACGGAGTTATGTTTTTGATAAACCCGCAGTGCTTTTGAGCCTGTATCTCACAATTGGAATGTGATTAGCTAAAAGTAGCCAATTGAATATCAGTTACATTTACTGGCTACATTACGTGTTCAAGTAATTGAGATTTGAACAATTGAATGAGGGATTTTAATAAAGACTTTTTCAACAAAATGTTACAATTTTTAATATTAAATGTTTTATATTATATATGTTTTATTTTCACATTTTATAAAACATCATATTAATTAAAGGGACATTGCTGGACAACCCTCTGTCAATTGCAGCTAACTAGTCTAAAGCAGTGGTGGGCAACCCAGTCCTATAAAGGCTGCCAACAGGCCAGGGTTTCAGTATCTCCCTGTATTCAGGTTATCTCTGCTTCAACACACCTGAGTTACTCATTTTCATTCGGATTGTTCTACCTACATTCCTGTAGAGAGAGATTGAAATCCTGGACTTGTAGGACCGAGTTGTCCACCACTGGTCTAGATGGAGTAAAAACTTCTCCATAGAGCTTCAAAGAGAAGGGTAAACAACTTCAACAGTCCTATGCAAATTTGCAGAAGGGTTAAAGGCTATTCTTTTAATCAATGGGTGGCTCATTTTCTATGCAAATTAAGCTTTGTAAGCTTGCGATGCATGCTGCGCGTGGCTCTGAGTGAAGGGCTGTGATATAAGCACTGAAGTCCAGCAATGGCTATTGGCTGCAACACAGAGTAAATTACTTGTACTTGGGCTGCAATGCATCTAAAGATGCAACCACCAGAAGCAGATTTCTGTCTCAGTACCTCATTTTGGGTGTTCCCTGGTGATCTAGTGGTTAGGATTTGACGTTTTCACCACTATGATCTTGGTTCAATTCCTGTCAGGGAACCAAGAGGTCACATCACCATAAAGCCAAGCACGGTTGGTGAGTACTTTGGTGGGAGACCATCTAGGAATACCAGGAGCTGTATGCTGTGGCCCACTGGAGAAGGAACTGGCAACCCACTCCAATATCTCTGCCATGAAAACCAAGTGGATCAGCATGACCATGGACATAAAGATGTGCCTGGTGTGTTAGGGTCCATAAGGTTACGGATAGTCAGAAACAACTAAATGATGCAAAAAAAAAAAAAAAACTATATTTGAGCATTGAAGGGGTGCAGGAGGGTAAAAAAATAAGAATATCTATTAGACAGCAGTGTAATTTTAAACACAAGGAAAATATGTGCTGCCTTATTTTTTAACATAACATACGTTTTATCAATATTTTATCAAAAAAGTGTAGTGGCCCTTTAATACTTCAAGCTGCTCATAAATCCTAAAATAGAATTGTACCACTTCAAAATTCGGAAGGGTCTGAATCACCGCAAAACGTTAGATTGATATATTCCTTGTGAATCATGTTCTTGAAAGTATGCGGCATGTAAGTACAAAAGCAGCAGTAGCCTCAGGTCATTCACAGGACACATAGCTTTGTACTCAAGCCAGACCCAAACCTCGTTCTGTAATTGCTACCGAATAACAAACTACCACTTGGTCGTTAACATTTGAACAGACAAAAAAACACTTCAGAAAAAAATTGCAACATTCTGAACTGTATGAAAATCCTTCATATATACTAGACCCAGGAAATTGTGCAATAATGACAAGAAATTAGGAAATAGGACGCTCCTAACCTGGGAACCAACGTGGGCTCACCTTGCTATAACGTAATGGTAAAAGAATGCATCCCAAGAACACCTGGCACAGCGGTTATATGGAGGTGGTGTTTTGCTATAGGCATGCTACCCTGTTGGCAATATCTAATTGGCACAATTTTGGCACCATGTAATTGTTTAGTGTAATTAGAGTGAGCTCTGATAAAGAGGCCCTGCATTACTGAGTAGTCATCAGAAACATCTAATGAATAGGAGGCAGAATAAAGGACCACTGTAGTTAAAAAAGGCACTTGTGTATTTAACAAATTCACAATACTAGCAGCTGTCCAGCCAGGGACATAAACACATTTTAAAGAAAGTTGGAATTTCTGAAGAGGGATCTATTTTGTTGCATCACTTTCTGAGAGCTGGTTCATGAGGGCATGTTTATAGGAGGTGCAAATGAGGAGGAAACAAGTGGATCTGAGTGAAATTGATACCACGCCACTCCCCCATAATCGTCCCAGAGAAGGCTGCTCCCAAGAAATGTAAAATCGCCTCTCTCCCACACAACTTACACCAACGTATCAAGAATGCCCCCAGAATCTGACAGACGTGTCAAGATTTCCTTTTTTTCTACTTACAAATAGGCTTAGTTACTTTTTCCCTGCTTAATTATGCTTTTAGTCAGGCTGCAAGTTTTCAGACATATATACATTTCTCATTGTCCAGTATCCCATTAAAGGTTCATGATAGGTTCCTGTCTAGTAATATGATGGGGATCATATTAATAGAGAGGAAAAACAACAGACCTATGATTTTAGGAACTCTAGCATAAGAAAAACTTTACGTTTGTTAAGTATGCAGTAAACTAACAATATTAGCATCTGTGTAGGACATGAATATAAAAATTGTTTGTGAATGGAAAGTTCCATTGTATGAGGCTTCATCTCTTCCACATGCTTATCTAGGGAGGGGTGAGGAGGATGAAATATGGTGGAAAGTTTGTTATATCATTGGAGCATTTAGTATTTGACACCCACCCGCTTCCTCTGCAAAAGCTCAAAATCAGGCAGGTGCAAGCCATGGTCATGTAGAAATGTAAATTCCCCTCTCAGAAATACATCATTACAGGTGATGCCTCCTTGTATCAATAGAGGCTTTTAAATGTATTGTTTTTTTTTATTTATTTGAAAACTAGCTTAATTACATTTTTCTTGCCTGGTTATTTCCTTAGACTCATGTTTTTTTTCATCATCCAATGAGCCTTTAATTTATTACCCAGTATGTGTGATTATTCCTTATTGGATACAGACTTAGGCTCCATTTATCTAAAGATCGTGCTGCTCTCCCAATATGGTAAAACCTTATGCACTGATTATATTTAGTCCTAATAAAATAATAGATTCTTCTTTTTTTCCTTATTTTAAACAGCAGAATCCCTCTCTGCATTCAAGGTCACTTGAAAGTTATTTAAGCACAAAAACAGAAATAGAATAGTTGTATATTGTAGTCACTGATTTAAAAGTGAATATATAGCATATAGTAAATATGGAAGTGCCGCAGTCCTTCAATTTATTAATTACATTCTATAAAATGTAATTTTCTTTTTATAGAAGTGCATTATTTTCTTTGGCTTTATGTTACATATCTAATTGTGTACAATAATTGAAGTTAATTAACCCATAGAGTGCCCTGGACTTGTTGACTCTATGATGTGATGGGCTGGTTGCCACTTTGTTCATCTGCCAAAGCTTTAATTCATCTATACCAGTTATATAAAAAAGTGCAAAAATAGAAATAAAATCCTTATTAGTCAAGTCTTCAAACTCGCCTTCTGTGTCTTGGAAGTGACACTGGGAATCCTGGTAGAAGGTACATTTAAAGAAAACATATGACAATGACAAACAACTTTTACATTTCGATTGTAAAAAAAAAAATTATTAACTGAAAACCATTTATTATTTTTGCAGTATTTATCAGCTGAGAAGTGCCAGAATTGTAGATTCCTCAATAGTAATTGAGGTTGAAAAAAAGACATTTAGTTCAACAAAGTTCAACTTTTTTAAGATCTCCTCAGTAATTAGTGAATTGTTAATTGATCCAGAGGAAGGCAAACAAAAAATCACATTGAAACATTGCCAGTTGTCTCAGAAAGGGACCAAACATTTGGCAAACTGTAATAAAATGTTCCCTATAGAGGAACATGAATATGATTAATACACAGTTTATTAATACTGCTATCACGCAAGACCTAATGAGGAAATTGCAGACATTTCAAGGAGGTAAAACAGCTCCTGCAACAAATTGTGCAAAAAAAAACATTCATGAAAGTTTTCAATTCATAATTTATATTTGTTAAAATAATTAAATGTAATAGTTACTTTTTAAATATATTTTAATGGGATTTTATTATCTCAGAATAAAACATTTTAATGTTTAAAAAAGGTGACAAATGACAAATTAGGTGAAAATTGGTGCCCAATTAAGCTAACAACAGAAACATTAAATAAATTATGGATCCACAAATAGACAGATTAGCTCAACGTTGATAACCGTACCCTATAACGTAGCATGCAAGACTTACAGCTATTAAATTGGCCCCATAAAGCAACCTGCCGACGACTTGCGGGGTAAGGATGTGGAAATTTGAACTGTGCGCCCACAAATCCTTTGTTCTGTCAAGCCCGTAACTGTTACATTTCCAATCATGCTATTAAATTGCAACATATTCACAGGCGTAACCCGTAAATGGAGCCAAGAAGCCAACGAGTACTAGAGAGGACCCGCTAGAGGTGTAAAGTCCAATCCGTAGCACTATAAATGCACATAGACACACACTACTGTGCAAAGGCGCTCATTGCAGGGGTTGAGATGAGCCCCACAGCCGCTCATCCAGAGGCCCCTAGGATGAAGCACTATCTCCTCGCCACTCTCTCTCCTCCAGCCCCCAGCCTGCCTCATCTCCCCCAGCTCATTGCAGGGCTCGTAGGCCCCACTGATGCTGTCCTCCCTCCTTCCCCCCATATCCTCCTCTTCCTCCTTCCCCCTTATCATCCTCCTCCTTCCCCCATAACCTCCTCCACACTTCCCCCCTCTCCAATTACCTTTCTATTCCCCTCTCTCCTCGCTCCTTACTTCTTAGTATGCTCTGATAAGCTGCCGCTGCTCCTCTCTCCCCCGCAGCATATATTCTGGCTGTGTCCTGACCAGCATATGCTAATGACGTGGCGTCACATGCGCGTCACGTCATTGGCATATGCCGGTCCGAGCACAGCCGTAAGACATGTTGCGGGGATGAGAGGAGCATCGGCAGCTCCTCGCATCATAGAAAGAAGTAAGGAGAGAGGGGGATAGGAAGGTGATTGGAGAGGGGGAAGTGAAAAGGAGGTTATGGGTGTAGCAGGAGGAGAATGATAAGGGGGAAGGGGGGAGGATAAGGATAAGGGGAAAGGAGGGAGGAGGATAAGGGGGAAGGATGATAAGGCACAAGGGGGGAGACAGGGGAAGAGACACACGGGAGGGAGGAGGGGGGGGGAGAAACATGGGTAAGGGAGGTGGGGGATGAGACACAGGGGTAAGAAACACAGGGGAGGGAGGAGTGGGAGAAGAGACACAGGGGAGGGATAGACAAAGGGGAGGGAGCCGGGGGGGGGAAAGAGACATGGGGGGAGACACAGGAGTGGAAGAGAGACACAGAGGAGGGAGGTTGGGGGAAGAGACACAGGGAGGGAGAGAGGGGGAAGAGACAAAGGGGGGGGGAGAGACACAGGGGAGGGAGAGGGGGGAAGAGACACAGGGGAGGGAGGGACACAGGGAGGGAAGACACAGGGGCAGAAGAGAGACACAGGGGTGGAGGATGGAGGAAGACATATGGGGGGAGAGGATGGAAGAGACACAAGGGAGGGAGAGGGGGAATGAGATACAGGGGAGGAAGAGGGGGGAGACACAGGGGAGGGAGAGGAAGTAGAGGGAGGGCGAGGCTTGTGATGATCGCCTCCCGTCAAGTAGAGGGTGGGAGAGGTAGAGGGGGGAGAGGCTCACAATGAGTGCCAAAGGAGCTCATCGCGGGGCCAGTAAAGGGGGGGAGAGGCTCGCAATAAGCGCCTACCATCAAGTAGAGGGGGGGAGAAGTAGAGGGTGAGAGAGGTAGAGGGGGGAGAGGCTCGCAATGAGCGCCTCCCATCAAGTCGAGGGCGGGAGAGGTAGAGGGGGCAGAGCCATGCAATGAGCACCTCCCGTCAAGTAGAGGGTGGGAGAAGTAGAGGGGGGGAGAGGCACTCAATGAGCGCTGAAGGCGCTCATTGAGAGGCTTGCGATGGGCGCCCAAGGCGCTCATTTCCAGGCAGGGAGGTTAGAGGGGAGGGGGGGGAGAGCCTCTCAATGTGTGGCAAACACCATTGGGAGGCTTTACATTTTATTGCCATCATTTTTTCTAGTCTAATTTAATTAAAGTTATTTTCCGGTTTGAATTATTAAACATTTTTAAAATTTGACTTTGCTTAGAGAGATGCTGTGTTGGTTTCTCTAACTCAGGGGTGTCCAAACTCGGTCCTGGAGGGCCACACACATGCCTGGAATTGATGATAACCCTGCTGTGCACAGGTGAGTCAATCACTTCTTCAGTCATCCTGATTAACTCACCTGTGCGCAGAAAGGATATATTCAAATCCAGGCCTGGGTGCAGCCTTCCAGGACCGAGTTTGGACACCCCTGCTCTAACTCATCCTGTCTCTCAGGGCCTGTGACTCTGTGCATGGGTACCAAGCAATGGATCTTCATTTGGCATCTTCTAATGCAAGCTGAACAAAGTCATGAGGTACACGCTCCTGTACTAAGAATTGCACCAATGAACACACATTATCCAATAAGAACCTGCGGTCTGAAATGAGTTTGCATTAGAAAATTCAATACGGAAATGCACAAATTGCTTCCTGCCCACCTCACACATTGGCAATGGTATAAGATTTGGTTAGAGGAAGAGAGGTTGACATGGCAGTCCTATAAGAAAGGAGACAAAATGCTAAAACATTGGGCTTGCAGGGATATCATTATGCTGGACGTAAATTATAATTTTTAAGGGCCTTGACATATTTTACCAGTAAAGCGGCCCTTTAATGTGGTATATATAAGGAAAGTAAACCTGTTTCCAACGCTGATCCAATGAGTGTCATTCATCAACCATTATGAGAACAGCTAACTGGAAGTCCAGATGAGAGAGATGACTGGTATCTGATTTTAGTGAAATATCCATAGGTTGTCAAGTATCTGCTTCAAGAAGAGCTTGACAATGTCTCATTAGCCTTGGGTATGGGCAATAGTGGCTTACTGTCAACAAAGGTGGTAGTATGGTAGCATTATGGTGTTATTAAGTGTATGCAACTTGCTTGGAGTCACACAACATTGATTAAATCTCATATATCCATGTTTCTTTTGCAATGGAAGATTTTAGAAGGACCCCTCTGCCTCTGCCCAACTTTTGTATATGAATATGTTGTAAAGGTTTAGAACCTGGTCATCAAAGGGTTATTGTATGTGAGTGTGTATAACAAACATCAATGATGGGTAAGTGCAATTGTGCAGATGTATACAACAATACATTTCAATCATTACAGTATACCTGTCCACCATATGTTATCATACAACATGTCCACAAGTGCATATACATTTATTATATTTGCATTTGACACAGATAAACATGATATATTGTAGTATTTAAGGGCGACCCAGAGTTCACACTGCTTTCCAAGAATGTCTACAGAAAAATGAAAGATTGCTATCATTCTAGTTAAAATGGCGAAAATTAATCACATGTAAAAGTAAGACATAATATAAAGGTTGCTTTTTGATGTAAGATTCCTTTACTTCCTGCTCAAACCTCTCCCGGAGACAACTCTGTAGGTGTAGGGATGTTTTTCTACTGCTGACAAGATATTGAGATAAGACAGATAAAGACATTCCAAATGGAAAGGGGTGTGTTGCCTAAATTACACCTGAGTTACTTGAGCTAAAACCATGACTAGAGAGAGGCACATGCGGCTTAATGGATGGTAGATGTGTGTGATGTCCTTTACTAGCTGATATTGAGATAATCTTATGTCTCTCGGCACTAAATTACTTATTAGATACCCTTTAAAGGCCTGCTTGGCCCACTCAGCAATTACATTTACCAATTAATAAGTAAAAACTATTTATTACACTATCATTTTTATTTTTAAGCTTTCTATAATAGCATTCTCTTATATAGTAGTAGTAGAGGTTGAAACAGTCTAGTTAATCCTATCTGGACCTCCTCTGATCTACCTTTTGCAGGATGGTAGAAACTGTAAATCCATAATGTTATTATGAAGAACAAAGTCCAAATAATGCCTAAATATTTGAAAAATATATAAATAAAACAATGTTTTTGAAGAACTTAGCTTCATAAGAGATAAAATGTTTTAGATATTTTATCGTATTTTTCTTTCCTTTCATGGCAGTGCATATATTCTTTTGTTCCTGACTGAATTAGGCAACTGAGAAAAACTAAAATAACTGTGGATTCAGATAAGATTTATTTTTAGGTATATAGAAAAAAATGCCACTTCACATAATCATTATAAGAGTAATGCCACCAGGATAACCCTATAGACCGGGCTTCAGAAAGACAAGCAGTACAAGATGTAGTCCCCATGACACAAGCAAACAGTTAAATAGAAGTAATACAGTAGACTCTCAGTTATCTGGCACCCACTGGATTGGGATATGTCGGATAAATGTAGCTTCTGGTTGCTTGAGAGTTACTACTGTATTTAAAGAGACCTAGATTAGTTGCACATAGGATGCTGTGCTAAGTATATTAGTCAGTTAGGGCTGTTCTAGCAGCAGCAGCTTTCACTCCTCACTTACACACAGGTACGTTCGGCTGGAGGGTGCGCTGCTGAACCCAGGGAATATAACCCCAACACTGCCCAGGCTCAGTCACTCATGCCTGTCTGCTTCCAGGTAAAACGAATTGCAAAGACATACAGTGGATCCAATCTAGGTGCCTGTAAGCAATTTGTGGCATGACAACTTGGCTCCTGGCATTTGTTGAGCCCTGTAAATATTAATTTTTATTTCAAATACACTATTCAATTTTTTTCTGGTTGCTTGAATTCTGGTTAACTAAGAGTCTACTGTATATATATATATATATATATATATATATATATATATATATATATATATATATATATATATATCTGTAAAAGTGTTTTTCTGTTCCTATCTAGCATACAGTACCTGCTAATGTTAGTTTGTTACTTAATTCACAACATGTGAAGGTTTCCCAAATTACAGTGGATTTCCCAAACTACATATTCTGAATGCTTCTGCAGCGTCACAATGTTAAGAAAACAACTTGTCTTCTTGTGATTCAATTCAAAGAAGATGCATATCACTTTGAAATAATATAACACAGAAAACTGCAGAACGAGGAGAATAAGGTTTAACCCATTCTTTGTGCATACCACATAACAAATCTCAACTTTCAATATACTTGAGAAATACAAAACCAATTTCATCGAACAATAAATACGGTTATCTTTCATACACAAGCTGCATTTATTTGATTATATGGTAATTCTCTTTTTAGTAATAGTATAGCTACTCTGTTAAATTTTACATTACCATTTCATTCTGGATGTCAGAAGTGCATCATAGAGGATATTGCCTATTTATTTCAGAGACACAGATTAATTTCCTTAAAATGGTCTCTGAGTCTTGTCATCCCAGTAAAACTGCATTGTTTTGAAATCTCCATAAATCTATTATGTGCTTCAGTATACATATATATATATATATATATATATATATATATATATATATATATATATATAAAATCTATCTATCTATCTATCAATCTGTTTGTCCGTATATATATCCTGGGGGCAATTTAATAAATATATCAAGTGCATCTCGTATAATGTCATGATTTACTACGTACTATTTCCTATACGAGAAATAGGCCTTCTTATGTTATCTCAGGGCATTAGTGTTAAATATAAAATATGCTGAAAAGGTGTCTGTCAAAGGAGCTCCATTTGTAATGTTCTTGCATTATTACCGACAACCCATCATATGACTGTGGAAGGTATGCAGTAATATAATATGTCACACACTTTTTAACTAAGCACTATAGAGTTTAATTTAAAACTATAGGTAATAACAAGTACTTTATCATTTAAATATTATTAAAAAAATGCTTTTTCTATCATAAACTACTTTGACATTGGCTATTTTGAATTATCAATCATTCTTTCAGATCCACACCAAAATAGAAATTCTAATCTTTTGTTAATGAGAGATCATTGGCATTAATTACTGCTACACCCCTGATGCATTGAACCTATTGCCTGCCATTTAGTCGCCACTAGTCTATTTTTTCAAGTAGTTGCATGGAAGCCAATGGACTCAGAAGAATCTCATTTGGGGATTTATCAGGAAGGCTGATTGACAGCTTAAAATGGCAAACTTCAAGGCTGCTACTGTAGCAAATTGTTGAAAAAAAATAAAACTCAGTTGACAAAGTACTTCTTATTACCTATAATTTTAAATTATACCGTAGTTGGAACCTCTGCTGCATCACTTTAAGCATACATTTGTGTTAATACATCAATACAGATATCAATTTGGTCAGCAATTTCTTTATTAATTTTCTCAGATGCTAATATTCAGATTACTCTTAATTACTTATTTCCATTTCCAGGCATGTGAATATTATGTAAATTAGTAGATCTGTCCTCATAAGATATTCAGATAGTATGAGCTAAGCTCTGATATGGTGCCATAAAGAAAATGCTGTGTGTTGTGTTAAATGAAAATGGGGCTGTGTATTTGTTATTGTCCTAAAATGCATATTCTCTTTATAATGAAATGGGAAAAAAAGAGCATTATGATTAGCAGAAAAACCCATAAAGCTGTTTTGTATTAGAAAAAATATGTTGTAACAGCTCTGCTTGTCCCTGGAGGTGCCATGATAGTTTGGTAAATGTTGCACATGTGAGAAGGACTTTCACATTTCTGCAGGAGCAGGGCTTGCAGTTATCGTTTTCGCGGTAGGGGATAGGTCTCAAATACCAAATAATCACATTTTAAAACTAATAACTTTCTCTTTTTCACTCTACTGTATATAAATATACTAGCGACTTGCCCATCAAAAAATGACGGCAATAGAATTGTAAGGCAGGTAATATTTGGTACACAAAGTACCGGTAAGTATTTTGGTTGTGTGAGTACCGTCGGCGCTCATTGCGAGCCTCGCTCTGTGCGCCTTCGGTGCTCATTGCGAGCTTCTTTGTTGGTGTATGTTTGGTTATGAGAGCTCCTTTGGCACTGATGGGCTTTTGGTTGGCATTGTGAGCCTCTCCCCTTGTGTAGTTGTGGTTCTGTAAACACCGTTGGCGCTGCTTGTGAGGCGCGCGCTGATCGCCTTTATCGTTTATTGTGATTCTGTAATTTTTGTATTTGGTTTTGTGTGTATGTATTTTTTATGTAAATTAATTAATTATTAAAGTTATAAAGTGATATATTTTACCTATTTGTAATATATGCAGGAAGCAATATCCTGAAGAGCTAACAATCTGTTTTGATGTTCCCGGAGCATACAATGTAGATTTGCACTGTTGGTGAGATGAAGTGTAAGTGTCAGCAATGTGTGCAGTGTGTAGTGTAAATAGGCTGCGTGCGCGAGGGGAAACCATTTGTTTAACCGTGTAGTTCCGCATTTTGTAATGTTAATGTTATTAGTGTGCAGTTAGTGTCGTAAAATGGCTGCGATTGTGTATGTGTTAGGCGGGTGTGGAGCCTTTAGCGTGCTTCCTAATAGCTTAGTAAGTCGTATGGGTCTGTGTAAATGTTGTATCTGCTTGGCGTTGTTTTGCGTGCTTAGGGGTCGTGCAGCCTCGTTTTCCTTTTTTTCGGCTTCCATTTTTTCTCTCACTTAGGGGATTATCGAGTGGCAATTTTTTTAAAATTCTATCGAAATTGGCGTGCAACCTCATTCCCAGACGTGCTTGCTGTCCCCCTTGCTGTGTGTGTATTTCGTTTTTTATTTTATCTCGTATTTAGTGTGTTTTTCGCTGTGGGTGTTGCGGCCGTTAAGTTCGTATTTTTTGCGGCTCGCATTATTTTTTCTATCAGTGGCGGTTTTATTCTGTAGGTGTTACGGGCCGTAATTTTTATAGGCAATTTTTTCAAAGTGCTACGCGTCTCGCACTTTGAATTGTGTTTTTGAGTTGTGTGATGATGTGTAGTCCCGTGGGTTGTAGGTATGATGTTCAAGGCGTGCGGGGTCGTAGGTATTAGCGCCTACGGCACTCATCTATACCAGCACAGTGATTGCATTTGGCTATCCATGCCTAAGTCCTACAGGGTCGTAGATATGAGTGCCTTTGGCATTGCTTGCCTGGCCGCATCCGTGGCCCTCTGTTTGCGAGGGCCACAGTTGCTGTGGGCTCGATTCACAAGCCCGCAGTTTCCCTGTTGCGTTACCAACAGATTTTGGCAAGCCCGACTGCTGGGAACTTTATATGTGATGCTCTCATGTTCTAGGTTAACAGGAACTGCTGTAGACAAAATGATGTTGTTTTCATGGCTAATATTGTTAGTTTGTTGCATACTTTACAAGCATGTGTTTTATTAAACTATTGTGACCCTCTAACTCAGACATAAGCAAGTTTTTTGGTTCTGGCCCCATTTTTATCCATAAACATAGCTTGTCCCCCCTTGTACAACCATCCTTCTTAACACAAATCTTTATGATTATACACTCCAAACTGAATCCTTATGCACTCCTTCCTTCTAGACCCTCCTGTAATATCCCTATTTTTGGATCTTTTTTTCTATATCTTATTGGCAATGTAGATAGATGTCTCACATTGTGGCCTTTTCAGGATCCTTTCTGGGCTCTTCAATTAAAGATTTCAAGCCTCCTAAGGGGAGGTTGTCACACAGTTTGAGCACTCCTTCTGCCTGAAGAATACCATGCCTGTGACACCCATAATCCCTACTGGCTTGAAGACCAGTAAGTGTCTGCTGCCAATTTGTATTATCTATTTTAAAGTGAAAGGAGGAGTGATTGGCAAGTGAGGGGAATTGTTGACTGATTGCGGGATTTATGTAAGATTTTGGCAGAGCACATCTCCGTCCCTCCTATAGCCTTGTTTGCCCTGTTCTGTAACTAATGAATTGTGTCTTGATAAAGACTATCAGGGTAGCTTCCATGCACTTGGAGAGTCTGCTAAAATGAAGCTGATATTTTATGCCCATAATTTACAATCCTGTTAATGTTCTTAGTATTTTTGGAGGGGTAGTCAATCTTTTAATACCTACCGCCCACCTTTGATAGTAAAATTTCCTTACCGCCCACTTGTGTCCCTGTAACTCACCTTAACCTATCTCATTTCTGGTTGTATAAACCATATGACCCTAGCTATGTATCACCCTGTACTTACTAGGTAGTGATCCAGTCCTGACTGCTGTCCCTAGACTCTCACCAGCTCTTTAACCAGCCAAGCATGGTGCCATGCCACCTAGAGATTACTCCACCGCCCTCGATGAAAGCTTGAATCACCCACGAGTGGGCGGTAGGGACCAGATTGACTACCACTGGGCTAGGTTGTTCCCAGGAAATTCAGGCTTCACGCCTGCAAAGGTTAAGTAATACATTTTATTTTTAATTTTTATTGAGATAATTTAAAGCTGCCACAATGTAACATGTTATTCTATGTGTAGTTTATTTATTTTATTATAATTATAGCTTGTTATTGTATTAAGGACCTCACTAAATTAGGATGAAACACTCCTTTAGGAAATAGGAGTTATCATCAGGTTCCTCTATTAGCCACAGAATACATGAACATAAATAATAAATTAATTTGGGACTGCAACAAAGTATCAAACATATCTAAATGTCTATAATTTAAAAAAAATCTACATATCTGTAAATACACGTTGTGACTGTAATGGAGTACAAAAAATATTTTTAGATTGCCCAATTTCATGTGAATTAAGAACCTATATCAGAAAGAAAAATAAAAGAATTTGATCGAATTTTTATCTTTACCTTTATTTTTCTGTCAAGAAAAAGACTTGTAATTATTTTTTTGATTGTTTTAAAGTAACCATCAGTTTTGTCTACTCCGGATATCACTTGAAGGAATATATCAGCAAAAGATATCATCTGTCAAAAACCTAACACATTAACCACTCAAGTGCGTATCCTTTTTTGTCAGGATAATCCCATCTATTTGTTGTCAATGTATAGCCCAGTCTAAGACTGTAAAAACTTTGTACTCTTTGTGAAGTCTTGCATGTCACCTTCTCTTCCAACCCAATGATGAGTATTGTAAGAATTCATCACACGTTCCAGGCAAATGACCTTGTGGCCTCTCAGTGAATGCGCCTTTGGCAAGAAGTGTGTTACTGACAGAAATCATTAACAAAACTGACTGGTCAATGATTAGAAAATGTTCAAGGTATTATCACAGATTAGTAATCACAAACAGAAGCACAATCTGTAAACAAGGAAAGGAGTAAAACTCAAAGAAACATATTTCTGTAAATAGCAGGTATATCTGGTAATGCTATCATATACTGTGTGACTTGGTACTTCAATAAGCAAGACTTGGTAAGTCCGAATTAAATGAGAAAATGTTTTTAGAATATAAAATAAAATAATACAGTTTCTAATTTATTAATTTCCACATGTATTAATGCTGCTGTGGGATCTGTTCTACTTCCTGATTTGGGGGAGGCTTTGAATACTGTTGTGGAGAAATACAAAATCCATACATTATTTAGTATATATATATATATATATATATATATATATATATATATATATATATAGCATTCATTACCTTTGTAAGTACCCTTAGTATTTGGCTAGGTGTAAGCTCTAAAACAGTTAAATCTGCATGTCCCAAGTAGAAGCCATAAACAACTCTTAAAATCTAAACAAAAAATGTGCTCTAGCAGTACACAATGCCAAAGCCCAAGGTTAATATATGAACAACAACTTGACCTATGCATGGAGATTGCAGGTTGAGGGTGTTGTGCGCAGCTAACGTGATGTATCAGGCATGGTTGAAGCATGCTAACTGCATGTTCCATGTTTAATTGGATTGCAATACATAAATAATATCTTACTGGTCTAGAAATAGGAGGGGGTGGAATGTACCATTTTCTAGAAGGTAGTAATGGAATGTACCATTTCCTGTATGTAGAAAATACTATAAAGGCTATGTTTTTGTATATAGTTTGTGTATAGTTGTCATCAGTAGCAGACATTGTGAATGTTACTCTGCTGCTGATCCGCTTGAGTCCAAATAAACTGAAGAAAATCAGAGGCCTCTTTTTATCATGATTGTGTTTTGGAGTAGAATGTTGTTTTTTCTTCTACCATACACAAGAATTTGTTATTTGCAAGTTGTGAATGTAGTAGCTGTAACTGTCAGTGTATTCATTAGGCCTAATGGGCTGCTTATTACTTTACAAGGAGACACCCTAATGGGAAAGTAACAGGCAAGATAAGCTGGTAAAAGAGAATGAATCCCTAAAGTAATGAATATATAGTATAGTGTAGTATATAGTAAAGTATGGAAGATAAAAATGTTAAAGGGACATGGAAGGTTTTCTGTTTTTAATATTAAAATAAACTACCTATGTATTTATTTGCATATTTAAATATCATTTATTTTACTTAAAAGCCCTGTAAACCTTCCAAACAGTCCCTGCATACAATGGGCCTCATTCTATTAGCGGCCGCAGCCGTTGCGGGGCCGCAAGGACCGGCCGCAAGCTATTCTGCTATTCTATTCCCTTACGGCCGGGGATTCCGGCAGGCTTGCGGCCGGTGCCTTGCTATCTCTTGCGGCCGCTCGCGCCGGAGGAAAGCCTTTGATCTAAAACGGCCGCAAGAGTTTTGCAATTCAATTGCTCCGGGAAACCTCTCTGCAAGGCTAAAAGCGAGCCGCAGCTTACTTGCAGGAAAGAGGTCTTGCTAGCACCAATTAAGCACATAAAATAGCTCAAATAAAGCCATCCTGCACTTTGAGAAGACTATAAAGGGATTTTAGGTGTTAGAAAAAATAGCACATAATTATCCTATACTCAAATCCGTAAAATATTTTATTTTTAATATCCGTAAAATATCCATGTAAAAAGTCCAGAGTGCTTGGAGCACCTCAGACACACCCACGCCGCAGCCGGAAAATAAACAGTTAATTTGAACTCGGGTTTGGGCAGATGTGCAAGCTTGAGAGTGGGTTTCTTTTAAT
The DNA here is from genome assembly GCA_027410445.1 of Discoglossus pictus. NCBI lineage: Eukaryota > Metazoa > Chordata > Amphibia > Anura > Alytidae > Discoglossus > Discoglossus pictus. The sequence goes on along the minus strand of CM050167.1, from coordinate 342,675,118 downwards.
CCTCATGTCCCCCAATATGATCCCTAGCATTTACAGAGCTGTACAGTGCAGGCTTGAATTTATTTTTGCGTTTTTATATTTCACAGCTTACGGCCGGTTCCAAGATATGCGGCCGGCCGTAAGATGAGATCCTTGCGGGGCCGTATAATAGAATCGCGAGTTAACTGAACCCCCGCAAGGAATCGCAGCCTTACGGCCGATTTACGGCCGATAATAGAATGAGGCCCAATGTCCTGTAACTCATGCATACAATGTGTCCATAGTACTAGATATACTAAGAAGTGGCAGAGCTACTGCAGATGCAGCAGGTGCAAAGCTCCAGGGTCCACAGCATGATAGGGGACTTTTGACTCTTAGATTGTAAGCTCCTTCGGAGTAGGAAACTCATTTCTGTTGCAGAAAAATATTGTTTGCTGACCCCTTTTTGTCACATTAGTATTGTATTAAACCTGTACTTATAATTTGCTATTTGTACTCAATGTTCTTTATTCCTACACTCTAAATAGCACTATCGAATATGTTGGCTCTTTATAAATAAAAAGTAATATCATAATAATAATAATAACAATAATAATAATAAAGACTGTGTATCAGCAGCAATTCAGCCACATGCTGATGAGACACAGTCTGCCATTGGCCTGTACATCTAGTACTATAGACACATTATATGCATGAGCTATAGGGAAAGGACCCTTACAGGGACTGTTTGTAAGGTTTCATTGAGTAAAAAGAGAGCTTTTAAGCATTGTTAATAACATGATTGCTCATGTTTAAAAATGTAACCAAATACTTAGGAAATGTACTTTAATATTAAAACAGGGAGCCTTCCATGACCCCTTAAGATTGTGCTTATTTATTTTGCTTTCTAAAAACATTATATCCACTATCAAGTGTAGCTATTCAAAGGATCACAGTGGTCATTTAAAAAAATATATATATTTTGAGCAAAATCTAAAAAGAGTTCCAGTTTGTAATGTTTATCAATTAAATGCTTTTATATGCAATATTAAAAACTGTCATTGGTGTTGGTTTTCCTGCCTGGTAAAAAAGGGCATGGGGGCTTGGATACAATTAAGGTTTTAGTTTTTCTAGTAAATTACTCTGCATGCTTCCAGTGCTAGTGATTGAAACCTTTTTGTATAAAAGCCCCCCTTCCAACCAGGCAGGCATACAAGTCGTTATGGCAGCTTTCAATGCAAGAAAAGGATCCCTTATCCTCTACTCTATAAGCTCTTCAGAATAGGGACCACAACTTAAATTACACCAAATTATTTGTTGTCTTGTTATTGTTTGTTTGTTGTTATTGTTCTGTCTTGGTATTTCTGCATAGCTTTATAATGTGTTGCTTGTCTGTTGTATCTAATCTGTTTTACATACCCCTGTAAACAGAGCTATGGAAAATATTGTATATTTAAAATAAAGAGTCATAATAATAATCATTATACTAGATACAAACAGTAATGTCAGCTTTCAGTGCAAGAAATGTAAACCCTTTTGATACAAGGATGTTCTCCCTTTATCAGACAGGCAAACAGAAATGGTATTATTTAACATTCAAAATTTTTTTGCAAATGATCAACACTATCTCTCCAAAAGAACATAAAATACATTTGTGGCTTTAGTTTCCCTTATATTGGGTTATAAGGATGTTTATTGTGATAGTGAACACGGTTCTTTTACTTTTTTACTTGCTTCTTTTATTGGCACCCATTCATCACAGATTAAGAGACCTATTACATTCGAAGCCAGTAACGCCAACGTGAAGCACGCACCGGCTGCAGGCTTGAAATTTGGCCATGTTAAGGTGCTATTAAATTAGAAAGTCTGCAAGCTACAAGCTGGAGATGCAAAACCATAAACCATTTGTCGGCCATTGGATTTGTGGGCTAGAACGTAATCAATTAAGCAAGCCTGTAGTTATGGGTTTAGATGGAGCCAATGGAAACAGAGATTGTCAGCATTGTGTCACATAAAAATGGAGGATGGATTTAAACGTCTTACAGGGTTCAATTACAGTATATGTATTAAAACGTTGATTGCCGGGATCATTATAATAGAATAATTATACATGAAATCAAGTATTTTTTAGGCAAATTTGCGATCTTGAGAATGTTGTGCTATGAATTCTAAGACCTAACATCACTTTCCCTTTTCATATTAGTACAGTAGTGCTATGTATTGGACTTTACCCCCCCTTGCGTGTCCTCTCGAGCACACGGTGGCCTTTTCCATTTGCATGTTACACGCTTGCTTGCGAGTGACTGTGTTGCAATGTAATAGCTGAATTGAAAACATAGCGGTTACGGGCTTGACAGATCAAAGGATTTATGGCTGCAAAGTTCAACGTTGGTCAACCCGTAGCCTTTTTTCGGCCTTGCAGCATCTTAACCTGCATTACGGGGCTAATTTAATAGCAAAAAGCCCTGAGATCTATGTTACGGGCTACTTAACCTGAATTTAATAAGGCTGTAAGCCAAGCATTATTAGTTTACCTAACCAGACAGACTAACTGTGTGACCACCAATCCCTTCTGGTTTCACACTTGTACTCGGTGCCTTCTGCTTTCAAAACGACATAGACTTCTTGTGCAGATTAAGATATATCAGAATATCTGCACCCTGAAATATATCTATGCACTCTTATTCCTTCCTTGACTGACTTGCATTAAGAAGTACCACAATCTACAAAGCACACTGCCAGAGACTGACAAAATACAACTTCAACAACATTCAGGTGTAAAACTAACAGAGCAGAAAATCTACACCACTGTGTTACAAAACAAGTGAATTTCCTGAACATGACGACCAAAACCAGACTGAAGTCAATTAAGCTTTTGGTTATTTACTAAGATGCAACTTTCTTTTAAATGGACGGTATAAAGATTCAGCTTTTATCACATTGTTTTTTCTGCAAAAGGGCATGAAGAGTGAATCTGTGTTGGACATTTTTCAGAATGTATCTGAAATTCTTTACTAATAAGTGAGGGCATATAGCCCAGGCAGTAATTACTGCTGCCATTGTGAAGGATTGTCCAAGATCATATCAATTCTCAGAGCAAAAACTATGCAACTAAATTGAAGACTTCATTATTTTGCTCAGATAACTACTTGTTTTCGAGTTATTGAGCTGCAAATAAAGATCCGAGGACATACTAAAAGAAAAAAGAAAATTTAATTGGGGCACTAATTTAAAAGTCCCCTGAAGTTTCCAATAACACTTTTCTTTTGAAGAACTATAATAAATGATGGGCAAAATATTTTAGAAAGTTTAAAGTAATAATATTATGAAAGCGCCCGGTCTTCTAAATTGTCTTGTCATGTAATTGGTCAGAAGGAAAGTTATGTTTGCATTATTGGCTGCTTCTGTCTGTTATTAGATGTAGACCTTGCCTCCATGTCCATTCTACACATTTCATGGTGAAAGTGGAATGCAATTATAGTTATGCAGTCTCAATATCCCTTGCAATCCCTAGCTATACCCCTGTAAGTAGATAAAGTGACAGAAAAAAATGATGATATATCATAGCAAACAAAATCATGGAAGAGATGTGTGAATTATTGGACACCTTACTGTTTCTGAGTAGTAATAGTGTATGAAAAATGTTATAAAATGAGTGCTCAACAAGAGTTATACCAGCTGGACTAAGGTAGAGATGACAGATTCTGTCTAGGCTAGGTCTATGGTGGTGTATATAACAGATGGCAAACAAGGTATTTAAGGTCTCAGGGTAGAGGTCAAGTCAAAAGATCACAGTCAGTGGGTTGGGACATTAGAGAAAGGTTGTGGTGATAAGCCAGGGTCATACATGGAATATCATTAAGAATCTTAAAGGAGACCTATCACAGACAAATGGCATGGAGTCTATAAATATGGAAATGGCATAATAGGTTTGTAACAGAACCCATCACTGTTTTACCCTGTTTTATGATTATTATGGTTAAAATATGATCCTACTATTATACTGCATGTATGTTGGTTTATGCTCTGCAGAATATTGGCCCAGACTAGTGCAGACCTTGGCATGGGAGATAATCCTGTTACAGAGACTCTGCATAAGATAAGGAAGTCTATTGTATAAAGTGTTTTCATTCTCAGATAAGAACAAAGAAGGATGATCTAATCCATGTCTGATTGTATCCAAGTTGCCAGGTAGCCTCAGGGAGGTGTGACTCACCTATTGTCCCTATATGTGTATTGTGTGGCCAACTATGGGGGATATGTGAAATGTCTGTGTGTTATGTGTAAAAGATACTTTTACTAACTTTTGAACCCCTGGTCTGATTCATGCCATTTTTTTATATGTTGTTCCCCTAGGTGAGAGCTATTGAACGGTGCTGGACTTAAAGGTGTACCCCCTGTTTTTGGGGTACATCCAGAATGTGGTTAAAATCGTGTCTGTTTTAATTGTGTTACCTGTTATCTGAGGGGAGGAGACGTGGGGGTTGAACCATGTATATAATTGGCTGTTGTGATAATTATGTGGGTGTAGCCCTTCAGAGGGCACCATTGCATAAAAGGAGATCACCTGTCATTAAAAAGAGTACTACTTGACCCTTCAAAACGTAGCCTCGTCTCGTTCTTGGAGGGGATTGCTATATCACACTGGGGATTGCTATGCGCTGCATACTCCCTGGGAGCTTTAAGCTACGGCGGTTGTGGAGTCTGTGGTAGTGTGGTGTCCGGTGCGGTGCTTGTAGGCCTCGACGCAAACTAGGACGCGTCCATCAACGGAGGTACCCGGTCGGGGTGCCAGTAGATCCGTTACAAGGTTCTATATTTGCACCATAAGGAGATCCAAAACGCATTATTGTAGTGCCAAGTAAATCCAAGATGTACCGTTCAGATGGCCACAATGTGATGTTCTACGTGTTATTCTGGGATGAAACACTTGGTAGATGTCGACAACAGAAGTAGAACACACTCAGTTGCAGGAAGCGATGGAGAGATGGTAAGCAAGCTGGTACATGAAGATCTGAAAAACACTTTACATCTTCTGCTTTATTAGAAGCACCACAATATTAGCCATCTTCAGTAACTCAATCTTCCGGTTCTCCCACCGTACAACACACTTTTGGGATATCTAATTTCACATTTGTTTCTTCCAAAACAATACCTGTCTGTGGAGTCCTGAAAATCTATCTCCCATACTCAAGTATCCTTTGTTTGGTAAGCCATGTAACAACAACAGCTTTAAAATGCTTGAACAAGAAAGGAATGTCTGTAAAATAGAAAGTAATTAGCATACTGATAGGTGCCGATAAAAAGTTTTAAAAAGATCATTGCTAGCAATTTGACTGTATTTTGAAAAGCAAGTGTTTCAAACTATTCTGCTTCAGGTTCAGTTTAATCCAATTTAAACAAAATTTAAATAGAATATATAAAATAATGTACATGTGGATGGTCTACTGTGGGGTAACCTCCTTTTCTATGTGTACTGACTCTTTTTGCATGAGAGCATATTTCATCCATGGATTGCGCTGTACTTTGTGGAGCTACAAACATGCAGATACTAACATTTAAAAAATATACAGGATTGATACTGTTAATGAATAAGTGCTCCCCTGTGATGGCCAATAGATGAACTCCCAGGGATTATGGGAAACAATGCCAAATATAGCACTGTCTACTCTACCCGATTTGCTTCAAAACAGTTCCACATATCTACTGCCCTTTATGTAAAATACGTGCCCACATTTCCCCTAAATGTTCTAGTCTATAACTTCAAATCATGACCTCTTATTCTTTCAATACTCTTAAAGTTACAGTGGATACAGTTTTCATCATTTTCGGTACTTGACTCCTCTCATGGGGGGGGGGGGGGGATTGCTTGGAACTCGGCGCTTGCTTGGTACTCAACTGATTTGATCAATTGCTTGGAACTCAACGCTTGCTCAGAAAGTGCATCCGGCCTGTGTCTATAAGTGCCAATCTGCAGCCTGTCTGTACCTTCAAGTGCCAATCTGCATCCTGTGTCTGTAAGACACGATCTGCAGCCTGTTTGTGACTGTAAGAGACAATCTGCAGCCTGTGCCTGTAAGAGACAATCTGCAGCCTGTCTGTATCTATAAGTGCCAAACTGTAGCCTGTGTCTGTAAGTGTTGATCTGCAGTCTGTCTGTGTCTGTAAGTGCTAATCTGCAGCCTGTGTCTGTAAGAGACAATCTGCAGCCTGTCTGTATCTATAAGTGCCAAACTGTAGCCTGTGTCTGTAAGTTTTGATCTGCAGTCTGTCTGTGTCTATAAGTGCCAATCTGCAGCCTGTCTGTGTCTGTAAGAGCCAAACTGTAGCCTGTGTCTGTAAGTGTTGATCTGCAGTCTGTCTGTGTCTGTAAGTGCTAATCTGCAGCCTGTGTCTGTCTGTAAGAGCCGATCTGCAGCCAATCTGCAGCCTGCACGTGCCTGTAAGTACCGATCTGCAGTCTGTCTGTGTCTGTAAGTGCTAATGTGCATCATGTCTGTGCCTGTAAGAGCCAAACTGCAGCCTGTCTGTGTCTGTAAGTGCCGATCTGAGGCCTGTGCCAGTAAGTGCCAAGGTGCATCCTGTCATTTCCTGTAAGAGCCAATGTGCAGCCAGTGCATGTAAGTGTCAGTGTGCAGCCAGTGCCTGTAAGAGACAATCTACAGCCTGTGCCTGTAAGTGCCAATGTGCATCCTGTCTGTATCTGTAAGTGCCAATCTACAGCCCGTTCCTCTCAGAGCCAATGTGCAACCTCTGCTTACAAGAACCAAAGTGTCGCTTGTGCTCACAAGAACCAAAGTGTAGCCATGTCTCTAAAAACCAAAGTTCCAAGCAATAACCTCTTTCCTCCTTCTCCAACTCTACATCACCACCATCCCATTGGGCCCTCAAGTCATCTCAGTACAGTTAAAGTTAAGTTAAATTCTATGTTATATGATGTAATTATTGTTTTTATTTATGTCTCTTTAGTTTTAAGGTGTTGCTTAAAAAAACAAGACCATCAGTTCAAAATAAAATGTGAAGAATCTGGGATCCGGAACAAATTATTTCAACTTCCATTAATTCCTATGTGAAACGCTTGTTTGGAACTCAACCTGTTTGGAACTCATCCTGCTGTCTGGAATGGATTAAGGACGAGATCCGAGGTACCACTTGACTTTTCTCCTGAAAATCCATCAAGACAGGCATTTACCATAGCAAGCAGTAGCATCTTAGGAGATTGTGCTATAAATTTGTAAAAAATGTAATTTGAAGTTGTTGTGTTTCCGTTTTATCCACTCCTGAACCAACTCTAATTAACTGCATGTATATAGATAGTTGGGGGTTACTAAGGGCCTCATTCTATTACCGGCCGTAAATCGGCCGTAAGGCTGCGATTCCTTGCGGGGGTCCTGTTAACTCGCGATTCTATTATACGGCCCCGCAAGGATCTCCTCTTACGGCCGGCCGCATATCTTGAAACCGGCCGTAAGCTGTGAAATCTAAAAACGCAAAAATAAATTCAAGCCTGCACTGTACAGCTCTGTAAATGCTAGGGATCATATTGGGGGACATGAGGATTAAAAGGAACCCACTCTCAAGCTTGCACATCAGCCCAAACCCGAGTTCAAATTAACTGTTTATTTTCCGGCTGCGGCGTGGGCGGGTCTGAGGTGCTCCAAGCACTCTGGACTTTTTACATGTATATTTTACGGATATTAAAAATAAAATATTTTACGGATTTGAGTATAGGGTAATTATGTGCTATTTTTTCTAACACCTAAAATCCCTTAATAGTCTTCTCAAAGTGCAGGATGGCTTTATTTGAGCTATTTTATGTGCTTAATTGGTGCTAGCGGGACCTCTTTCCTGCAAGTAAGCAGCGGCTCGCTTTTAGCCTTGCAGAGAGGGTTCCCGGAGCAATTGAATTGCAAATAGGAATTTCTTACGGCCGAAACTCTTGCGGCCGTTTTAGATCAAAGGCTTTCCTCTGGCGCGAGCGGCCGCAAGAGATAGCAAGGCACCGGCCGCAAGCCTGCCGGAATCCCCGGCCGTAAGGGAATAGAATAGCCGTAAAGCTTGCGGCCGGTCCTTGCGGCCGCTAATAGAATGAGGCTCTAAGTACCTAAGTACCTGCATGTATATAGGTAGTTGGTGGTGACTAGGTGAAAAAAATGGGCAATCAACTACTAATACAACAAACAGTGGAATCCAAGTAATATAAATCAAAAAAGAAAATGAATAAAAAATATTATTTGACCACTGAAGTTCAAGAAAACAACTCTTGTTTGTGAAGTATGGCACACAATAACAGACTAAGCAGTTGTGTAAGGCAGAAACATAAAACAATTTTTTAGAAAATCTGACATTTTGAACACCAGAAGTAAGACTTCCTTCTTGTCTTTGCTTCATAATTTTCCTAGAGGCGATCATGTGGGATGTGTTTTTATCTATCAGTGATTACAGTGGTGGCAGGTTGGATAATTGGAACTGACTAGAGCTGACGCCAACTCTCTTCTCTCTCACTGGCCTAGAAGCAGACGGCTTGCATCAATAGAGATAGAAATGTTACATGCCCCTCTCATACACAGGAGTTACAAAAATAACATGGATTCATAGAGCCATCAACATAATTTTTTTTCTAATTAAAAAGTAATCTTGTAAAATGTAAAAGCCTTCTTATATCTGCAACTTTAACCAAAGTACCGTGGATACCGCCAGGGTCCAGCAGATGCATCAAAATGTATTTTCTTAACAATAACTAGCTTTTCTTTGCCTCATTGTGTTGTGTGTCAGGAATTTTCAAAAAAATATATTTTTTTATTGGACATTGGCCCAGAAAATGCATCTAAAGAGACAAACCTCATTCAACTACCAGAAAGTAAGGCAACCTTTCATTCTAGTTTATCTTTGTTCTTTATATTGCTTTATTGCTTAGTTTGCAGAAATACTGGATTTCTTCCCTATTCCACTATCATAAAATATACATTTGTTGCTGTGTAGCAGCTGCTACCTTATGGTATTTGCACAGGATTTATGGACTAAATCGCTCCAACTAACGTAACTGATTAAATGGGAACAGAAGCAGAACTGAAAAGTTTACTTTTGTTGGTAATATATTGGTCATTTAGCATGTTACAAATACAATCCCTGCTTTGTAAAGTGTTTCCCCTTTTGAAGATTTTAATAGCATTCTTGGCATAGTGTCTTTACACTTTACAAACCTGGACAAAGAGACGTTCTCTGTTCTCTTAAAATGCATGAAACCAGCCTTGGTTGCTAAGATAAACCAGTAAACAAAACAACATTTTATTAGCTACTAAAGCAGGGAGCTGCTCTATTTCTGTCCATGTCTATTTATATATTTTTGCTTTTTTATGTTTTGTTTTTCAAATATGTATATATTGAATATTTTCATGAATATATATGAGTATATATTGAATGTTTTCAGTTTCGAGAGTGATGGACAACCTGCTTTATCTAAAGCCTTTAATAAACCCACACGGTACTTTTAACTTTATTTTTGATACATGGATAGAATTTTAAAATTGTATATAGGAGATTGAATTAAAAATAGATAAAGGAATGATAGGGGGTGGTCTCTTATACAGGACAGGAAAGTTGTATAAATGCTTCAGATAGAACAATGCTTGGAGTATGGAGTGACCTAAGATTATATATATATATATATATATTACAGCATATTTCGCTCCACAAGTTTTTAGAGGAAGAAAACAAGAAAAAAATATTCTGAATCAAATCCTCCTCCCCTACTTTCTCCCCTATCCTCCTCCTTATCATCCTCCCTCCTTCCCCTTCTCCTTCCCCCTTATCCTCTTCCCTCCTTCCCCCCCTATCCTCTTACTCCCTTTCCCCATCTCCAATCACCCCCCTATCCCCTTTCCCCTCTCTTCTTAGTATGATCCACAATCTGATGTTGATCCTTCCGCTGCAGCATGTCTTCTGGCTGTGACCGGAACCGGCATATACTGATGACGAGATGCGTCATTAGCATGTGCCGGTCCCGGTCACAGCCAAAACCATTGCTGCAGCGGAAGGATCAACATCTGATCGTGGATCATAGTAAGGAGAGAGGGGAAAGAGGATAAGGAGGTGATTGGAGATGGGGAAAGGGAGGAGGAGGATCAGGGGGAAGGAGGGAGGAGGAGGAGGATAAGGGGAAGTAGGGAGGAGGATAAGGAGGAGGAGGAATGGTGTGCTGAGCTGGCCCAGGCAAATTCGTCAGCACTGGGCCCCCTCCAGATCCACCCCTGCACTCGGGTCCAGGGCACACATATTCGCTCCATAAGACGCACATAAGACAGTGCGTCTTATGGAGAGAAAAATACAGTAAGAAGCACCAAATATACAAGCAATTACAACAAATGGAAACGTTAACTAAGGCAAATATTCCTTAGGTGCGCCATCCACACACACAAACATGTATATGGGCTATCAAACATGTATATATAATACACAAAATAGTCAACATTTTGTTTCTAGTCCAGCACCCAGGCATGTTAAACCAGTTTTCCACTGATTATCGTCACCTCCAAAACAAGTATTTTTTACATTTCTTTTTAAAGAGCCTGCAAAAAAACTGTTCATACATGCACTAGCCATTTTTTTCTTAGGAAAAGTATTGCTGAGATTTTCACCATTGTTTGTGCTGCATTATTTCACAAATTATTATTCTGCCCACTAATACTAATGAACTGCTTTCTTTTGCTAATCAGTGATACACAACATGCATAGCCTACCCCAGTGTTAGTATGCAGCTCATGTGATTACTAAGGTTTTATTGTATTATTAAGCTTGTCCTAGGTCACTCAGGGGTGGTCCAGTGGTTAGGATTCATTGCTTTCACCTCTGCAACCTGAGTTCGATTTCAGTCAGGGAACGCAGCGGTCACACCACCCTGAAGCCAAGCTGGGTTGGGCCTGGTCAGTACTTGGATGGAAGACCACCTAGGAATATCAGGAGCTGTATGCTGTGGCCCACTGGAGAAGGAACTGGCAATCCACTCCAGTATTTCTGCCATGAAAACCAAGTGGATCAGCATGACCATGGACATAAAGCCTGTGCCTAGTGTGTTACGGTCCATGAGGTCTATGAGGAGAGTGGGAACTACTGAACAACGCAAAAAACGGCCACTCAGACTTGTGCACCTCCACATCCCACTTGCAGCCCCTCCTCTCCCCTTTCTATAGCTCAAATTATAAGTTTATGTGTGTTTAATTGTCAAGTACACGTACAGGCAAAAATATCACTGTGTATAGACATTTCTGTGCATATACAAAAACATATTTCAATGTACTACACTGCGCTCCCTGAAAATGTGCAGAAACACCTCCCACTCTTTTTACGCAGCATTAACCAACCAATTAGCATATTAGACAATACAAACAATGTTTAATATCTCAGGGATTATTCCCTGTAGAGAAAAAAAAACTGTTAATGCAATCTATGGCCAGTTTATTATGCTCTTAAAAAACAAGTAACTTGATGTGGTGACTGTTTGCTTTGTACACATACAGTATACTGTATATAGAGAGACAATATATAGTTAGACAAACAGATAGTAAGATAGATTTTCTAGTTTCTCTGCAGAATTGTTCATCATATTAATTATCAGTCATTCAGTTCTCACTCATATATGACTGCATAAATACAATAGAAAATAGACAGTAAGAGAAACAGTACAAAACTGTAATATTCGTATGATAGTAGAGTAACTATTCAAAATCCTACATGATGCTGTGAAAGTGTTGCTTGCATTATACCAACACATTTGAAAAACTCAACAGTGGCCAGTGGACTGGAAAAGGTCAGTCTATATCCCGATCCCCAAATTATTGAACAATTGCAATCTTACATGCCAGCAAGGTAATGTTTAAGATCCTACAAGCTCGACTCCAATAATATATGAACTAATAAATGTATAAGTCGGGTTCCGCAGAGGCATAAGATATCAAATTGCCACTGGATAATAGAGAAAGCAAGAGAGTTCCAGAAAGAATATTTACATCTGCTTCATAGACTATTCTAAAGTCTTTCACTGTGTAGATAACAAGGAAATGTGGCAAGTTCTTAGCGAGATGGGTGTACCAGACCATCACATCTACCTCCTGAGGAATTTGTATGTGGGCCAAGAAGCCATGGGCAGAACCGAACATGGAGCAACAGAATGGTTTAGGTTTGGGAAAGTAGTGCAACAAGTTGTATATTGTCACCTTATTTATCCAGCTCATAAATAGAATACATCAGGCATAAGGACAAATCCAAAGAAGAAATCAATATTGCTGGGAGAATATCAACAACCTCAGATATGTGGATGATAGTTACATAGCTACATAGACATTGGGGTTAAAAAAATACATTTAGTCTATCAGGTTCAACCTTTTTTTATCACTTCTGATCTTTATAATATGCATATTAATTGTTACTTGATAATTAATTCAGAGGAAGGAAAACAAAATAACCCATTGAAACAACGCCAACTGTCACAAAAGGGGGAAAAAATAGGGACAGTGGAGGACAGATGTGCCTGGTGTGTTGTGGTCCACAGTGTCACGGAGAGTTGGACACAATAATTCTAACTTTACCTTACCAGAAACGATAGCTATTCTAATCATTTTTTTACATACCAAGAGCAGAGGTATGGTGTTTATACAGTCAGAGATGGGGTTAAAGTTATATGCATATCATGTAAAGCCTTATTGGCTTTCTGTGGCTGGTCTGAATACTCTTCATCTTTCCTCTCTCCTATTCTTAGCACATACCATGCACAATCAATATGGCTTCAGTTGGGATTGTTCTGTGACCTTCTTCAGAAAAGACCGAGCAGCTGACCTCAAAGTGATTCAGATTCCAAGTGAATTCTGGTTGTTGTGATTCTTTGCCTGTGGTTTATACCATAGAGCTCAACACAAAGCAACTCTTAGCATGGATGCGTAGATTGAAACACATTGCAAACAATCAGAGAGCCACTAAACAGTTCCTGGACAGAACACTGTGCAAACAAAACAAGTCACTAGCTGTACTGTGAAGCATATTTCAAACCTGGCTCATGGTGTCCCCCTGCAAGAAGGCGCCCCTAAGCAGCTGCTTACTCTGCCTTACAGTAAACCTGCACGGAATAGTGTGTACATATGCTCAAAAATGTTCTATATGGAGGGAAATTTACCTCTGCAAATGTAACTTAGAAATTTTGACATACTATATAGAAATGTGATTTGGATATAATGTGGGGAAAGTAATGATAGTAACTGTAGGGCGAGGAGGGTGCACAAATGGGCATAAGGCAGCACAAAAACCTAAATATGATGCTTTCTTAAAACTCTCACTATATAAAGAAGCTGAAAATAATTTAGCAAAGTCCAATTATAGATAGATAGATAGATATATAGACAGATTTTTTTATCTATAATTTATAAAGCTATACACAAAAAAATGAATAGTACATTGCATATACAGGACAGTAATGCACATACTTTTCTTTGTGACCTAAACAAGGCCCTCATTCAATTGTGATTTGGCCAATTGAATAGGGCTCTAAAAAAGCACATAGCATATATTTTTTAAAGAAGTTTTGAGTTAGTGAAAAACTTGCTTTTGGATAGATGTTTACTAACTCAAAACTTATTTAAAAAATATATGTTATGTGCATATTTAGAGCCCTATTCAATTGGCCAAAATGCAATTGAATGAGGGCCCAAGTGTTTACCGATGAAGACCTTGTTATGAAGCAGCAGTTTGTACTCTGGGCAATCATGTTTGGAATGTTACGGATTTTGATGGACAAAGACACTTTCATTTGGTATACTATGCGCTTCAAAAATTTCAAGTATCTGCAATATCTTTAGGCATGTTTTGCTTTATGAACAACTACTGCTCTTTCCAATGTCATTGTATGCAATTAGCTGTTACAAATGGGTCATTGGAGATGTTTTCCTAGTCTGCCCTCTCTGCAAGCAATTTAATTAACAAGAGACATATGTTTTCTAACCTATATATACAAAACAGTAAAATGCTATGCATCAGGGCCATATCAGGTCCATCAGCTCATTTACAAGGACAATATGGTGTTCATTCTGAATGTCTGGTACCACAGTATGTGGTTGTAAAATGGGCGTGGATGCACCATAAACAGGTATCACAGCTCATTTGCAGTATTCTCTAGTGTACACCCCATTGTGATAGGACAATTAAACACCCGTAGATCAAACAATAGACATAGCATCAACGTTTTGAGGTAGCTTTCTGATACAACCAGTTTTTGCTATTTTTGGCAATGCATGATCATAAAAAGTGCCATTCGTGAATTCAGATGGGGGGATTTACTAAGCACTTTCTTACCTGAAATTAGGTAACATATGGAAATAGTACATAGTAAATCAGATTACATGAGACACACTTGACATGCTAAGTAAATTTCCCCAAGTAAACGCTGGGAATGGAAAATAACTTTGGTTGTAAAGAGCCATTAAACTGATTTATGGCTGATCATCTATTGGTCATTATCATTCTCTCTCGCTATGGGACATGTGGGGTTAAAACGAGAGTTAAATATCCCCACTTCCTATATTTTATATACATATTCTGTAGAGATATACAGGGGTTAAGAATAAGGCAAAAACAATGTTAACACAAATGTACTATTTATTTACTATATATATATATATATATATATATATATATATATATATATATACTAGCGATTTGCCCATCAAAAAATGACGGCAATGAAATTGTGAGTGAGCTAATGTTGTTTGGTGTATATAATGTGGCTGATTTAGCGTTCTTCGTGCGACTTTTTCGAAATATCCGTAGCTGTTTGGTGGTGTTTTGCGTGTTTAGGGACCTTTAGCCTCGTTTTCCTTTCATTCAGCGGCCATTTTTTCACTTGCTTAGGTGATTTTCGGGTCTCTAAACTCAGAAATTTGTGCATAAATGGAGGTGTAACTTCACTTGCAGAGGTCCTGGGTGCTCCCCCTTGCTGTGATTAATCTTTTTATGTGTTTTTTATGTGTATTTATTGTGTTTGTAATGTTTTTGGGGTTGCGTGGGTTGCGTCCTTGTTTTTTAATCTCGTAGGTGTTTTTCGGCAAATACGTATTTGGTGGAGTTTTGTGTCTTTAGACTGCTGTAGCCTCGTTTTCGTTTTTTTTGGTGGCCATTTTTTCCCTCGCTCAGAGAACTTTTTAGTGTCTTTTAATTTTATTTAAATTGAGGTGTAACTTTAGTTTTCGAGGTCCTGGATGCTCCCTCTTCGTGTAAGTAAGCTTTTTAAGTATTTGTTGTGTGTATTTGTTGTATTTTTTATGTTTTCATGTGCGAGTGTTGCGGCGGATTTTTGCGAGGTCGTAATGGGTCGTAACGTGTCTCGTATTTTCCTTGCGTAACGATGTAAATTTTGCGAGGGTCACAGTTGCTGGCAAGGAGCCAGCAACTGTGACCATCGCTTTGGGAGGGCTGCGCGAGCCCGCAATCATTGCAACGGCTCGCATGCTCACAACTATATATGTGATATTGATATTTCCAAAGATATAATGCTTTGATGTGATCGACTTCCAGATTTCTAGATTTTAATCTGTTTCGACAAAATTGCATGCAAATTTACAGTGTTAACCCACTCTTATGAATTTTTCACAAATCCATAGAAATACATATTTAGAAGAACATGTTTCAAATATTAAGACTGTTCTTTTTCTCCATCTGGTATACCTAAATGTTATCTTATAGCACATGCATGTCTTTGAAGTATTTGCATAGTTGTTGCTCCTTCCTTTCTGTTCTCCCAATATGTTTAATACTGCCCACCAATCCCCTGCCAGCAATACATTCAGTACTGCAGCCTGATCAGCTAAACGAAATAAATAAATAAAAATAAAATAATTTTAGTGGGAGAACTGCAGTAGAAAATATATGTTTTCTAATTTTCCACAAAATGATACAGAGAATGTAGGTAATCATTTTAAGATATATATTTATTTTCAAACAATTTAAAGATATTAAAAAAAGCATCAGTAATTGATGTAGATCTCTATCTTAATTATATTATACATTAATTACGTTATGGTCTGGTAAGAAATTATTGCTTGATAAATTACGCAGTCCGTTCCAAAGGCAGCATTCATCTGAATTAATTGACTATATTATTTAGTTCAAAATGAAACACACTAATGATTAAAAAAAACTCTCATATTTCTTTTCACCAAAGAGGAAATTAAGATGAATTGGTTTTGCTTTATTAATTCTAATATATTACATATACACAATACACATTGCCTGTTTCGTGCTTATACTTGCTGGTGACTCATTGCAGTGAGGGGCTAAGAGCCTTCTGCCCTAAGAAAGACAACATAGCCCAGGAATGCAGGTCCCAAGTCTGAACAAGAACTCAAGTAGATACAGTCTGGGCAAGGGCTAAATTAGACAAACAGATATATTTCAGTGCTCTTGAGGTTTTTCTCTGTTCTGGGAAATACTTTTTCCAAATATTGAACTGTGAACAGTGCCCAGGTAAACACATTAAACAGGCCGGTTTAAATAAAAATTCCTCTTATTCATTCTACATGATCTTACAAGCTTATACTGTCTACAAGTTTGCTTGAGGGGTGGTTTTTTAAGGTCTCCTGGCTGCACGTCTAGGGCAAATGGGTACACAAATAATATCGTCTGTGAGTACTCATTGTAAAAACGCTCAGCAAAGTAAATTATCTTACAAAACACAGTATTCAGCCTTATTAAAAAGCATTCTTAATTTTTTTTAGTCACTGTCAGTATCAGCCAATCATTTTCAACATATTTTCAATGTATTTTGGTGTAAACAGTTAATATTTGATGAGAAAAGTTACATCAGATATTACTGTTTTTCTCACATCTTTGAGTTAGAGTTGGTCCAATCTATAGAGTGTGGAGTGGAGTCTTTTTCGTCGGACATTTTTCTCTTGCTTAGGGGATTTTCGAGTGTCTAAACTTTGTAAATTTGACTGAAATCAGGGTTTAACTTGTGTTGCAGAGGTCCTCGGTGTCCCCCCTTGCTGTGGGTAAAGTTTTTATTTTATTTTTGTGTGTATTTTTATGTTTTTTAATGTTTGCCGCTATGCACGGTTTGTCCATTAAGGTTGTATTTTTGCGAGTCCGTAATGGATTTTTTCGAAGTCCCGGGTGTCGTAATTTTTTTTTGTGAGTCCACTATTTTTTATTTTCTAAGTCCTGCGGCTCGTATTTTTTTGTGTAAGTCCGTAGTTAGTGATTGCGTGTTTGTTGGCCCGCTTGTGTGGTCGTTTATAACCGTTTGTGTGGCCGTTTATAACCGTTGTGAGGCGCCGTAGACCCTCCACCTCCGCAAATGCGGCCCCTTGCTTCGCAAGGGTCCGCATTTGCGGTCTGAATGTCGTAGGGGTTTGTAGGGATGAGCGCCTAAGGCGCTCATCTCCACCAGTGCAAGGAGCGCCTTTGGCAAGGGGCACAATTGCGGCGAGCTCGCTATGCGAGCCTGCAAGCATTAGCAACAACCCATATTGCTTACAACTATATATGTGATTTGCATGACTGAGCTACTGCAGCTGCCTTCATCTAGGGCTGTCAAATAAAGAGCTACATCTCTTACAGTTGGTATAGAATGCTGCCCGAAGTTTACCAAACCAAACTAGTTGCTGCCACATAACACCTGTCCTCTTTCACCAATACTGGCTCCCTGTGAAAGACTGCATATATGTCACGCTTGGTCTGCAAATGTCTACTGCGACAGTCAGCCTCACTTTAAAGAACATAGATATAGCCCCTGAGACCTTAAATGGGGCGCACAATGGTTTTTAGCTTTTTCTTTTCTGCCTAGCAAAAATGGTAAAATACCTGCATGGGGAGAGGTTAATGATGATTAAATGGTAAGAGTTATAGATAATAAGAACATATGGTTTGGAGTGCAGGAGAGAATGATTTGCTGGTTGTGGAGAGATAAGGTATACTCTGTATTGTTGAAATGGGGCATGCTCTTCAACTCTGGAGAATAGGTTTGTGGCCAAATGGGAAGTGTCCAAGAGTCATGAGGTCTTTGCCCAACACTGCTCCCAGCTATCTCACATAGCTCCTCACTCCTTATGTTCCAACTGGTGCTCTGAGATCTGCAGGTGAAAGTCTATTAACCATTACGGAATCTCTTCACAATATTCTGGTTGGCGAGCTTTTATTTATATTGGCACTAATGTACTGGCACTCTCTACCACGCTCAATTAGAGATGACTCTAAATTAGACATTTTCAGGACTGAAGACCATTCTCTTCACCCAGGCTTTCAAATAAATTATCACTCTTTTTTCGCTTCTAAGGTCTTTGAGTCTCTTTTGGGAGAAAAGCGCTATATAAATGAATTATTATTATTATTTTAAGCTTTCTACAAATATTTTGTACATAAGCAAATTGAGTACTTCATAAGAGCATGCTATAAATATGACACTTCAATGGCGTATGTATCACCAATACTTAGACAGCTTGCTCATAGTAGCAGATGACCCTGACACTAAATACATGTTTGCAAGAATATACACGGTCAACTCACATTATTATGACCAAAATAAAAATAAGAATATAAATAAAATGCTGAAAGGTTGGCAAGGCTAGATGGAGCCATGCAGACTGCAGTGCATTCGACTGCCACTGAAGAGTGCATGGTGAAGGATCCATACTCGAACATGGAGGTCGAGGTGGTCCACAGGTGCTCGACGGGTTTCAAGTCTGGGGAATTTGGAGGCCAGGAAAGTACTTGGAAGTCTTCATCGTGCTCCTCCAACCACTCTAGGGTAATTCTGGCCGTATGACATGTTGCCTTGTACTGCTTAAAGATCTCATTCGCTCCAGGAATGACAGTCAACATATATGGGTGTACTTGATCTGCAAGGATGGATAGTTGACCCAATCAGTTGAGAGTGCCTTCCAGAGGTATGAGTGGACCCAGACAATGCCAAAAAAATATTCCCCAGACCATAACGCTGCCGCCACCAGCGTGTGTTCTTCCAATAATGGTTGCAGAGAGTTTGTTCTCTGAGGTTTCGCTCCTGACACCCCAACGTCCGTTCAGTGAATGGAGCAGAGAATGTGACTCATCAGGGAAGGCAAACCTTTGCCAATCAGAAGAGGTCCAATTTCGGTACTGTCATGTAAATTTAAGCTGTTTTTGACGAGGAACCCTCGTCAGCATGGGTGCAGTGACCAGCCTTTTGCTTCAGAGCAACATGTGCAACAGGGTTCACTGTACAGTCATTTTAGATACACTTTTGGTAGCCCCTAGTTCATTTGAAAAGGGAGTTGGTCAACTGTAGCGTGTCCGTTGGCCCTCACATACCTTCGCAGCCGATGTTAACCTCTAACATCAATGGCGCAGGGAGCTCCGCAGTTTCTACAACTTTTAATCATAATGGTGCCGTTTGTCCATTCATGGTGCACTTTAACCACAAGAACTGCGTTGTTTTAGAAATACTACCACCCTTAGCCCGAAAGCCAATGACCATCCTCTTTTCAAAGATGGATAAATCGCACTTTTACTCGGTGGCACAACTTTTGGGCAAGGCACACTTCCCCGTGCGTGCGTGCCGAAAAATGCCTGAGAAATGTGCGCACCCACACCAGCGCGCACTCACCTTTCTTCTCCAGCTCATCTCCCCGTGTGCCAGAAGGGTGGCACGACTAATCACCCTCTCACCCCCCAGTATTCACCTGCATCTTCCAGCCTGCATCTGCCATCAGCATCTGCCATCAGCCAGCCTGCATTTCACATCTAACCCAGGAAATATATCATTTAAAGTGTCAGTTACTTAAATATAAATCGACTTACCCTAGTCTGTAACTAACTGTCACTTTAAATTATATATTTCCTGGGTTAGATGTGAAATGCAGGCTGGCTGATAGCAGATGCAAGCTGGGAGATGCAAGTGAATACTGGGGGGGCCTCTTCTTATTGGCAAAGGTTTGCCTTCTCTGATGAGTCACATTTTCTGCTCCATTGACTGAACAGACATTGGGGTGTCAGGCACACAGGGAGACGAGTTGGAGAGCTGGAGAAGGAGGGTGAGTGCGCCCTGGTGTGGTGCGCGCATTTGGCGGATTTGCGCCGTTTTACCCATGACAGAGATAGTTAATATGTTTGCAGAATGCTTACATGTCACCTTATATACCCACCAAGCCAGGTCACGACACGTCAAAAGTAGGCGGTGGTCATAATAATGTGACCATGCAACCCTGTAAATTCCAAATTGGTTAGCTGAAAAGTTGGGAGGCACAGTTAACCCGTCAGCAAATGTGTGAGAGATCAAATAATGCCTCTCCATATACTGTGTTTATAGCAATTTATATCTCTTAGTCTGATGTTCCTAATTTGAGTCCTCAGATCGCCAGCAGTGTTGCTATGGTAACTGAATATTATCTATTTAATTCTCTGTATATGAATTTTATTATGGCCACATTACACAATGTGACATTCAGCTATGATAAGATTTACAATTAAGTAAAAATACACTTCCACCACTGATTCAATTAAACAAAGCTTAGGGGAGGTTAAGACGGAGGACCTCACATCTCCAAATGCTGCTTACTTTCAATATTCCGATAGTAGCCAAGTCAATTCATATGCTTTAAAGATGAATATATATCCTGACTTAAAGCAACGCACATCTTCTTCTCAGCCAGATAAAGACAGAGTCAGCAGAAAGTATAATTTAGGTGAGATATGTAAAAGTTAAGAGATCTTGACAGTAAGACAAACACATTGATACTAACATTATGACACTTCATTATATTTACATAGCGTCAACTCAGCTATTATTAAATCATAACATAATTGCTTTAAATGTATCCCCGCTGATCTCTTCCATTTGTTTTCTTAACATTTCAACTCTTCAGTCGTTACAAAATACGGATAAAGCAAATTCAGAGTGAAATAGTATTGATCTTTCCCAGCAGCTTCCATAAAATGACAGTGTTTTTTTTTTTATATTCATAAAATTCATAAATGTTATAAATAGGTCATGTTGTTTTTAGACATGTACTTAGACAAGAATAGAAGAACGGAGCTCTGTATCATCACTTGATTTCTTTAAACAATACATATTTTCAGTAGAAAAATGCTTAAAGGGTGTAAAAACCTTTCAAGGACTACAACAGCGATCACAATTGAGGGAAACTATGTTTTCATTTTTTTTTTATTGCTAAAGTGTTTTCTTGCTGCTTTTATTTATTTATATATTTATATTTATGTATATATTATCTTTTATTTGTAACGTGCCAACATAGGGCCCCCTTCAATTGGTCAAATCCCAATTACTTGTACCCGTAAATGTTATGGATATTCAATTAGCTACATTTCGCTACTTACAAGTTATAGGCTCAAAATCATTGCGGTTGTCAAAAAAGTAACGCCGTCCTATCTCCTCCATTGATTTTCAAAGCCTGTAAATGTTACCAGTGCTAAAGACGCAAAATCGATATACAATAACAAAAATTAAACAATCCCGCAATTGCCCTCAAGCCCGTAGATCACAAATACGTGAGTACTAGAAAGAACTTGCAAATAGATTAAACACCTGTTTTTAATGATGGGTTATTATTCTTTTTTATTATTATTGTTTATTTGTAAAGCGCCAACATAGTCCGTAGCAATATACATGGGTTAAGTTCCAGGCAAAGACAAATTCAATATTAACTCATTGCAAAGAATGGAGGGCCTGTCTTTGAGCTTAGAATCAGGTGTCCATAGTGCATTCCCCAAAGTGCCATGCAAGACTGAAAACTCACAAACTTACAATTTTAAAGGACAAGGGGCTTAGAGACAATTGAATACATCCAAATGTTTAGAAAACAATATGACCTGCAACCAAAAGTTCAGTTTGGAGGCAATTGCGAGCTTGTATTTGAATGGGCCATATTCCATAGTGCTATACAGGGGTTAAGTACATGGCAAAAACAAAATGAACACATTGCAAAGAATGGAGGCCCCTTTATTTGAGCCGAAAATCAAACATACATTGTGCTTATATACAAAGCACCAACACAAGATTCAAAACTCGCAAACTTGCATGTATTTTTTATGTTAGTTAATGAGAATTAAAATCGATTTAATCTGAAAAGTGCTTACAGTGGCCCTTTAACAAGCGCAGACTTTGTTTTATATTTGATTACAATTACTATTCGGGGTGCTTATCATTTTACAAAAGGGATAATCTAAATGTATGACGCAGAAAATAAAAAAGAGGACTTGAGATTATAGAGATATTAACTACAAAAAGAACAATAAGAATAAAAGCTTGTAAACTATTTCCTCTCAGTTAGCCATTTAGAATACCACTTATTTGTTATTACTAAGGTTATTTCACCATTGTATCCAGAATCTTAGATGATGTCATCCTTTCCAACATTCCCTTTAAGGACTGTTTTATGTGATAGCCCTAATTATAAAGTGACGCACAGTGAGGTTTCTGTGATGTAACAGAGAGGTCTGTAGCCACCACAACAGGTCGTAGATTTATCTTTACACTCTGGAACAGAACTGAGACCTTTTCAGATGTGATTCTTCTTTACAAAAGAAAATGTGTTGTGTTGGGGCATATAACGTTCTATTGTTATATACTGTGTACCCACACTTTTATAAGCCTTATTAACTTTACTTATACACAAGAAGCTTCAGAAAGGCATACAATAAACATATGTAGATTTACAGTGTTATGCCCTGTAAGAAAGTGTAAGAAAATAATTCTTGCTTTTAAAACAATAAAAAATAACATAAACAAACAAAAATTATTAGAAAAAAAGAACATAACTTCTTGACTAAGTGGCTGTAATTTTACAGCTTAACTCTGATGAACTAACCTACTCACCACTAGCCTAATCAGAAGTCAGTATTTTTCTAGCTGCTCTGACACTGTTGTGGGGGTCAGGAAATTAATTGGGTAATTCCTTGTACAGTAGACTATCAGTTAACTGGAATTCAAGGAACCCGAAAAAAATTTGAATACTGTACTTTAAATAAAAATAAAAATATAAAAGGCTGAACAAATGCCAGGAGCCAGGTTGTCATGCCACAAAATGCTTACAGACACCTAGATGTCATACACTGTACGTCTCTGCAATTCATTGTTACCTGGAAGCAGACAGGCATGAGTGACTGAGCCAGGGCACTGTTGGTGTTACATTCCCCCGCACCCTCCAGCCGAATGTACCTGTGTGTGGAGTGAAAGCTGTGCTGCTAGAATTCTTTATGGTCCAGCTCTCACATCTGTATGTTACTACTGCGAATATCATATTTCGAACTATGCAGACTTTTGTTGATAGTTTAATATCTTTACTTTATACTAGCTTGTCCAAACTTGCCATAGCTTTCCTCCCCAGAAGCAAAGTCTTTTAATTTCATGACTACAGTCACCATCTGCAGAGAACTTGGAAAATAAAATCTGTCACTGCCTCCATTTCTTCCACGTCTATTTGCCAGCAAGTGAGATTGCCGTTTGCCATGATCTTCATCTGTTTAACGTTGAGCAGCAGGCCAGCTTTTGAAAATCTCTTCTTTCACCTTCATCAATAAGTTCTTTAGTTCCTACTCACTTTCAGCCATCAGGGTAGTATCAGCGTATCTGAGGTTGTTGATATTCCTTCCAGCAATATTGATTCCGGCTTTGGATTCATCCAGTCCGACCTTACTCATAATGTACTCTGCATATAAGTTGAATAAATAAGGTGACAATATACAACATTGTGGCACTCCTTTTCCGATCTTCAACCATTCTGTTGTCCCATGTTCGGTTCTGACCGTGGCTTCATGGTCAACATACAGATTCTTTAGGAGGAGTATGAGATGATCTGGTACTCCCATCTCTTTAAGGATATGCCACATTTTATTGTGATTCTCACAGTCAAAGGCTTTCGAATAGTCTATGAAGCAGAAGTATAAGCTTTTTTTGGAACTCTCTTGCTTTCTCTATTATCCAGTGGACATTGGCAAATTGATCTCTTGTGCCTCTTCCTCCGAGGAATCCGGCTTGCACATCTGGTAGTTCCTGGTACATGTATTGTTGGAGCCGAGCTTGTAGAATCTTAAGCAATACCTTGCTGGCATGTGAAATGAGCACAATTGTTCGATAATTGGAGCACTCTTTGGCACTGCCTTTTTTGGGGATTAGGATGTAGACTGACCTTTTTCCAGTCTATTGGCCTTTTCCAGCTAATCATTTCATAGTAAGTCTCAATCAACCAGAAACAACATTTATACAGCATCTACCAAATCCCCATGGATGCCGATTTACTGTATATGGAGCTTTGATCTCAGGGAGGACAGATGGGGAACGCTCTGTGTTTGGTTGGCCTCATTCACACAAAAAGTCCAGGAAATCTATGATGTGTATTAAAAGAGAGTGCTGTGGGTTTAATGCCTGATGGAATTGGCTATCGTAGTAGATTGTGAGCTCTGTGGTTGGATAGTGGTACAGACAAATCCTTAAAGCTCAAATATTTGTTACTCATTGACTCATCTACTGATTCGATTTGAATAACCAGTTAAGCATTTACCTGATTGGCCAGTTATCAGCAATAGGGTTCCGATTTAAACATATACAACTGGCAAATGAAGGTTAGTAATAATTAACAAATATTAAGAGATCATGTGCTAAAATGTGAGATTTTGTGTCAATAAGAAAAATCCATATGTGAACATCCATTTTCTAAAAGCTTCCCAATATTGATAGCATAATAACTGGACTACATATCTATTGTAGGTCCATTTTAAAATAATGTTACCACAAATTCCTTTCCACTCACTTTGTGGTTCAAAGCATAACAAAACAGAGACCTGTAAAGAATCTCAAAGCATGCTCTGCAATTTGGTGTAGGGTAGGTAGGGCAACACGAGGCAAGAGACATCTGTGATGCAGGGCACTTTATTAGATAATATAAGATGAAAGTTGATAGCATGTCCCTTTAAGGGACACTTGTTTTAAAACAAGAAATGTAAGTTTGAAAGAATAATGTTGCATTTAGCATAAGTAATACCCTATTTCCCCCTGCTTTCCTCTTGAGAGCTGCCATTTTGGCCTCTTTTCCTCTTCCCATTCCTCAGACCTTGTCACTATGAGGTTGACATACAACATGGAGTGGGTGTACAATGAGCTGTATGAGGTGGATGCGCAACAAGCTATAGATCTCCATATTACACCTTCTAATGTACACATAATGGCCAGCAGCTTCCTATTGGTCCATTCAGCCATGTGGCACAGCTTCTAATAAAGGGGCCAGCACAACATGACTGCATGAACTAATAAAAAGCTGCTAGTTGTGCTACACACATTGGCAGGAATACGGAAATTCAGAGATTGCTGCCAGCCAACCTCACACAGTGACATGATCTGAGGGATGGAAGGAGGCAACATGGCATCTAGAGTGAGCAAAGGAATAAAAAAAAAGTGATTATTTATAACTTTAAATAACTGGGCTAATATGGCTTTCATTATACAACCTACACTTTTTTACACTAAAGTGTACTTCTTAACTTAAGTACATGTTTATCAACCTTATTGCAGCAGTTTTGAGATAAAAAAAATCCTTTCCATCACTGCTAAGTACTGTAGGCCCTGTAAGATCCTTAACTTCTTTCTAAAAATGGTTGCCAAGGCTTTGGGTGTATGCTACATCATATATATAGTTGTTGGTGTTACAAATGTTGGGGACGTTTGCGATGTTGGTCACACAACAACGGGCCTGCAATGAGCGATCACGATGCCTGTGGGACTTAGGTTGCACCCTGTCTACACAGGCGCTCATCGCGAGGCTCACTGTGTGCAATCCTCTTCCTGTCTCTCTCATCTCCCCTCTGCCTCTCTCATCTCCCCTCTGGACTGGAAGGAGCGCCATTCGCTGTCCGAGGAGGAGGGGAAGGAGGATAAGGAGGAGGATAAGGGGGGAGGAGGAGGATAAGGGGGAAGGAGGGAGGTGAAGGGGGCAAAGGGAGGAGGATAAGTGGGGAAAGGGAGGCGTAAGAGGAAGATAAGGGGGGAAAGGGAGGAGGAGAAGGAGAAGGGGGAAGGGTGGAAGAGGGGGTTTAAGAGACACAAGCGAGGGAGAGAGGGCGAAAAGAGATATGGGAGGGAGAGAGCTGAAAGGAGACACAGGGGGAAGGAGACACAGGCGAAGAGAAAGAAACATTGGAGGACATGGGAGGGAGAGGGGGGAAAGAGACACAGGGGAGGGAGGGGAGGGAAGAGACACAGGGGAGGGAGAGAGAGAGGGCTGAAAAGAGACCCAGGGGAGGGGGGGGGGAGAGTCACATGGCAAGGGAGAGGGGGGGAAAGAGACACATGGAAGGGAGAGTGGTAAAAAGAGACACAGTGGAGGGAGGGGGTGAAAAGAGACAAAGGGGAGGCAGGGTGGTTAGAGACACACGGGAGGAAGAGGGGGAAAGAGACACAGGGGAGGGAGAGGGCTGAAAGAGACACAGTGGAGGGGGGAAGAGACACAGGGGAGGGAGGGGGAAAGACACAGGGGTGGGGTAAGATATACAAGGGAGGAAAAGGGGGGAAGAGGCACAGGGGAGGGAAGAACAGACACAGGGGAGGGAGGGGGGAAAGGCACAGGGGAGGGGGGAAGAGACACACTGGGGGAGAGGGGAAAAGAGACACAGGGGAGGGAGAGTGGGGAAAGAGACACAGGGAAGGGGGGAAAGAGACACAGGGGAATCAGAGGGGGAAAGAAACAGGGGAGGGAGGGAAGAGACACAGAGGAGAGGGATCCTACATAGGGGAGGGAGAGGGGGAAGTGAAACAGGGGAGCGAAGGGGAAGAGACACGGGAGGTAAGAGAAACACAGGGGAGGGAGAGGGGGGAGGGAGTCACAGGAGAGGGGAAAAGGAAACACAAGGGAGGTAGAGGAGGGGGGAAAGGAGACACAAGGGAGGGAGAGGAGGTGGGAAATGAGACACAAGGGTGGAAGTAGACAGGGTAGAGGCTTGCGATGAGTGCCAAAGGTGCTCAGAGGGCCCATAGCCTCGCATTGTGGGGCAAACAGCATTGCCAGGCTTACAATTTTATTCCCGTCATTTTTGACGGGCAATTTCCTAGTTTATAATATTATTAGATTAGGAAAATCGTGTTAGGGCTGTTCATTCCCAAAATGGGATTTTTGTAGAAGTGTGTTTACCATGGAGAACTTTACTTTAATTAATACTGTCCATAGATATAGTTGCAAGTTTTGTATATTTACAGGATTACTGAATCAATAGTTTAACAACCAAATATATGCAGGAGGTCCCCGGGTTAGAGACGACCCGATTTAGAGATGTTCCATACTTAGGAACGGCCTCCCGCGGCTTTTTCTATGAGTTTGTTTTTATGTTCAGTTAGTTTAAATTAAAAGAAAGTGCACAATAGCTTCTGTAACTTATTATTTCAGTACATTAGCATTATTATTATTATTATTATTATTATTATTATTGTATAACACTGTATTATTGTTACCACATATGAGCCATTATAGTATTATTATTACTATTATTCATCAGGGATCCAAGCTACATACAAATCTGGTTTCAAGACATTCTCAGGAGCGTATCTCGCCCGTAACCCGCCTGTATTGTCTTCACTTGTTAGACTGAGAGGAGGAAGAGAAACATCAGCAATATGGCCAGGAACCAATGTTTTTTTAAGAAATGGTGCCCGTCACAGGGAAGCACCCCTAGGCGGCTCTTTAGTTTGCCTAATGGGTAATCTGGCCATGAATATGACATAACCATCATGTTACAATAAAACAGTAGTGAACAAAATGTTGATCACTGTCAAATATTTCTGTGCTATTAGAATAACACCCCATTGTTTGTTGATCTATCAGTATGGATGTGAGTGGAAGAAGGAAATATATATTTGTTGTCAGAGGCGGAGCTACCACCAGTGCAAATGGTGCAAGGCACCGAGGCCTCTGCCAGCCTCTTACAGGTCCCCTGTGGCCCCCGTGGATCCTTTGGGGCGTACATAGGTCCTCTGTGGCCCTGGCGGCCCTCCTGTGGCCTGTGGGTCTTTTGTTGCCCCCGCCCCCCCCTATGGTGCCCACGGATCCCCTGTGGCCTTGCTGATCTCCTGTGGCCCCACGGATCCTCTGTGCCCCCCCTGTGGATCCTCTGTGCCCCCCTAGGGCCCCCTGTGGCTGCCCTGGGTCCCTCACAGCCCCTTATGGCCCCTGCGGACCTCCCTCGGATACCCCTGAGGCCCCTGCTGCACATTATGGCACACTGGCCCCCCACAGGTCATTGGAACTCTCTGTGCCCCTGCAGGCTCGTGGCCACCAGCAGTCCCCTGTGGCCTTGTTCAGCCTTCTATGTTCCCCTCAGCCTTTGCGGCCCCAGCGGCACCCTGTGGCCTCCCTCTGTACCTGCAGGCCCCTGTGGCCCCCTCTCAGACCTCTGCAGCCTCCCTCTGCCTTTTGTGGCCCCTCGGTTCTTGCAGGCCTTTATGGCCCCCGGCGGACCGCTGTGACCACCCGGGGCCCTCTGGACTGCAGTGGCCCCTCCTCACCCCAGGAAGTGGCGTGCAGCATCAGGCATAATAATATACACATTTTTGTAAATATTTTATTATATCTTTTCATGTGACAACACTGATGGAATGACACTCTGGTACAATGTAAAGTAGTAAGTGTACAGACTGTATAACAGTGTAAATGTGCTGTCCCCTCAAAATAACTCAACACACAGCCATTAATGTCTAAACCGTTGGCAGCAAAAGTGAGTACACCCCTAAGTGGAAATGTCCAAATTGGGCCCAAGATGTCAATATTTTGTGTGACCAACATTATTTTCCAGCACTACCTTAACCCTCATGAGCATGGAGCTCACTGGAGACATGCTTGGTCAGTCCATCACCTTTACCTTCAGCTTCTTTAGCAAGGTAGTGGTCATCTTCTGGGTGTTTTTGGGGTTGTTATCATGTTGGAATACTGCCCTGCAGCCCAGTTTCTGAAGGGAGGGGATCATGCTCCGCTTCAGTATGTCACAGTACATGTTGGCATTCATAGTTCCCTCAATGAACTGTAGCTCCCCAGTGCCAGCAGCACTCATGCAGGCACAGACCATGACACTCCCACCACCATGCTTGACTGTAGGCAAGACACAATTGTCTTTGTACTCCTCACCTGGTTGCCGCCACACACGCTTGACACCATCTGAAGCAAATAAGTTTATCATGGTCTCATCAGTCCACAGGACATGGTTCCAGTAATCCATGTTCTTAGTCTTCTTGTCTTCAACAAACTGTTTGAGGGCTTTCTAGTGCATCATCTTTAGAAGAGGCTTCCTTCTGGGACGACAGACCAATTTGATGCAGTGTGCGGCATGTGGTCTGAGGACTGACAGGCTGACCCCCCCACCCCACCCCTTCAACCTCTGCAGCAATGCTGGCAGCACGCATACGTCTATTTCCCAAAGAAAGCCTCTGGATATGATGCTGAGCACGTGCACTCAACTTCTTTGGTCGACCATGGCGAGGCATCTTCTGAGTGGAACCTGTCCTGTGAAACCGCTGTATGGTTTTGCCCACCATGCTGCAGCTCAGTTTCTGCGTCTTGGCAATCTTCTTATAGCCTAGGCCATCTTTATGTAGAGCAACATTTCTTTTTTTCAGATCTTCAGAGAGTTCTTTGCCATGAGGTGCCATGTTGAACTTCCAGTTCGGGGTCGGGAAATTTTGTTTTTGCACCCGGGCCCCCCATGCACTAGCTCCCCCACTGTTTGTTGTGCATTGTAATGGAATCTGAATATGCTTGTAGAGTGCTAAACAATGTTAAGGTGACTAAAAAGAAAGTAAATCTCAAGATATACAAGTCATTTCTACTTCTAGGTGCTCATCGCAAAGCTTGCAAGAGAGGCTCGCGACCTCTTCAGAGTTACGGACTTGAAAAAAAAAAGGCCGGCGTTTCTTTTTCAAGCCCATAACTCGGAAGCCGTGGAAGGCTGAAAAAGACGCCAATTAATTAGAGAATTAACTTACAACCTTACACACAGCAGAGGCAAGGAGCCTGTAAGTAAGGTTGCAAGCTAATTTGCTACTTAATTGGCATTTTTGGGAGGTCTCAGAACGGCTATGCAAGGTAAAAATGGCGGCTGTAAAGACATAATTTTGTTTCAAGCACGTAACTCGGAAGAGCATTTTGGGCTTTAAAAAAATGAATCAATTTCACCAAGCCCTTAAATGGTTACACACCCGTAAATGGCAAAAGGAGGGAGTGACGGGGAAAGACACAGGGGAGGGAGTGGGGGGAGGGGGAAAGAGACACAGGGGTGTGAGAAGGGGGCGAAAGACACAGGGGAGAGCAGGGCAAAGACACACAGGGGAGAGAGTAGAGGGGGAAGAGACACAGGGGAGGGAGAGGGAGGGAAGACACACAAGGGAGGGAGAGGGGGGGAAGATAGATAGGGGAGGGAGAGAGGGGTAAAGAGACACATGGGAGGGAGATAAGGGAAAAATAATAACATGGCAGTTACGGGCTTGCACATGCGTGCAGTGCATGTCACGGACAGCAATGAGCGGCAAAGCCCGTAAAGTAGAGGGGGGAGACGCTCATTGCAAGTGCCGTAAGTTGGGGGTTTGCAGAGGACAGACAAGTAAAGGGGGGGAGAGGCTGACAACAAGTACCTTTGGCGCTCATTGCGAGGCCCGCGATGAGTGCCAAAGGCGCTCATTGTGAGGCCCGCCCCTTGGAGGGGGTGGGGTGGGGTGAGAGCCTCGCATTGTGTGGCAAACAGCATTGCCAGGCTTCAAATACAAAGTCGCTAGTGACAAAATAATCTCTAATTTAGTACCTTACTAATGATTCTGCAGTGCAATGTACCATTTTTATTTCTGCTTAGGTGGTAGTGCTTTCAACAGGACTATTTGAATGGTTGTTAGGTTACAAAAGCACCTCCTCCTGAGAAACTAACAGACAGCTGAGAAAAGAAGGTGAAGTCACAGAGTAGAAAATAACTGCTTATAAAAGTTAAAAATGTATGAAGGATACCTAATTTTTCTTGCTTTCTAAAGCGTTTTGACCATTAAAAAGTTTAGTTTAAAATGCCGGAAGAATCCAAAACTGGAATCAGTATTGCTGGGAGGAATATAAACAACCTCAGACAGGAGGTTAATACTACTACTTCTGGCTGAAAGTGAAGAGGCACAGAAGGACTTTACTGATGAGGGTGAAAAAAGAGTGTGCAACAGCTGGCCTGCTGTTCAATGACAAATCATGTTAAACCAAAATTTCTGTTCCTAGTAAATAGATGGGGAAGAAGTGGAGGCAGTGACAGATTTTATTTTCCTGAGCTCCACTACTCAGCAGATAGTAAATGCAGCCATTAAATTAAAAGATGATTGCTTCTACGGAGGAAAGATATGGCAAGTCTAAGCAAGCTATTAAGAAGCAAAGATATTACACTGTCAACAAAGGTCCGCACACAGTAGTTAAAACCATGGTATTCCCAGTAGTAACATACGGACGTGAGAACAGGACCATAAAGAAGGCTGAGTTCTGCACAATTGACGGCTTCTAATTGTGGTGTTGATGAAAACTGCTTAGAGTCCTCTGGACTCCATCAAGATATAATAAATAAATACTATAGGAAATCAATCCAAACTGTTCACTGGAAGGTTTGATTATGGAGCTGAAGCTCAAATATTTTGGCCATATCATGAGAAGACAGGATTCACTAGAGAAGACTCTGATGCTGGGAAAGACTGAAGGCACAAGAAGAAGGGGACGACAGAGGCGGAGATGGATATATGAGGATATATATGAGGTCCATAAGGTCATGGAGAATCAGGCCCGCTGAATGACTAAACAACAACTCCTATTTGGTTATTTAAGATTAGTCTGTAAAGACGAATATATATACTTTGTGTACTACATTGTCATATATATAGTTGTGGTAATAGCGAGTTTGTGTGAAACGCTCGCAAAGTTTGGCCTTTGCGCATAGCATATGCCGAGGCCCACATGGCGCTCATTGCGAGGCCCGAAGGCGCTCATTACCAGGCCCACAAGGTAGAAGGGGGAGAGGCTCGCAGTAAGTGCAGAAGGTGATCATTGCGAGGCCTGTAATGACTGCAGCAGAGAGAGGGAAACGGAGGGAGAGTCCCGCAAAGTTGCAGGTTTGCGCAGGCCTTCCAAAGGTGCTTATTGCGAGGGCCGCAATGGGTGCAGGGGGAGAGGCCCAGGGGATGGAGACCGAGGCAAAGAGACACAGGGGAGGGAGGGGGTTGAAGACACAGGAGAGGGAGAGGGGGGCAAAGAGACACAGGGGAGAGGTGCAAGAGACACAGGGGAGGGAGAGAATGATATAGGGGAAGGAGGGAGAGTCCTGCAAAGTTGTGGCTTTGTGCATGCTCATTGACAGGCCTGCAATGGGCCAATGGGCACAGAAGGGAGAGGGGGGCAAAGAGGGGGGGAAGTGACACAGGGGAGGGGGCAAAGAGACATGGAATGGATTGGGGAGAAAGAGACACAGGGGAGGGAGTGGGGGAAAGAGACACAGGGATGAGAGAGGAAGGGAAGAGACATAGGGGAGAGGGAGGGAAGAGATACAGGGGAGGGAGTGGGGGAAGAGACACAAGGGGGAGAGTAAAGTCAAATATTATCCCGTCATTTGTGATGGGAGACCCGCAATGGGCTCCAAAGGGCGCTCATTTCGGGGCCTGCAATGGTTGCTGAATGTGCTCATTATGAGGCTCGCGGGGAGGTGATAGAAGGATAGAAGAGTGAGGGAAAGGACACAGATGGAGGGAAGAAGAGCGAGAAGCCATGCATAGAGAGGCTTGCATTGCGAGGCTTTGCAATGTGTGCCAAACAACAGCATTGCAAAGCTTGCAAATATTATGCCGCAATTTGACGGGCAAGTGGCTAGTATATCGTATAACTATGTATTGCATCTTAACAAGCTTTCAAATTGTGACAAGGTTATATCTAATTAAAGGATTTGCATTTGTTTATTCTTTTAAATTAGAAAGGAAATGAATATGAATTTAGCAGAATTTATATCACTTTAAATTGTATTAATTTGTGGATTGGACTGCAAGTACTGAGTGGTGCATTAATAGTAGAGTTTTATTAAATTTGTGTGAATTGTTTTCACTATATTATTTCGAAATACATAGGCACTAGTCTAAATTGAATGAAACAATCAATCTTTACTCCAGAGAAGAACACTTAACATTTACTTAGATTAAATATGTATCATCTCTGTTTTGCCTCTATTTGAATTTGTTTGTATGATCTCACAATAAACATGAAATACATCTGACATCAGAATGAATTGAGACCATAATTAGAACTTGGCAATGATAGATTATGGTAACGGCTTGTTTTTTTTTCTTAATAAATATAGTGACAGGTGTACACCTGAGATCAAACACTTAAAGGAACATTGCAGTTTAGGAAAAACCTCACATGTTTGTGAAGTATTGTAACTACATTATTAGCTGTGTAAGCCATGATCATGAAGACATTTTAGAGAGATTAATATTAGCAGAAAAAATTGTGGGCATTTAAAGATGGTGTTAATAGAATAGTGTCTACTCAGGGTGTAGTCTCTTGAGTTATAACTCCCCTTAGCCATAACCAATGAGAAATGTTCTGTGGCACATCTGTCTGAACCAACAACTCAAGTGCATGTTTTAATCTTAATGGATTTACTGATTTCCTTAAAGCCAAGTTGTTTAGGTCTGGGTTGTCCTATATCTTTGTTGGTTGTTTTGGACCAGCAGAATGCATTTTCACTACAAAACAGGTCACTTTATATTAATTTGATCATATTTATTATGGGAACACAAGATAAGTACATTTCATAAAGGGGTATTCTTGCATTTAATCAAAGCTATCTATTTGAAATAGGCAAATATACAGTGGATATAAAAAGTCTACACACCCCTGTTAAAATGTCAGGTTTCTGTGCTGTAAAAAAATGAGACAAAGATAAATCATTTCAGAACTTTTTCCACCTTTAATGTGACCGATAAACTGTACAACTCAATTGAAAAAACAAACTGAAATCTTTTAGGTGGAGGGAAGAAAAACTGGGATGTAGCTATGTTCAGAATTAAGCAATCACATTCCAAATTGTGTTAAATAGGAGTCAGCATACACCTGCCATCATTTAAAGTACCTCTGATCAACCCCAAATAAAGTTCAGCTGCTCTAGTTGGTATTTCCTGAAATTTTCTTAGTCGCATCCCACAGCAAAAGCCATAGTCCACAGAGAGCTTCCAAAGCATCAGAGGGATCTCATTGTTAAAAGGTATCAGTCAGGAGAAGGGTACAAAAGAATTTCCAATGCATTAGATATACCATGGAACACAGTGAAGACAGTCATCATCAAGTGGAGAAAATATGGCACAACAGTGACATTACCAAGAACTGGAGCTCCTTCCAAAATTGCTGAAAAGACGAGAAGAAAACTGGTCTGGGAGGCTACCAAGAGGCCTACAGCAACATTAAAGGAGCTGCAGGAATATCTGGCAAGTACTGGCTGTGTGGTACATGTGACAACAATCTCCTGTATTCTTCATATGTCTGGGCTATGGGGTAGAGTGGCAAGACGAAAGCCTTTTCTTACGAAGAAAAACATCCAAGCCAGGCTACATTTTGCAAAAACACATCTGAAGTCTCCCAAAAGCATGTGGGAAAAGGTGTTATGGTCTGATGAAACCAAGGTTGAACTTTTTGGCCATAATTCCAAAAGATATGTTTGGCGCAAAAACAACACTGCACATCACCAAAAGAACACAATAACCACAGTGAAGCATGGTCGTGAACTTCATCTTTCAGCATGGCAACGACCCAAAGCATACATCCAAATCAACAATGGAATGGTTTCACCAGAAGAAGATTAAAGTTTTGGAATGGCCCAGCCAGAGACCAGACCTGAATCCGATTGAAAATCTGTGGGGCGATCTGAAGAGGGCTGTGCACAGGAGATGCCCTCGCAATCTGACAGATTTGGAGTGTTTTTGCAAATAAGAGTGGGCAAATCTTGCCAAGTCAAAATGTGCCATGCTGATAGACTCATACCCAAAAAGACTGAGTGCTGTAATAAAATCAAAAGATGCTTCAACAAACTATTAGTGTAAGGGTGTGCATACTTATGCAACCATATTATTTTATTTTTATATTTTTTCTTCCCTCTACCTAAAATATTTCTTTTTCAATTGAGTTGTACAGTTTATAGGTCACATTAAAGGTGTAAAAACGTTCTGAAATGATTTATCTTTGTCTCATTTTTTTACAGCACAGAAACCTGACATTTTTATATCCACTGTACATGTATATGGAATTAAAAGAATATATGGAATATACAGCTACACATGAAAATAGGTAACATGTTTGAAGAATGCAAACAAAATAATACAGCATCTAATTTATTTACATCGATAAAAATACCAAAATGAAATCCTGCAGTAAATAATATAATCACTATCACTAATATAGTTTGTGAAGTGTACATAACGCTCCAGGGGGAGCGCATGTGCACTTCACAAAGTATTTGTACGAATTTCCGTACATGCCACAGTACGCATGCGCGGCATTAGCTGCACATGCGCAAAGCGCGGTGCCAGCTGCGCAAGGAACAGAGGAGGGGAAAGGGACAGAGAGGGGGAAAGGGGGAAAAAGACAGAGGAGGGAAAGGGACACAGGGGAGGGAGTGGGGGGGAGACACAGGGGGAAAGAGACTGGGGAAAGGAGGAAAGGGACACAGGGGAGGGAGGAGGGGGAAAAGACACAGGGGGGGGAAGAGACAGGGGGGGGAGGAGGAAAGAGACACATGGGAGGGAGGAGGGGGGAAAGAGACACAGGGGAGGGAGATGGGGAAGAGACAAAGAGGAGGGAGAGGTGAGGGAGAGGGGGAAAGAGTGGGGGGAAGAGACACATGAAGAGAGAGGGGGGAAAGAGACACGAGGAGGGGAGAGGGGGGAAGAGACACATGGTTGGGAGAGGGGGGAAAGAGTCACAGTGGAGGGAGAGGGGGAAAGAGACACAGGAGAGGGAGAGGGGATAAGAGACACAGGGGAGGGAGGGAGGGAGAGGGGGGAAGAGACAAGTTGTTGGGAGAGGGGTGAAAGAGTCACAGTGGAGGGAGAGGGGGAAAGAGACACAGGAGAGGGTTAAGAGACACAGGGGGGAGGGGGGAAGAGACACATGTAATATTATACCGTTATTTATGACGGGTAAATGACTACTTAGATATAAAAGACAAAATGGTAAAGGTTGTATTTATTTTTTGTTTGTCTTCAAAAAACATTAGCCCTATCAAATTTAGTTATTCCAAAGACCATATAGAAAAAATAGACCACACTGCCCTTGAAATGATGGGATGATATAAGAAAAAAAAAAGACATTTAGCAATTAGATCAAGTCCTAAGTGTCTTGCAATTAATTGTAATACATGGCAGACAGGAGATGTTCTAGCAAATGCAAGGCAGAAACAGTTTTTCTCAGTTCTCTTGCTTTCTGAAAAAAAAAACTCCTGCTTTGAAAATGTCCAGTATTTGCCTTTTTCATAAACTAGTTTTAAATTGTAAGTAGGGTGAAGTTCCAGTCAGAAGACGGAAGCCGCAGAGCAAAAGATCAGGGTGGCCCGGAAGCGCTCATCGCAAGTCCTCCACTGGCAGCAACCAAGTACTACTGCGCTCCAGTCTGCAATGAGCGCAATGAGTGCAATGCACCACTTTACAAGGCTCGCAGTCAACTGCGCCAAGGGACGCAACTGCATGACCAACATCGCAATCGTCACCAACATCGCAAGATCCACAACTATATATGTGATATTTAATGTACAGGACAGAAATGTTATATATTGTATGCCCTTTGTATTATCCCTTTGTATTATACTGTGTGAAGATTTGTTTTTTCTCATATCTCTCGTATCGCTGTTTTTACATTCACACAGTTTTCCGTTCTTGACTAAACATTCTTGAGTGCCCTGCAAGCTCCACAAAATCCGAACTGTGGTTCGCTGGAGGTGGCCGTGCTGGAAAGCAAAGTGGATTGGGAAGTAATGTGGCTGAGGGAGTTCTAGGTGGCATTCTCTTCCTCCTCTTTGCCATGTTGGGGGCATTCTCCCCCTGCTGCTGCTCTCGTAAATTGGGATAGTCTGAACATGCACTCAGGTGTGCAGGGAACAGTATAGCCAGCAAGTCCCTCCTCTCACTATCCTTTCTTGTTATTATTTTGTCTTGTTATTTATTTAAATAATTACTGTGTCCTTCTGATCATCATCATCATGTGTTGTGTGAGTTTGTCTGTGGATACCTATGGATTGAAGGTTGGTACCTTCCACCATTGAACCTTGTTATGGTCATGATAAGTGTACCTGAAGATTCTTGATCTTGAGACTTCAGCTCTCTGGAAGGTTGGTATCAGACACCATTATGGCCATGATAAGTGTGCCTGAAAATTCTTGATCTTGATACTTCAACTCTGATTATAAATGTAATGTGCAATGATGCACTATTATTATTTAATAGTATCCTAAAAATCAGTAACATTATACAAACCATCCACAGTAAGGAGAAACTGATATCTTAAAATACAGGAGCCAAATGCGAGGACACTTTGGATTTCTGTAGTGTATCCAGGTCTCCTAATTAGCAACCCTTATATGTAAGGTGTGATAAGTGACATATGGTATGTGAAGGAGGCCAGTATGAATAGTCCTAAGGAAAGTGATATGTGGACGGTTACGGTTACCTGGGAATAAGTAGAAGATTAGGGATTGTGTTCTGCATATTTATGTATTCAAAAACCCCACAAAACAGCACTTTGGAGAGTTACCCATGAAGCTAATACGTTGGATAATTTGGCTATTGCATCAGATCCCATCAAAAACTAATATATTGGAAGTGCACCTATGTGTAATAATAACGAAGGCTAGATATTTTTAACACTAACTTCAATCTATACAAAAAATAACAATAACTGTAATGATAATTGTTTCAATGTTTTTGTTCTGTTTGCCTTCCTCTAGATCAATTAACAACTAATTGGCAATTAACAATTAATCTGCATATTACAAAGGTCAGAGAAGATCTAAAAGACTAAAAGTAGTTTATCTCAATTATTATGTAACTATGTAACTACTTTTGCACGCTGAAACATTTTCCCACCATTTGTCCCATGATTCCATGGGGTGGATGGTATTATGACATTTTTATTACATTGCACACTAAGAGGTTCTGCTTTCTCTCTGTCCCTGCACATGACATCACATGACCTATGTCGGGGACAGAAGGAAGCAGGGGAGCATTACCCTGCCTTCCCTTGCCATTATACCACCACTGAATGCCCTATCAATATTCCACCCATAATGCTTACCACCAGGATATCCAGATTAGGAATTTTCCCATTGGGTGGAAAAAATGTGCATATTTTACTGTAAAATTTGACTTACAAAGAAAGTAAAACAGGCTTTGTTGGCCAGTTTTATGATATACCAACTGGCACCTGGGAGACATGCTGATCTCATGTGCAGCTGCTTCAAAGAGGTTAAAGGTATTTTGAAATCATGGAATGACACAAATATCTAAAATAGGGAAACCAAAATATTAAAGCATAATTATACCAGGTGAAAATGTTTTTTTATTTTATATTTTAATATTTTTACTCTACTATTCACACAGAGATGCCTAAAGACTCCAGTGGGGACTGAAAACATGGCATTGTCACTGTAAAGGAGAACTGGCAAACATGTTAATAGAACTTCCCTATGGCAAACTTTAGGGTACACTGCGCCTTCCATTTTGTGAGTTTTTTTTTTTTTATATTTAAAAGGATGTAATGTAACAAATGTAGTAAAAGGTAATACATACTGAAGGGATGATCATTATCAGATCACACAATCTGGGAATTGATAATACAAAGGCAATCAATATCCATTTAAAGGTTCCTCAAACACGCTACTTGGCCCCTATTTATTTTAAATAATAAAATCAGCATTACCTTTTGTGCATAATATAAATGTATCTGCCCTTTACTTACTGGGTACAGTTCCCTGGGTACTCACTCATTAGGTGGTCACTGTTGGTGATCCTTAGTGGAATTGTGCTTAGGAATTAGCTGGTCAGTTCCACCTGATGTTCCCTGTATCCTCTATGTTTGAGGCGGGAACAAGTGATGTCATATGTAATGATGTTATATGACTTCTCATAGCTCCATCCACCATGGAGGAGGCAGGAATCACCCCGCTCCCCCGGCATTACTGGAGAGAATGTGCAGGTGAACAATATTTAGTAAATAAAGGGTTTCTTATTTTATATTTATGCACAAAATGGCAATTATGATATTTTATTATTTTAAAAATGGCCAACTTCTTGGAGGAATGTTTAAGGGAGATATATATTTTTTTTATTTTTTATTTTTAGTTTGGAACATGTGAGTTATTTTCTATACCCACAACCAACCAGCAAATGTAGACATCACTCCTGGCTCCAAACGTAGAGATAAGAGATAGTCCCAGGTGGGCCACTTGTACATCATGTTTAACTGGCAACCAGGATGCTAAAGAACCACTGGAAACATATTACATGTTTGTGAAGTATGTAACAAACTAACAACCTTAACAGGCATGTATGCAATGAGCACAAATAGAGAACATCTTAAATATATCAGTCTCTGCTTGTTTCATACTTCCACCTTGGACAGCTAGTTCGCCTGGAGCCTGACAAAGAGGGTTACATTTCTGGGGCTTGCTCTCTATTCAGTCCTATTGTCAAGTGGCATTTCATAGCAGCAATCTTTTAATATATAGAATAGAGATGTTACCTAAGTCTAAGTTTAATTCAATTCTGCTCTGTTGCTATTATTTTGTTTACCACCATTAATGCTGGTTCCAACATAATAGCTAAAAATGTAGTTTTTATTTGTTTCTAAAATCATATACCCATTATCAAGTAAGAGCTTTGTATAAATATGACGCTTCAGATGTCCTTTAAGTGCCATGTATTGTTTGCATCCATTTTTAAGAGCGGCATTAAAAAAATAAATAAAGGATACTAATAATATTTTTCAGAATTTAAACTTTTTAATTTTTTTGTACATTTAATTTTTTTTACAGAGAAAAAAATACATTTACAAACTTTATACAAATGACCATCTTCTAGAAGAACTTGTTTTTCTTATTTATCACTACCTGATGTATATTATGTGTGTTTTGCTTGTGAAGATTGTGATGTATAACCTCCATCAGTGTTCTGGAGAAAGTATTTAATTAAAGGAATGAAGCATATTTTAAAGGAGATTCTGCATCATAACTCTTCAAGCTTATTACTTTCCTTTGCTATTTTTCAGGCAGCCCAGCCGTGGTGCACTCATTAACAAGAAGACATTATCAAAGGACCTTTTCTAATTTTAAATTAAATTCTAAATGGCTAAATTCTCATACTGACAACTGCAAATGATTGTTCTTCTAATTGCTTATGCCATTTTAGCATTTTTGTTAGCATCCATTTATTGCCCGAAGGGAAAATCCATTATTCAGTTTCATTTCTTTTTAATCCATTGAATTAAACTTGGTATTATGAAAATGTCCACAGCCACAATACTCAGTTATTTAATCTACCCTGAGAATTCCAATTGTTAACATAGATTGGTATAGAACTGCATATGCACAGCTGATGCCTCATGGGGGACTAATACTAGACATAAATATGGACTATGCAGTATATTCAAATAATGTGCACAAAAACAAGTCAGAAATGTATTATCTTACTTGGATACTGAATCCAAAGTTCTATCATGCATTTCAAATATTTTTTTTATGCAAATACATTTTATTAAATAGTAACACTATATTTTTAAAAGAAAATTAAATATGGAAAAGAGCACTACTCCTAATGTGGGTTTATTCAAAACCATTTGAGAAATATCAAATAAATACTCTCTTTCTGATATAACAAAGAAAAAAAAATATTTCCATGTCCTTTTACGATTTTTAAATTATTGTAAATAATATAGCAACCCAAAAAATGTTCATTGTCATTAAAGGCTATGAAGCAGTGTGTGTATGTTAAATAAATATATACAAATATATTACCAAAATATAAAGCATGTCTATGAGGATTTTCTTTTATATATATATATATGAAGAGTGAGGTAGCCGTGAATGTCCTGTAATCTAGATGAATAATTAGAGTATTGCAGTATATAGTGATACCTTTTTTATTGGACAAACATATTCATAGGTTTCATGACAAGCTTTCGAGAGCGTTCCTCTCTTTGTCGAGTCAGAGTCAATACTGATTATAGATTCATAGATTATAGATTACAGCCCTATGGTTCCTTAGATGTGAAACTATTTACTTACTCTGGTCTGCACCCCCACACACTTGCACAGCTGGCTGATCAGAACATTATTTGTTAATCCTGGAATTTTTTGCTGTATTTGTGAATCTATAATCAGTATTGACTCTGACTCGACAAAGAGAGGAACGCTCTCGAAAGCTCGTCATGAAACCTATGAATATGTTTGTCCAATAAAAAAGGTATCACTATATACTGCAATACTCTGATTATTCATATATATATATATATATATATATATATATATATATATATATATATATATATATATATACGGTATATATATATATATATAAATCTATCTATGTATCTATCTAGCTGTCTGTCTATCTATCTATCTATCTATCTTTCCCTATATATATTTTATGGCATATTCATAGTTTATCAGCACTTTCATTGGCTACTTAACAGAAACTGTAATGCTATGTGTGTGTATGACAGGAGGGGGCAGCTGGGGACGAAAGGCGTCTGAGGTGTAAATCTGCCCCCGCATGCTGATGAGATGGAGATAAAAGAGGAAGGGAGAAAGAGAAAAAGAAGAGGGCGGGAGAGAGATGGAGAGAGGGAGGAAGACATAGAAAGGAGAGAGAGGAAGGAGGGAGGGAGATGGACAGAGCGATAGAAAGGAGAGATATGGATGGAGAGATAGAGAAAGTAGGGAGAGAGAGAAAAAGAAGTGGGAAAGAGAGAGATGAAAGAGAGAGAGAAACAATGGGGAGTGAGGTAGAGAGACAAGGGGAGTGAGGGAGAGAAAGAGAGACATGGGGAGAGAGAGGGAGGAAGATATAGGAAGGAGGGAGGGAGATGGACAGAGAGAGAGAGAAATGAGAGATGGAGAGAAAAGAGAGAGGGAGAAAGAGATAGAAAGGCAAGAGAAAAGAGGGGGAGAGAGAGAGAAAGAAGAGGGAGGGAGAGAGATGAAAGAGAGAGAGAGAAACAATGGGGAGTGAGGTAGAGAGACAAGGGGAGTGAGGGAGAGAAAGAGAGGCATGGGGAGAGAGAGGGAGGAAGACATAGGAAGGAGGGAGGGAGATGGACAGAGAGAGAGAGAAATTAGAGATGGAGAGAAAAGAGAGAGGGAGAAAGAGATAGAAAGGAGAGAGAAAAGAGGGGGAGAGAGAGAGAAAGAAGAGGGAGGGAGAGAGATGAAAGAGAGAGAGAAACAATGGGGAGTGAGGTAGAGAGACAAGGGGAGTGAGGGAGAGAAAGAGAGACATGGGGAGAGAGAGGGAGGAAGACATAGGAAGGAGGGAGGGAGATGGACAGAGAGAGAGAGAAATGAGAGATGGAGAGAAAAGAGGGAGAGAGAAAGAGAAAAAGAAGAAGGCGGGAGAGAGATGGAGAGAGCGAGAGGCCTGGGGAGAGATAGGAAGGAAGACATAGAAAGGAGAGAGGGGAAGGAGGGAGGGAGATGGACAGAGAGAGAGAAATGAGAGATAGGGCTGGAGAGATAGATAAAGGAGGGAGAGAGAGAAAAAGAAGAGGGAAAGAGAGACATAGGAAGAGAGAGGGAGAAAGAGATAGAAAGGAGAGAGAAAAGAGGGAGAGAGAGATAAAGAAGAGGGATGGAGAGAGATGAAAGAGAAAGAGACAATGGGGAGTGAGGTAGAGAGACAAGGGGAGTGAGGGAGAGACATGGGGAGAGAGAGGGAGGAAGACATAAGAAGAAGGAAGGGAGATGGATATAGAGAGAGAGTGAGAAATGAGAGATGGAGAGAAAAGAGGGAGGGAGAAAGAGAAAAAGAAGAGAGCAGGAGAGAGATGGAGAGAGCGAGAGGCATGCTGAGAGAGAGGTAGGAAGACATAGAAAGGAGAGAGAGGAAGGAGGGAGGGAGATGGACAGAGAGAGAGAAAGGAGAGATAGGGATGGAGAGATAGAGAAAGGAGGGAGAGAGAGAAAAAGAAGAGGGAAGGAAAAACATGGGAAGAGAGAGGGAGGAAGAGATAGAAAGGAGAGAGAAAAGAGGGGGAGAGAGAGAGAAAGAAGAGAGAGGTAGAGAGATGAAAGAGAGAGAGACAATGAGGAGTGAGGTAGAGAGACAAGGGGAGTGAGGGAGAGAAAGAGAGACATGGGGAGAGAGAGGGAGGAAGACATAAGAAGGAGGGAGGGAGATGGATAGAGAGAGAGAGAGAGAGAAATGAGAGATGGAGAGAAAAGAGAGAGGGAGAAAGAGAAAAAGAAGAGGGCAGGAGAGAGATGGAGAGAGCGAGAGGCATGCTGAGAGAGAGGGAGGAAGACATAGAAAGGAGAGAGAGGAAGGAGGGAGGGAGATGGACAGAGAGAGAGAAAAGAGAGATCGGGATGGAGAGATAGAGAAAGGAGGGAGAGAGAGAAAAAGAAGAGGAAAAGAGAGACATGGGAATAGAGAGGGAGGAAGAGATAGAAAGGAGAGAGAAATGAGGGAAGGAGAGAGAGAAAGAATAGAGAGGGAGAGAGATGAAAGAGAGAGAGACAATGGGGAGTGAGGTAGAGAGACAAGGGGAGTGAGGGAGAGAAAGAGAGACATGGGGAGAGAGAGGGAGGAAGACATAGGAAGGAGGGAGGGAGATGGATAGAGAGAGAGAGAGAGAGAAATGAGAGATGGAGAGAAAAGAGGGAGGGAGAAAGAGAAAAAGAAGAGAGTGGGAGAGAAATGGAGAGAGCGAGAGGCATGGGGAGAGAGAGGGAGGAAGACAAAAAAAAAGGAGAGAGAGGAAGGAGGGAGGGATATGGACAGAGAGAGAGAGAAAAGAGAGATAGGGATGGAGAGAGGTAGAGAGAGAAAAAGAAGAGGGAAAGAGAGAGGGAGGAAGAGATATAAAGGAGAGAGAAAAGAGGGAGAGAGAGAGAGAAAGAAGAGGGAGGGAGGGAGGGAGAGAGATGGATGAAAGAGAGAGAGACATGGGGAGTGAGAGGGAGGAAGATATATAAAAGAGAGAGGAAGGAAGGAGGGACATGGACAGAGAGAGAGAGAAAGGAGAGGTAGGGATGGAGAGAGAGAGACAAGAGAGAAAGATAGAGAAAAAGAAGAGGGAGAGAAACATGGGAATAGA
The DNA here is from genome assembly GCA_027410445.1 of Discoglossus pictus. Lineage (NCBI taxonomy): Eukaryota > Metazoa > Chordata > Amphibia > Anura > Alytidae > Discoglossus > Discoglossus pictus. Next base: position 342,630,806 of record CM050167.1, on the reverse strand, counting down.
GAGGGAGGAAGAGATAGAAAGTAGAGAGAGAGGAAGGTGGGGGGGAGATGGAGAGAGATAGATAGAAAGGAGACATAGGGAGGAAGAGATAAAGATGGAGAGAGAGGGAGGGAGAGAGACATAGAGAGAGGGAGGGAGAGAGATAGAGAGAGGGAGAGAAGAAGGAGAGAGAGGGAGAGAGATGGAGAGATATGAAGGGAGAGAGAGAGAGAGAGAGAGAAAGGAGAGAAAGATTGTGAAAGGAGAGAGAGAGAAGACAGAGGGAGGGAGGGAGAGAGAGATAGGAGACATAGAGAGGGAGAGAAGACAGGTAGAGCGAGAGAGGAAGGAGAGATAATGAAAGGAAAGAGAGGAGGGAGGGAGAGAGGAGATATAGAAAGGATAGAGAGATGGAGAAAGAGAGGATATAAGAGAGAGAGGGAGAAGGAGAGAGAGACGGGAGAGGAAAAAGGGAGAGAGAGGGAGAAGGGAGAGAGACAGAAGGGAGAAGAAGAGGGGGAAGGGAGAGAGAGTAGGGAGGAAGAATAATAAGTAATAGAGAGAGAGCAGGGAGAGGGAAAAGAGGAAGGGAGAGGTGGAGGAGAGAGAGGAAAAATGGAGAAGGGACAAGGGAGAGAGAAGAGAGCGGGAATAGTAGCGAGAGGAAGAAGGAGAGAGAGAGAGGAAATGAGAAGGAGAGAGAGAGAGAAGAGAGTGAGAACGGGAGAGGGAGAGGGAGAAGGGAGGGGATATGGAGAGAGAGGGAGAGGGAGAAGGAGAGAGGGAAAAAATGAGAGAGGGAGGAGGGAGAACTAGAGAGAGAGAAGAAGATAGAGGGAGAAGGGATGGAAAGAAGATATACAGTATATATATGTAAAAGGAGTCCCATTTTTATTTTCTCTGAGCTGTGCCCCATCCTGGATCTCCCTCTAGTGCCAACATCATGCATATATATATAAACGTAATGTTGGCACCTGAGGAAGACCCGGGGCAGGGGGGCGTTGCGGCAAAGTCAGGGACAGCCCAGGGCGGCAAAAGCTCTTGCAGCTCTAGCTATGACACTGTGTGCAACCAACAAAGCCCCGGCCCCCTTAGTATCCATAATAATTATTAACATAATGCAAATGATCACTTCTCTGCCTTTTATATAAGATTAAATGTGGTACTGTATGTATTAGTTGACCATATATTAAAGGTCCATTGAAGGCATTTTTGTCCTTTCTGATTCTGAAAGATATTGGTAAACAGTTACTTTCTTTTGTCAAACTGAAGCTCTTGGAGCAGTATATATTGATTTGATTGTATAACTGTTGTTGGGGTTGTTCTACCAGTCAATGTGCAATATAGCTGTATGAGATCTAGAGTCGTGCATTCTCTTTGCTCACACACAGGTATTTCCTGTCGCATTTCCTGTTAATTTCCAATAGGTCCAAACAAGTTTTACTTGATATTTTTTTGATTAAAAAAATACACTTTTATAATGTGTGAAACATGCTCTTTTAAATGCATGATAGAAAAATTTGTATTCTATGTCCCTTTAAATGGGTGATTAAAACCGGAAGATGGAAGAACAGTTTGCTCTGTAGACTCACCTGGTATCAAAGGTACTTCCAGAATCAATGCATAAAAAAACTAAAAACAAATGGGGATGGTAAAAAGGACCTGTCACCCCATAATCAGGTTGTTTTTCTAATGGTTTACATTATGATATTAAAAATATATTTATACTTTGCAGTAGCCATTTTTTTCTATATTGAATCATTTGTGTGATATTTAGCATTATCATCACAGCTTTATTATGATGAAATGTATCTCTGTTCTTCTAATGTGCAACTTTGGGATACTAATGTTAAGTTGTGTTATTCTTGCTGAAAATGAATACCAAGTGATACATTTTATGCGTTGTTAGTATCCCTTTAAATGGACATAGACCTTGGTAGACTTAGTTATCTCAGTCTATCAACACATGCCCTCTAGAAATCTGAATTCAATTAAGTGCTAGGAAGAAAACTTCTTGACTACATATACGTGAATAGGTTACATCATTCTGTCCAGGGATGGGATAATTATCTTTACCGTTGCTCATAAACAATGGATAACGTGTTGCATATTGCTATATTGTGATTTATTGGTTCAACATCAACATTAAACAGTATGACAAGTATATGATTTGACTTCATAATCAGATGCACTATGACATTGGACAGAGGTATATCGCTTTCATTCATAAGGGACTAATTATGGCTTAATATTGTTATGTGGTCATCACACAGGGAATTACTACCAGATTTGATTTGTAATAAAGCTGTATTATGACCTCTGTAAGTGGATATTTCTTTTTATACATGCTATTATTATCTGGTTTCATTTTTATTCAACCTTTATTAGACAAAACAACATGTGTCACTGTAAATTGTATTAAATTACAACATAAAATAATTAAATTAGGCATTCAAGGCTAAACTCTAATTAATATTTCAGGTGACAGTATACTCCATATTTGTGAGCTAGAATGAATTTGTTATACATTCATTTGCTAATACAGTAATTAGAATAATAGACTATGGTTGGCTCTATGTGTTTACAAAGGTAATTAATACATGCGTAAGGAACCACCTTGAATACTTGATTCCTGTTGCAGTAACTCTGTTGATGTTGGAAATGGGTCTAGAAATAAATATAGCATGAGAAGTAGAACCGCAATATATATTTGTAAGTGGGTAAGCTAACATAGGGACATGCTTTTCTGATTGTCATCAGGGCTTGGAATTTGAGTAAAATATAACAGCAAATCTAAATTTATAGCACCTCTGTGACTTCCGGAGGTCTCCGTGACGTCTGAACAATAACACAATAATTCTGATTACCCCCATATTGTGGCCCTCTCCATGAACAACATGCCCCCGTTCATGGAGAGGGCCACAATATGGGGGTAATCAGAATTATTGTATTATTGTTCAGATTTATTGATTTAAATATGGTACCTAGGCAGGGTTGTATCTACCTTTTGGGAGCCCCTAGGCAGTGAAGTGGTGGAGTCCCTGCGATTGAGTACGCAAGGTATGCACAGACCCATTTCTGCCTTTTCTATACGTGTAAGATCCCTTTCCTTTTGTAACTGTCTTGTTCTAGGTGGTTACCCCCTAGTAGCCAGACTATGAATTGCAACATTTCATTCTATTTTAAGCCAGGAACTATTTTTTTTCAAGAAGTGGCGCCCCTCACAGGGATGCGCACCTGGGCGGCTGCCTAGTTGGCCTAATGGGTAATCCGGCCATGTACCCAGGTATGTTTGGTATTGAAATGCTCCATTTTCCCCAGAGAGTTTAGTAAGGCATATAACCAGGGTTCCTGGGGAAGAGGGGTCACCAATTATGAGGAGCTTGGTAGTAAGGTATGCAGTTCAGTGGGGGAAGAGCTGACTGGCACCAGGGGACTTAGGTGTGAATGGGGATGCATGATGTGCATATGGGGGTCCCTGTAAAACCTGGGTAGTAAATTAAGCTTCCGAAACAAGGGTGGTGAGTGTGTGTGTGTGTGTGTGGGGGGGTTGACTTCACTGATGGACAGGCCTCCCCACATGGTCAGGGTGGGGGTGCTTGGGGGGTTTTGTTGGATTGGGTTGTGAATAAAAAATGGACCACATAAATAAAGATGGCCTAACTTACCTGAGCAATGTACTCCGTTACTAAATAATATATTTGTTAAATACATGATCCTCCATGTTCGATCTCGGCACATTTTAGGAAACGTGTCTCCTCCTCGCTGTGTCACCTCCTAATCCTTGATTTGCATGGCACATGGGGGCTACTTTTTTGCTATTGAGTTTAATGATGTGAACTGAAAGTTAGCTTGGTTTTGATATACTCCCAGTGGAAAGAATTGAGATATTCAATGCAAATATACAACACATTCCAAACAATGGGGGTTACTATCACCATATTATTATCATAAATATTTGTTATCATTTGCACATTATCTTAATGTCTAGGTTAGAAAAGAGCTTTGCTGTTCTTTGAGGCTGCCGGTTGCATGCTTATGGGAACATTGTGTAACAGTGTGCTGCGAGCAGTGGTCCGTCCTCATCAACACAGCACTTAAATGTTCTTCTTTGTCTCAAAAATAAAATATGTGTATTTTACAAAGAGACAGGCAATACAAAAATTTGTCTAGAAAGTAAAATCTCTACTAATATACAAATTATAATATGTATATATGGATATGGTAAGTATGCTGTATTGGAAGCTGCCATTTACCGGGACTCAAGTCAAAATTCTTTCAATAGGTCTAACTGAAATCTCCTTACTTTAAAAGGCCATAACATAATGAGAATACAGCTCAAGGAGCTAAAAAAAGCGGTTGTATCCCAAAGTAAAAGCAAATGGCATATTGTAACCATTTATAAGTCACTCACACCCATTAAAATGTAAGTTTGAGAGTTTCAAGCTTTAGGGAAAGCACTGTGTATATCCAATTGAAAGCTTAATAACAGGATCTTCCATTTTTTTCATTGTGGGGTAATTGTTTATACTTGTACCTAACCCCTGTATTGCGCTGCAGAATATGTTGGTGAGTTATAAATAAAGGATAATAATAATAATAAGTAATGGGTTGTATTATTATGTTTTCACTTTCTAAAAAAGCAGCATGTTAATAAAGCCCCAAATCCTGATGGAATACATCCAAGGGTACTGAGGGAACTGGGTTCTGTAAAAGCCAAACCATTATATCTAATTTTTCTAGACTCGCTCACCACTGGGTCGCTACCAGATGACTGGAGAAAGGCAGATGTGATACCTATATTTAAGAAAAGAGCAAGCGCAAATGCAGTCAATTATAGACCTGTAAGCCTCACATCTGTAGTGGGGAAGCTTTTAGAAGGCTCAAAAAGTGATCCTATAGTAGGAAGTTGAATCAAGGCAACTCTGTGTATGTAGTCTTTAATAAAAAAAATATCCAAATCTTTGATGATCCCCAGGAGCACCATCAAATCTATCATAACCAAATGGAAAGAACATGGCACAACAGCAATCCTGCCAAGAGACAGCCGCCCACCAAAACTCATGGACCGGGCAAGGAGGGCATTAATCAGAGAGGCAGCACAGAGACCTAAGGTAACCCTGGAGGAGCTGCAGAGTTCCACAGCAGAGACTGGAGTATCTGTACATAGGACGACAATAAGCTGTAAGCTCCAGTTGGGCTTTATGGCAGAGTGGCCAGAAGAAAGCCATTACTTTCAGCAAAAAACAACATGGCACGTTTTGAGTTTGCGAAAAGGCATGTGGGAGACTCCCAAAATGTATGGAGGAAGGTGCTCTGGTCTGATGAGACAAAAATTTAACTTTTCGGCATCAAAGAAAACGATATGGTTGGCGCAAACCCAACACATCACATCACCCAAAGAACACCATCGACACAGTGAAACATGGTGGTGGCAGCATCATGCTGTTGGGAGGTTTTTCAGCAGCCGGGACTGAGTTGAGGGAAAGATGGATGGTGCTAAATACAGGGATATACGCACATGTGACGTCACATCATTAGCATATGCCGGGTCCCTACACAGCCAGAAGATGTGCAGAGGAGCAGCTGATGAAGGTAAGTGAGGGGAAAGGGAGGGGGGTAATTGGAGAGGGGGGAAGTGATGAGAAGGGAGGATGAGGAGGATGAGTTGGGACCCAGCATATGCTAATGACGTGACACGCATGTGACGTCACGTCATTAGCATATGCCGGGTGTCGTCACAGGGAGGATGAGGAGGGAGGATGAGGAGGATGATAAGGGAGGGAGAGGGAAAGAGACACGAGAAGGAGGGAATGAGACACAGGGAAGGGAGAGGGGGTGAAGAGACACAGGGGAGGGAGGACACAAGAAAGAGCCACAGAGGGGAGGGAGACACAAGAAAGGGGCACAGAGGGTAGGGAGAGGGGGACACAAGAAAGGGGCACAGAGGGCACACAAGAGGGGGTCACAGAGGTCACAAGAGAGACACAGGGGCCAGCACATTTCCCAACCCTTGGCTTATACTCGAGTCACTAAGTTTTCCCAGTATTTTGGGGTTAAATTGGTGTCTCGGCTTATACTCGGGTCGGCTTATACTCGAGTATATACAGTAAATGTATTTATGATTCTGTAGTTTTTATATTTGTTACACCAAGCATAACCAAAACTCCACTAACATTTTCTGTCAATATTAATATATTGGTCAGCATGCATATCTCTAGTTGCAGACCTCTACAAACCAGTACATTAGGTTTTTGGTCTGAAGCAGAGGAGCTATTAATGGACCAGTGCAGTTTTGGGGAAATGCCACATGCTTGTGAAGTATGTAACAAACTAACAACACTGACAGCTATGTAAGCCATGAGCAATAGGATAGGATTTTAGAGACAACTTTAAATGAGACTGATCCTGCTTGTATCATGGGGGACTCCATCTAGGCTGCTAGTCTGCTGGTAGCCTGAGGAGGAGGTACAAGTACAAGTACAGTATATGTTCAATAAAGTGATCCCCAAGCATAAAGTGTAGACAATACATAACAAAAACGACTTTACATTAACAGGCTAATAAAAAGTTAATAAGCCATATAAAAACCTAGTCATAGACATAACCGCTCCAAAATGTTTAATTATGTTATATTATAAAACATATCTAACAAGTCTTGAAGATCATTTTGAATTTTTTTATAAGCATCTATGTCCTGTGCAGGCGGTGCATGCTGCCTACCATAAGTGCATGAGGGAAGAGAGGGGGATCACCTTGAGTATGTAACAAATTTGCAGAGATTAAGATTGTTAATGCCCATGTGTAAGAAATCAGGGCCCATCAGGACCCCATGCACCCCTGGTACCCACCTGAAGTGAGTCTGGAAACATGGGCATACTCTTCTACTGAGTACTACTGTCATGATATGCGAATTATCAGTCTTTTAACATAAGTACTGTAAATAGAAATGTTATCTGAATCTATAGTTCCTCTCAGGTTTCCAATCCTGTTGGCAACAAAGGCACAATGTCTGCTGCCATTAAAACAAAACTGAATAACATAGTTAAAAATGTAAGCTATATTATTTATATTAAACTTTGTAAAAACATTTTGCACATTATCAACAGAGCATTCTTCAAAAGATCATACGATAAATATGACACTTGAGCGATCCTTTAACCATATATTACATTTTGTGAGTGTTTCATGGATAAGTGACTTCATTTTTGCCATAACTCAGACGTAAGGAGCACTTTTTATGGCATTAGTTTTATGCCCTCTAGAGAATTGAAGTTCCTTTTTAAGTGATTCAATTCTTCCTTAATGTAAGTCTTGCTAATATATCTTTAAGTATAGAAATCCTTTGACCACACAAGATTAATCACAACACTGACATAATGATACTGGCTTTACATTAACCTCTGCAAAGCACCGGAGAACAATATATGACTCTCTTTGTACCCATCTATGCCGCACCTTCACAAAAGAAGTGGACCATGCTAGACAGTTATTATCGCAAGATTTACACATGCGATTTACTTATATCATGGATATCTTGAATTGCCTTATTAATCTTGGCTAAAGCCCAAGTATTTGGCATTTCCAGCAGTAAATTAGTAGAAAGATATATGACTTTATTCTGAATATTTGTAACCTTTATTGATCGTCCTAGGTTGATGCATAGGATTAAAGGTTCTTATTACTGATGTGTTAAGGGTTTGCCTCTTCATTGTGTCATCCTATGATCCCTCAGCATCAATCACATATTCTTCTATACTCTATGATTCTGCCATTTTTACTGCGCTGTGACATTGACCTCTCAGTATCCAAGACAGTGAACATTCCTCTTGTCTACAGTTAATTATCTGATCTAAGACATTGATGTTCTGCCAATGAGCTCCTTAAACATTTCAGAAGTGCATTTATCTATTTTGCTTTTTTGTTCATATATTTTATAAACTTCTCATTAAACCATAAACTTAAATAAAATGCCAGAGAAGTAGTTTATTTGAAAATGTTACAGTCCTTATATATGTCAGTGACCCTAGGCTCTTCATCTTTTTATCACTTTCATTATGAGCAAAATAATTGAATGGGTTTTAGTGATATTATGCAGCGTAGAAACATATATTTGATTGAAGATAAAAATCAAAACTCATCTAACTTGCCCTTTATATTTTCCCAAAATGCTTGGATTAATAAATCCTCAAGATATCCAAGGCATACTTGGATTTCTCTACAGGTCTGTCCCAACCAGTTCCACTGGAAGACTGTTCCACTAATCTACTAACCATTCTCTTCCATAGTAACTTTAAACATTACCCTAAATCTTGTACCCTCCAAACTGAAATCATAACCCCTAGTTTGTGCATTCCTCTTTTTATAAAAGACTGCTCAGTCAACCTTATTAAATATCAGCCTTATTAAATTGCGATTCGGCCAATTGAGTAGGGCTCTATATAGGCACATAGCATATTTTGTTTAATGAAGTTTTTAGTTAGTGAAGACCTTGCTTTTGGTAAAAAAATATGCTCTGTGCTTATATAGAGCCCTATTCAATTGGCCGAATTGCAATTTAATAAGGCTGTTATTATATAGGTTTATATAATTTCTCTTATCTCCCTCCTGTCCTCTAATCCAGATGTTTTCAAACTGTGGTCTGGGGACTCCCACGGGACATTGAGCGCCGGTGAATGTAGAGTAACTAGAATAAAAAAAAACAAACATGTAAATGAATAAAATAGATATACAGTTGTGCTCAAAAGTTTGCATACCCTTGGTGTAATGATAATATATGTATAATTTTTAAAGAAAACATGAGTGAACAGAATGGCACAATCATAAAACAAAACTAAAAAACTAAAAAATATAATACTGTGTATAGCCACCTTTAACATCAATGACAGCGTGCTGTCTTCTCTAATAGTTTTCTATGTGGCCCCTAATTCTTGCAGGTGGTATAGCTACCCATTCGTTTTGGCAAAATGACTCCAGGTCATGCAAAGTCTTTGGTCATCTTGAATGAACTGCACGTTGGAGATCTCCCCAGAGTGGCTTGATGACATTAAGGTCCGGAGACTGTGATGGCTACTCCACAACCTTCACCTTTTTCTGTAGTAACCACTTGGAGGGTCAACTTGGACTTGTACTTAGGGTCACTGCCTTTGTGAAGAATGCAAATTTTCTTCCTGTATTTTCTGATAACATGCTGCATTCATCTTGCCATCCATTTTCACAAGATTCCCAGTGCCTTTAGAACTCCGCCCCCACCCCCTCCAAAAAATAATAATCAGTGAGCAACCACTGTGCTGCACAGTGGGGATGGGATTCTTTTCACTATAGGCCTTGTTAACCCCTCTCCAAACATAGCGCTTAAGGTCTTGTCACTCCAAAATAAAGTGTGCCAGAAGCTGTGAGGCGTGTCAAGGTGTTGTCAGGCATATTGTAAACGGATTTTTTGTGGCAATGGCGTTTAGCAATCTCTTTGCATAGAGAATCAAGCCAGAGCTGAGCAATTCTTTCCTGATTATTGGAAAATGGCATTCTGAATGCATCTGAAAATAACTAAATAAGCAGTCAAGGTATACTGAATTATTACTGACAAAATACAGGTTTGTTAATTAGAGCCCAATGTACTGTATATACTGGAGTATAAGCCGACCTGAGTATAAGCCGAGACACCTATTTTACCACAAAATACTGGGAAAAATGAGTGGCCCGAGTATAAGCTGAGGGTGGGAAATGTGCTGCCCCCTGTGTCCCTCTTGTGCCCTCTTGTGTGCCCTTTTCTTGTGTCCCCCCACTCTCTCCCCTGTGTCTCTTCCCCCCTCCCTTATCACCCTCCTCAACCCCCCATCCTCATCCTCAACCCACCCTCCTTATCCTAAACCACCCTCCTCATCCTAAACCACCCTCCTCAGCCCCCCTCCTCATCCTCATCCTCCCTCCTCACCCTCAACCTCCCTCCTCAACCACAACCTCCCTCCTCAACCCCCTCCTCATCGTCAACCCCCCTCCTCAACCTCCCTCCTCAACCCCCCTCCTCAACCTCAACCCCAACCCCCCTCTTCAACCTTAACCCCATCCTCATCCTGAACCCCATCCTCAACCCCCCCTCATTCTAAACCCCCTCCTCAATCTCCCTCCTCAACCCCCTTCCTCAACCTCAACCCCCCTCCTCAACCTCAACCCCCCCATCCTCAACCCCCATTCTCAAACCTCCATCCTCAATCCCCCATCCTCAACCCCCCCATCCTCAACGCCCCTCCTCATCCTAAACCACCCTCCTCAGCCCCCTTCCCAACCCCCCTCCTCATCCTCAACCTCCCTCCTCATCCTCCCTCCTCATCTTCAACCTCCCTCCTCAACCCCCCTTCTCAACCCCCATCCTCATCCTCAACCTCCATCCTCAACCCCCCTCCTCATTCTAACCCCCTCCTCAACCTCCCTCCTCAACCCCCTTCCTCAACCTCAACCCCCTCCTCCACCTCAAACCCCCATCCTCAATCCCCCCTCCTCAACCCCCCATCCTCAACCTCCCCTCCTCATCCTAAACCCCCCTCCTCAACCTCCCTCCTCAACTTCCCTCCTCAGCCCCCCTCCAAAACCTCTCTCCTCAGCCCCCCTCCTCAACCTCAACCTCAACCTCAACCCCCCCCTCCTCAACCTCAAACCCCCATCCTCATTCATAATCCCGAAGTGATGAGAATCAACCCCACGCAAGTTTTTTCTGAGATACAAATGAAATTTTGACATTTTAGCTTGCCAGTCGGAAGGCAGTTTTTGTCCAACACTAGTGGAGAAGCGCACACTTAAATTGTTCCTCTTCATAAAGCTGAACACTCAAAATGGGTAGGCTTTAAAATCCTTTATATTATCTTCTTGAGCAATTCTTTTTGACTCCTGCAACACACGAACTGTTGATATTCTCCTACCTTTCTCTCTTTCATTCACAACCCAATCATACAGTTTTTTTTCAATGGTTGGCCACAAGCACCTTCTATACCGCATAGCACGTTTCCGTTTGGGCAAACATTTCAGGACTGTTTCAGCCTTTCGCCATTCCTGAACACTAGTTTCTCCAAGGTAAACTGCCTACCAGATTCACGATTCCCTTTCTCCTTTGCAACTTCTACCACTTCAAGTTTAAACTGAGCTGTAAGATTTTCTCTGGGAAATACTTCCGCCTTCCATGGGTAATTCAGATGCTAATTTTTAAAAGGAGAAACGAAAATCATGAGTTTCTTAAGATAAAATATAATAGCAAAATAGAAGCAAACAAATAATGATTTTTAGATGTACAGAATGATGTAACTTCATTAAATACAAAAAATGTGTGCGTACCTTTCAAGCAACTACTATCAAAGCACATTTTTATAAATACTTCTTTGTCCTTGTGGTCCTCAGTCAGTAAAAGTCTGTACTTCCTGACTTTACTAATAGTTATTGTCATGCGCGTTATCTGTAAAGTTGTCGATGAGCGTTATACATTAGGTGCGTGTTATCTTCCAGAAAATGCTGACTCTTAATAAAGGTTGGGGTGCGCATTATACATTAGGTGCGTGTTTTGTACCGAAAAATACGGTACTATTTTTTATTTATTAATATATTTTGATATTAAAAATATGTGACAATTATATTTATAGCTTCAATAATTAAGGATGTGTTTATTTTGTGTTAAAATCTGATATATTTATAGACAATGCATTAGAGTGCTTGTTCCTAGGCAACGTGGTTTTGTGACGTGTATTAACCCATTAAGTACTGAGTTGTGTGTTACCCTGGATTTTGTGTTCCTGAGCTTCCCTCAATAATTTTGAAACACAAAAAGTTTTAGTTACGTAATTATTTTGGCAAACTATTTTATAAAACATACTTTTAACATTGTATGATAGAACATTTTTGACTTTGATGTCCATTTCAATTTGTGGCTTTTGTAAAAATAAGAAAAACTTAGTTAATTTGTAATGCTCATGTAAGTTTAATCTTAAACATGTTAGTAGTTCTTATTTGATTGTGCAATTATCTGGCTATGCTCAGTGTGTATTTTAGTATTAGTATTTATGATTCATCATCTCATTTGCAAATCTTATCTTTGTAAGGTACAATCATAAATGTAAGCATGTCCAAGCAGGAGTAAAGTTTGCAAAGACTAATTAACATGCTGAATGCATAAGAGGACACACTTATTATATGTCACTGATGACAGAAGTTATCTCTCACTATCGGGCACTGTACCAACATATTACTACACAAACAGAAACTCCAGTTTGTGAAATTTTAGAAAATATGTGCCAGGTGAATCTGTTTAATGATGACATATATGAATGCAGGAAAAGGCAAAAAATACTGTTATTCTGCCATAATTTTCTGTTTACCACAAACATACTCTGTTGGTTGAAAGTGAGGAGGAACTAAGTGACCTATTAATGAGGGTGTAAGAAAAGACTGCAAAAGCTGTCCAGCTGCTCAATATAAAAAGATAAAGATCATGGCATCAAAGGCAATCTCAGTTCCTGCAAAATAGATAGGGAAGATGTGGAGGCAGTGACAGATGGTTACTGCAGCCATGAAATTAAAAGATGTTCGCTTCATTTTTAATTATTTTATTCAATTTTTGCTTGCATTTGATTTAGTTCCTAACATAATTACTCAATGCTAATGTAGTTCTACTAAACAAAACTGGTAGCAGGGAATGCTGAAGTAACGACAAGCTAGTTAGATTGATGGTATGCTAACTAATGGAAACACTTTTGAAAGAAAGACTTATTGAATAGCTAACTCTTACTGCTTGGAGATCATGTCAAACAAATCTAATTTACTTTTTTGACAACATGATAGACCAGGGTGGAGCAGTAGATGTAGCTTATTTAGATTTTAGTAAAGCATTCGACACTGTCCTACACAATAAACTAATTTGTAAACTTCAAAGTTTGGGACTAAATTCAAACATAGTTTTGTGGATAGGACACTGGCTGAAGGATAGGCATCAGAGTCATAATTAATGGAATACAGTCAGACGAAAGGATGGTTACCAGCGAAGTGCCACAAGACTCCTGTAAAAGGGTAGACATGGGAGGTGTAAATCAAATGCATAACAATTTAATAAAACTAGTGAAATGGTCACATTGATTTGTCCAAAGTGTTTTAAAAATTGCAAAAACACTACATGATTCAATATTACAGTCACAGTTCAAACTTACAAAAGTAGTACAAAATGACAAAAAGAGTACAATTAGACCAAGCACACAATTAGAGAACAGCACAAACACAGTGGCCCCTATTCAATTGAGCAAATTGTAGTTACGGGAGCCCTTAATGTAGCCCATAAACTAATTTGCTATTTAATTGGCGTCTTTCAGCGAGCCGCAAGCGTTCTAAGAGGCTGAAAATCCCTACGGTTGTCAAATTCGTAACTTACACACCATCTAAGCCTTTAATCTTTCAAGCCCCAAAAGTTACAATTGCAAATCGCTTACCAATTGCTACAATTACTCAAGCCCACAAATGTTTTCACACCTGTAAATGGCAATTACAGAAGAAAATCCGACGAATACCAGATAGGACTTGCAAGGGGGTTAAAAACATGATCGCAGTACTGTAAATGCAAACGTTTTTAACTGCTTAGTCATCTTCAAATAAGTTTAACTACAATTACATTTCTCCTCAACTTTTTCCTCATCATCCCTCTTATACCTCATCCCTGTCTCTTTCCCTCTCATTCCCCCATGCTACTATTACCACTCTCTCTCACCTCCTCATGACCATTACTATTCTCTCCCCATCTTTCTAACCCTCATCTCCTCCGTCTCGCTAATACCTCATCTTCTCAGTCTCTCTTCCTATCATTCCTCCTTCTATCTTTCTGCCAAATGCCTCTCTACCCCCAGTTCTCTACCCCAGTGCAAGTTGATTAAAATTAGTGCATAAAATTGCATCATTAACCTCCAACAGAAGCTGGAAGCAATCTAATTCCTGCATACCGCCATACCTGCCTTGCAATTCCTGTCTATCTGTTCTTCCTTCTGCTATCATTCATCAATTCCTCTTCTTTCTTGGATCAGTTATGTCCCTACCATTTTTGTCTTTTATCAAACCTATTTTGACATAAAGGGTTCCTTTTCAAACCCCAATTTTCTTGAAGAGATCTCTTGACTTGACTTTCCTTCTTTCCTGGTCTACTTTCAATGCCTCATCAGACAGCCAGTTTGCCTTTTTTTTCTTTAATTCCACAGCATATTCACAGACACGGATATTATTTTTTCATATGCACTTGGTCTGAGGATTTTCCTTCTTTTCCTTTTTTTAATTCTAAACCTTGCAATAAGGAGCTTAGGTTCTGAGCCACAGTTTGCTATAGGTCTTGTTTTTGCTAACTGTAAAGAATTTCTTTATCTTTGGCTCTAAAGTATATACTAAATCTGATTTCTCTAATCTCCATCTGGTGATGTCCATGTGTAGAGTTGTATTGGAGGCTGTTGGAAGAGGGTGTTTACTATGACCAGATAAATTGATTGAAGCTTACTAATTTCTGACCTGCTTCATTTTGTACTTCAAGGACAAACTTTTTTGTTATTACAGGTGTCTTTTGGTTCTGTACTTTAGCATTCCAATCTCCTATGATGAGAGTAACATATTATCTTGGTATTGCATCTAGAAGGTGCTGAATATCTTGGATGTATTATTTAATACAGCCTTTGAAAAAGCCACATACAAGTGACGAAACGTCCATCAGGCTTCCATTTTTAAAAAATCATTCCTGTTGTGGTTTTGCTATAAGCTAATTTCCTTTAATTTTGTTATCCCCACAAAAGGGTTATCTTATGGCAATCAGCTTTAATTTTTAATCATTCATTCCTTTAATTAGTGTCCCATTGTATGATTAATATATTTTTAAGCATTGGTTGTTAAGCATTTTACATTTTATAGACTGATATCAATATTATTGCTGTGCTGCAGTCTGCTTTATTTTAAATTTGGCACAGCTTTCTAGTGTTTTATTGCAAGCTACTAGAGTGTGTAACACTTTATTGCTATACTTAGCAAGTTGTATTAGTGTGCACAAATTATTCATTGGGCATTTATATTTGTGACTGCTTTCTATAACATGCCTTATATCAATATTTAGAAACTATGAGGCTAAAAATACAGTAGACTCTCAGTTTTCCGGCACCCACGGGATTGGTAGATGCCGGAAAATGTACTTTCTGGTTACTTGAGAGTTACTAATAAACAAGGCCTAGATTAGCTGCACACAGGATTCTCTGCTATGTATATTTGTCAGTGGGGGGCTGTTCTAGCAGCAGCAGCTTTCACTCCTCACTTACACACAGGTATGTTCCGCTGGAGGGTGCGATGCTGAACCCAGGAAATGTAACGCCAACACTGCACTGGTTCAGTCACTCCTGCCTGTCTGCTTCCAGGTAAAATTGAATTGCAGAGACGTATAGTGTATGCAATCTAGGTTCCTGTAAGCATTTTCTCGCAAAGACAACCAGGCTCTTGCCATTAGTTGAGCCCTGTAAAAAAAATATTTTTACTTAAATACAGAATTCTATTTTGTTTCTGGTTGCTTGAGAGTTCTGATTGCTTGCGTTCCAGTTAACTGAGAGTCTACTGTACATCTAAATCAGGATTCTTAAAGGTGTACTTATAAATCAATGCATTATTTAATAACATAGGGCATATTAGCCAGAACTTGGGTTCTCACTTGCGGTTGGACCTTCCAGAAAGGAGGTACCCCTTCAAGGGGTCATAGTTAGCAGTTCTTATGACATTTCATAATAATGTGTCCCTATAAGTTTTCCTAATCCATATATTTTTTAATTATGGTATCACAAGTGGTGTTATGCATCTGGGAACTTCCTTGGCTTATTTATTCTATCAACACACTTCACAAGCATGTGATATTTTTACCAAAGTACAGTGGTCCTTTAAAGAGCAGTTCAAAACAGGCTAATGATCTGTTTAGAAAATAGGAAACCAGACAAAATCAGTCAAGCAAGGTCAAAGTGACTGTCAGCTGGAATCCTCAAGACCTTGAAATTCAAAGGTGTTTTTATTTTTAGTTTACAGAAGTGGTTGTAATACAGGTTGTCAACATTTCCAGATGCATCTAGTCTGTGGTTTCTGTACTTTGTTTCTTTATGTAGTATTGCATATTCCTCACTGAAAATTATAATTTCCTTTTCCTTACAGGATATAAATACAATGGTGACAAACCATTTACTTTCATGTCCGGGTATTTTTTTGTAATGGGACATTTTCCTACCTGGGAACTGCAAGAGGATCAAGCATTCAACTTAATACTTTGTGTCTCAACAGGATAACTAGAACTGAAGGGATTGTCAGACTATGCATTCAATCACACCTTGTTTATTACTGACTGACTGCTGATATTACCTCACTGAACTGAATCCCCATTGTAGGATTGCTACTGTGTCTACATTATTTAAAACAGGAATAGGAACTATGAGCCCTAATCAATTCCCTATTTTGTAAAGTTATACCACTAAAAGGCAATCAGTAACTTTATGTAGCTATTCAATTAACCCTTCTTAACATGATTGCAAGTGTGCTACTCGCAATGCCTGGGATTAATCCTACTTGCAATACCTTGCTTCCCTATTGATTGTCACACAGTAATACTATAAGTTGTTTTTACTCAAAAAAGCTATTCAACTCCACATTACTATTAATCACTTGAAACTCGTAATATTCCTGATTTTGGCTATATAAAGCACCCACAACAGCATAAAAATGCTGATGTGGCTGCTTTTCCACACCCCGCTCAAACCAGATCCTCCCATTCACTAGTGAAGCCTGGTCTCCGACCAACATAACCATGGGGTCTATTGAAACCCCCATTCAACCTAAAATATTAATCCAGTGTAACGGAGGTCATTAAAGGACCCTAGTGGCACCTAAATGTTAACCCCACCACTGGAGTCCCTAATGTACACCTGTGGCACAAATAGTTAACCTCAATGCCACAGGGGTTGTAGAAGGACCCCGCAAGCATCTAATTATTAACCCCTGTCATGGTGGTCCTTAAAGGACCCCCACAGCAGCTAATTATTAACTCCATACCATGGGTTCTTAAAGGACCCCTATGAAACTAATAATACCCAAAATAATAAAAATGACAAAAAAATTAAAAAAGATTACCTTAAATTAAAAAAGATTTACAATTAAAATAAATAAGCATAAGCATACATAAAAAATAAAAAGTTACATTAAAATAAAAAACTTAAACTTGTAAAGTAAAAATATATTTATAATACTTACCTACCCCAGCTATGATCATCGATGCCCTGACCCTCATTCCTTGTCCCTGGACTAGAAGTGCTATTCATGTTGATAGAAGAAGGTCTTGTCCTCTTCTGTCTTGATTGAAGCCAATGATTATTTATTCTTAGCCAGAAAAAGACCCTCTAAATAAAAAACTTCAACTAACGGAGCCCCTTTTAGCAGGAGCTTCCCCAAAGCAAATACCTGTTGCCGTTTTTTTTATGGCTTTAATATATAATTTTTGCCTATTCTGATTGGCTAAAATAGATGTCCAGCATTTTTCAGCCAATCAGAAGGAGTTTTCTAATGTCACCTTGTTTAATATTAATTTAGAATCTAATTGGACCAATCAGATTGCTCAAATTTTACGGACCAGGGTGTCGATGATCATCACTAGATCATCAATTGGGGTAGGTAAGTATTATTAATTTATTTTTTATTTTACATGTTTCATTTTTTTATTGTGTAGTGTTTTATACTTAGTGTGCCATTGAGGGATCCCTTGGTGGGTTAATTTTAGGTTACTGTGTGTGATGGGGGGGGGGGGGGTCTATATAAACCCCCGTGGTAGTTAGGGATTCATTTAGGTACCATGTGGGTCTATTAAGACCCCCATTGTATATTGAGGGTTAGTAGTTATATCATTGGGTTCCTTTAAGGACCCCCATGGTATAGGGTTAATATTTAAGGAACTCCGCAGAAGATGTTAATATTTAGGCGCCATGGGGGTCTTTTAAGCACTCAGTGACACTGGGTAATATTTAGGGGCCATGGTGGTCTCAATGAATCCCCATGGTTATGTAGATCTGGGATCGGGTTCATGGGAGAATGGGGGATCGGGTGTGAGTTGGGAAGGAAGTAATCGGGAGTGAGCGTGGAAGGGGATCCTGGGGATTCCCTTCACTGTGTGCATGGATGGAGGGAATCCCTGGGGTTGTCATTGGTGGAGTGGAGCAGTTTGTTTAATATCTATGCAATATTCAATTAATAACACATCATTGTTTAGGGCATCTAAATTAATTATTTTCTGTCTTAGCAGCCACCAATAATTTTTGGTAGTTCTGTGTTTCCCCATTTTGGAATTACAAATTTTTTAAATATAGGTCCCAGAATCCTCTGGGTCAAGCTAGACACCATATACCTCTCTCTCCTTCCAACATCTCACTCCCACTCCCTCAATCCTTTCTCTCCATACCTTTTTCTCAATACCACTCACCATAAACTCCTTTCCATACTTACTCACTGCACCCTCTTTTTCTGATATACATTGATAATGAGCTGCACTAAAATGAGTATGGGTATCTATAATATGACAATAAACATGCTGCACTATATTTATTTTCAAATTAAGAAGGATAATAACCAAGTGGAATCACATTATAGATGACCAAGGTGTACAGCACGGACAGCAGCTAGACAGCATGGTAGTAAGTCAATATGATACAGGAAGGTTGGAAGGGGTATCTGGAGCCATACAGACTGCAGTGCATCCGACAGCTGCTGAAGAGTGCTTGGTGGAGGATCCATACGGTGAACATGGAGATCATGGTGGTCCCACAGGTGCTCGATTGGGTTAATGTCCGGATAATTTGGAGGCCAGGGAAGTGTTTTGAAGTCTTTGTTGTGCTCCTCCAACTACTCCCGGACAATTCTGGCCAAATGACATATTGTATTGTCTTGCTGGAAGATCCCATCCACTCCAGGGAAGACAATCAAAATGTATGGGTGTACTTGATCTGCAAGGATGAATAGATAACCCAGTCAGTTGAGAGTGCCTTCCAGAGGTATGAGTGGACCCAGACAATGCCAAGAAAACATTCCCCAGACCATAATGCTGCTGCCATCAGCCTGTGTTCTTCCAACAATGGTCGCTGAGTGTTTCTTCTCTGAGGTTTTGCTCTTGACATGCCAACGTCCATCCATTTGATAAATGTGACTCTTCAGAGAATGCAACCCTTTGCCAATCAGAAGAGGACTCATGTTGGGACTATTGTGCAAATTAAAGCCATTTCTGATGATGAACCCTCGTCAGCATGGGTGCAGTGACAAGCAGTTTGCTTCGGAGACCCATACGAAACAGGGTTCGCTGTACACATGTCTGGTATCCCCATGTCATTTAGATGATGAGTTGCTCAACTGTAGTGTGTCGATTGGCAATGAAACCCATTTGCAGCCAACGTTCACCTCTGAAACAAATGGCATGTGGTGCTCCGCAGTTTCAACGCTGTGTATTTGCAATGGTGCCATTTGTCCAGACATGGTACACTTTAATAACAGCAGTCTGTGAACAATTCACAGACTGCACTCTTTTAGAAATACTGCCACCCTAGGCCCGAAGGCCAATGACTATCCGCTTTTTCAAAGCTGGATAAATTGCATGTTTTCCCCCTGAAAGCGGTGGTTGATACATTTGTAGAATGCCTACATATCCTCTTATATATACACCAAGCCAGCTCACAACACGTGCTGCATTTCATTGGCTGCTGACATCAAAAGCAAGCAGTGGTCTGCCACCCCTGTTTGGGTGAGCTTAGTTGTATGGTTCCTAGGTATGGACAAGTGGATAAAGAAGATATTCTTTAGCATATGTTGAAGCAGAACCTGTTTAATAAGATGGCCTTGGAAAGATGCCAGTGAATGATAAATGATCTTGGACAAAGCAGGAGTCTCTGGTATTATCTACTCTGAAGAGCTCATTACAATTCTTTTAATTATTTTTCATAGATTTGTGCTCTGACACAATTCTCATGGAGTTTTAGAAAGACTGTGTGTGTATGTACAAGGTCATAATGCTGCTCAGTAAATACCGTCCTTGAAAAATGTAATGCCAAGAGAAATTAGTTTTTTAGTCTGTCAGTGGACTGAGTAATGTACATGACCCTAAATGTCTAAAAAGGTAAGAATGCTAATGTTTCATTAACCTTAATTTTATAAACTGGATTGTAATAACTATCTATCTATCTATCTATCTATCTATCTATCTATCTATCTATCTATCTATCTATCTAGAAATAAAGAACCATAGGAGTGCACTGTACAATGCGTCAGACAATAAGCCCTTTATCAATCCTAGTTTGTTTCCCAAAACATTGTGCCTTGATACTTCTATATGTGCAAAATGAATGAAAATCTCAAGTCTGAAGTGCTGCAGTGTATTTATTATTTTTGCATCTTCTACCTGGGGAGGTCAGACTTTGTGCACCAGCTTCTACCTAGTCATCTGAAGATACAATGTTACCAGTGCAACCTAAGAACAGGGGTTTATGTGCAAATGACACCCTCATTTTTAATTTAAAAACTATGGTAACATGACCACTTTAAATATATGTTTGGTATTTTGTTCATGGCCTCTTATACACTACCTGGCTGTGTTATATGTATTTAGATTATGGCCTCTTATACACTACCTGGCTGTGTTATATGTATTTAGAACATGGCCTCTTATACACTACCTGGCTGTGTTATATGTATTTAGAACATGGCCTCTTATACACTACATGGCTGTGTTATATGTATTTAGATTATGGCCTCTTATACACTACATGGCTGTGTTATATGTATTTAGATTATGGCCTCTTATACACTACCTGGCTGTGTTATATGTATTTAGATTATGGCCTCTTATACACTACCTGGCTGTGTTATATGTATTTAGAACATGGCCTCTTATACACTACATGGCTGTGTTATATGTATTTAGATTATGGCCTCTTATACACTACCTGGCTGTGTTACATGTATTTAGATTATGGCCTCTTATACACTACCTGGCTGTGTTATATGTATTTAGATTATGGCCTCTTATACACTACCTGGCTGTGTTATATGTATTTAGAACATGGCCTCTTATACACTACATGGCTGTGTTATATGTATTTAGATTATGGCCTCTTATACACTACCTGGCTGTGTTATATGTATTTAGATTATGGCCTCTTATACACTACCTGGCTGTGTTATATGTATTTAGAACATGGCCTCTTATACACTACATGGCTGTGTTATATGTATTTAGATTATGGCCTCTTATACACTACCTGGCTGTGTTAAATGTATTTAGAACATGGCCTCTTATACACTACCTGGCTGTATTATATGTTTTTAGAACATGGCCTCTTATATACTACCTGGCTGTGTTATATGTATTTAGAACATGTCCTCTTATACACTACATGGCTGTGTTATATGTATTTAGAACATGGCCTCTTATACACTACCTGGCTGTGTTATATGTATTTAGAACATGGCCTCTTATACACTACCTGGCTGTGTTATATGTATTTAGATTATGGCCTCTTATACACTACCTGGCTGTGTTATATGTATTTAGATTATGGCCTCTTATACACTACCTGGCTGTGTTATATGTATTTAGAACATGGCCTCTTATACACTACATGGCTGTGTTATATGTATTTAGATTATGGCCTCTTATACACTACCTGGCTGTGTTATATGTATTTAGATTATGGCCTCTTATACACTACCTGGCTGTGTTATATGTATTTAGAACATGGCCTCTTATACACTACATGGCTGTGTTATATGTATTTAGATTATGGCCTCTTATACACTACCTGGCTGTGTTACATGTATTTAGAACATGGCCTCTTATACACTACCTGGCTGTATTATATGTTTTAAGAACATGGCCTCTTATATACTACCTGGCTGTGTTATATGTATTTAGAACATGTCCTCTTATATACTACCTGGCTGTGTTATATGTATTTAGAACATGTCCTCTTATACACTACCTGGCTGTGTTACATGTATTTAGAACATGGCCTCTTATACACTACCTGGCTGTGTTATATGTATTTAGAACATGGCCTCTTATACACTACATGGCTGTGTTATATGTATTTAGATTATGTCCTCTTATACACTACATGGCTGTGTTACATGTATTTAGAACATGGCCTCTTATACACTACCTGGCTGTGTTATATGTATTTAGATTATGTCCTCTTATACACTACCTGGTTTAAACCACAAAATAACTGCAAACCCACACCCATTACCAGCTGAGAGTTTATAAGGTTATAGCCTGACATCTAGTGTTGTGTTTAGGTATGACACCACAACTGTTGAATACCTAGCCTTCTCCTATGAGGTTTTAACATTATACATTTTCATTGTTATTTATACAATGTGACACCGGCAGTCTGATAATTAGTGACCAGGAAAAGGCAGATGAGCTAAATAGGTTATTTTCGTCGGTATACACAGGGGAGGTACCAGTGGTTGGGACACTGCAACATAATGGGGCTACACTACCTTCACCAAATAACTGGTTAACGCAGGATGAAATCCAAAAGAGATTGGAGAAAATAAATGTTAATAAAGCCCCGGGTCCTGATGCAATACATCCAAGGGTACTGAGGGAACTGGGCTCTGTAATAGCAAAACCCTTATATCTAATTTTTCAAGATTCACTCAACACAGGGTCTCTACCAGATGACTGGAGAAAAGCAGAGGTGATACCTTGATTTAAGAAGGGAGCAGGAACAGATCCAGGAAATTGTAGACCAGTGAGCCTCACTTCTGTAGTGGGAAAGCTTTTAGAAGGGTTAATAAGGGATAATATACAGGAATATGTCTATTCAACCAGCATTATAAGTAGGAGCCAACATGGATTTATGAGGGATAGATCATGCCAAACAAATCTAATTAGTTTCTGCCACATGGGTGACTATTGTGCAAACTAAGGGATACATAAATTACAGTAAATATATGCACATGGATTGAGAGCTGGCTAAAAGACAGGAAGCAAAGAGTTGTTGAAAATGGAACATGCTCGGATTGGACTAATGTGGTAAGTGGGGTTCCTCAGGGCTCAGTAGTAGGTCCTCTCCCTTTTAACATATTTATTAACAACTTAGAAGTATGATTGGAAAGTAGTGTCTCAATTTTTGATGATGACACAAAGTTGTGCAAGGTAATTAAATCAGAAGATGATGTGCTTTCCCTCCAAAGGGATTTGCATAAATTAGAGAAATGGGCAATTAAATGGCGAGGAGATTTAATACGAATAAATATAAGGTTATACATCTGGGAAGGAAAAATAACCATGCAATCTATAAACTTAATGAAGCAAATCTAGGGATATCTGATATTGAAAGGGATTTGGGAGTGCTTGTGGACAACCACCTACGCAACAGTTCTCAGTGCCAAGCAGCAGCTACAAAGGCAAATAAACTATTAGCATGTGTTAAGAAGAGTATAGATGCAAGGGAGGCAAATATAATTCTGCCACTATACAAATCCCTAATATGCCCTCATTTGGAATATAAAGTACAATTTTGGGCACCACTTCAGTTTCACAGTTTTAGAACTGGAAAAAGTACAGAGAAGAGCAACAAAACTAATAAGGCGCATGAAGGGGCTAAGTTATGAAGAAAGACTAACCAAATTAAATGTATCTTCTCTAGAAAAATGGCGTCTAAGAGGGGATATGATTACCCTATATAAATACATCCAGGGTCAGTATAAAGATTTGTCATGGGAGTTTTTTGTGCCAAAAGGTTTTCAACTGACAACAGGACATCCTTTGAGGTTAGAAGTAAAAAGATTCCACCTTAAGGAAAGTAATGGGTTATTTACAGTAAGGGTGGTTAATCTGTTGAATTCTCTACCAAGGGAGGTGGTGACAGTGGATTTGATAGTTAACTTTAAAAAGGGATTGGATATATTTTTTTATTAAAAAGGGCATTCAGGGTTATCCTGGTTAATTAGAGAGGGAGTATTGGGCTGCATGGCAGCATTACAACATGATAACGACCCCAAACACACCTTTAAGACAACCACTGCCTTGCTAAAGAAGCTGAAGGTAAAGGTGATGGACTGGCTAAGCATGACTCCAGACCTAAACCCCATTGAGCATCTGTGGGGCATACTCAAATGGAAGGTGGGGGAGTGCAAGGTCTCTAACATCCACCAGCTTCGTGATGTCATCATGGAGGAGTGGAAGAGGACTCCAGCGGCAATCTGTGAAGCTCTGGTGAAGTCCATGCCCATGAGGGTTAAGGCAGTGCTGGAAAATAATGGTGTCCACACAAAATATTGACACTTTGGGCCCAATTTGGACATTCCCACTTAGGGGTGTACTCACTTTTGTTGCCAATGGTTTAGACATTAATGGCTGCGTGTTGAGTTATTTTAAGGGGACAGCAACTTTGCACTGTTATACAGGCTGTACACTTACTACTTTACATTGTAGCAGAGTGTCATATCTTCAGTCTTGTCACATGAAAAGATATAATAACATAAGTACAAAAATGTGAGGGGTGTACTCACTTTTGTGAGATACTGTATATATATAGTAAATAAAAAGTATATTTGTGTTCACATTTGAAAGTATAAAACAAGGTAAAAAAATTGTTTCCAGAGAATTCAGTTATTACACTGCATTCTGGGAACCTGAACAGGGACATGCAAATGTGCCCACAAAGGCTTCGCTCTTGCAGTCCATTACCATTTTAAACATGGCTTCCTTTAAGCATATGCCTGCTGTATTACACAGCTTTGAGCAAAGCTCAGGCTGGATTATACACATTATATATACATTATATATGTGATTAACCTGAAGTTGTGGGACGGCCTTATCTCCTAAATACAACAACAACAAAAAAAACAGATACTTAAATGGGACATATCACTTATCTTGACCTGAGCTGTTTATCTCGCTGCTCGTCCAGCCGCTTGTTTTGTATTTCAGTTTCACTGCTGTCTCCAGGCAAGTCTCTTCCTGTCTCCTCTCCTTCCTTGCCCCTAGTCGTTTCCATGTCTTCCCTCCATGTTCTCCTCTTGGGC
The DNA here is from genome assembly GCA_027410445.1 of Discoglossus pictus. Lineage (NCBI taxonomy): Eukaryota > Metazoa > Chordata > Amphibia > Anura > Alytidae > Discoglossus > Discoglossus pictus. Next base: position 342,605,741 of record CM050167.1, on the reverse strand, counting down.
CTGGACTTGGACCTCCTTGTCTCTCTCCATTAGAGGCGCTTGCTGGGCCCACTCCTCTGCCTGCTTCCAGCTCCCCTCTGATTGTTCTGGCACGCCTACTCTGCCTGCTTCGGTTGCCCGTTCCTCCCACTCTGCCACTTTCCCCTTACCTGTTACTCTGATCCTAAATTGCAGGCCAGTGTTCTCCTTCAATTCTGATCCTCCTTTCTCGTGCCTCATCCTCTCGGTCCCGTTTCTCTGCAGTCTCTAGTCCCATAACGTTTCTTGTCTTGCTCGTGTTTGCTCAGGTGCCTCTTCTCCACCCTGTTTCCCTGGTCCTGCTTCCATTGCACCTCACCTTGATTCCCTTCTCTTGGCCCGCTCCCCTGGCATCTCTGGCCCCTTTCCACATACTGCCCCACTGATGCATCTCAAGCCTCTGCCTTCTCTCCTCATCAATTATCTTCCATCTGCTGCTTGCCTTCTGCCTCCATTCCTACTTTCCCTGATCGTCCCTGGTCCTGCACCTCTGAGGGCCTGGCACTCCATGGCGACACTCCTTCTCATCTCTTGCTCCTCAATGCAGTGAGTTACTTCTCGATTTCTCTGTTCCCAGACCACCTACTTAAGGCGAGAAACCTATTGCCCCGCCTACCATCATGTAGGCTCATTTTGTCCCCACTCACATCAGGATGGAGTTAATTATTTTGTTGATTGGTCATCCCTCGACCTGAATTATTTCCCATCATTTTGCCAGAATTAAGGCTATGATGTGCCAGCATTGCTTCTCTCCTCTTCACATCACGTTTTTTGGCTCTCTCCTTCCTCACCACAACCTGGATTGACCCAAAAAGGATAACTGGGTGATCAGGGGCATTACCTGTGGGCGACTCCGATATGCAATAACTTCAGCTCAAAGGGTTGCTCATTTAGCACTTCACCTCCTCCAAATCTGTCCCATGTGCTGTAAAGCCCACACAAAATCGGGGTGCATGCTAAATGACTAAGATCCATTAATTTAGCACATTTGTCCATTATTTAGCTCATCACCTTCCTTCACCAATTTTCTGATATCTGGATTCACTGGAGGATTTAACACTGACACATTGTACATTGCCTCAGGTCTCCTTCGCCAGCTACAATTTACAATCTGCTGCAAAGGAACCTGAGGTCATGGAAATAATTCTTGCATTGGAATTGAAGAACCACTATCTCCAGAGCCCCTTTAAAACACCTCCTTTCCCTATCTGCGGCATAAACACACTAAGCAAAGCCACCCACAAATAATCTCTCATAGCTCCCCTCATCTCTCATAGCTCCCCTAACGTGGCTGTCTAAATCAGACATAAAAGATGCCTCCCACCCAACAACCTAAACTCATTATCATAGACCAGCTATGGTCATCGGCAAAATCAACTATGCTATCAGGCCTATCAGAAAATACAAAAAAGATATACAGCAGAGCGTGGGACCTCTTCTGTATTTTTACTTCTACAGTACATAAAAAATCCATCCACCCTTCGGCCTCCATACCATACTCACATTCGCAGTTCATGGTGATTCTCAACTTGGCCTTCTCCACCATACCATCAAGACCTACCTTACCGGAATTTATTTTCTCTCAAGATCTCAAGCCCAGCAAATCCTTTTTATCCTCTCCATTCGTAAAAACATCTTTGCGAGGCCTAGCAGACAAACAAGGTACGCAAAAAGCCGGACCCATCTTCAAAAAAGTAATTTCCTTATTGTCATATTTATAAGAAAGAAGAAAAAAGTACACCTTTAATTCCCAAGATAACCATCCCCCAAAGGAACATCCAAACAAATATCTATTTGCAGTCGAGAATCATAGCTCAAACCAATGTAGAGTTAAAATTTAACTTTTATTAAATATATAGAACATAAAATATATTAAAAGACATTATACTACATGTCTCCCAGGCTGAACAAAGTATTATCAAATGACAACCATAATGGCACACAATATGAATAATATATATAGATCTAAATGTGCTTCATAAGAAGTCTCAGTACCAATAGTATAATTAATTGTAGCATTCAAATACAATATACAAATATACATAAGTCATTAAAAGCACACAGAAAAATCAGGTAAAACACACAATTAGTTTCATTGAAGAGTAGGAAGAATTCAAGCCAGTAGGTGATAGAATATTGTACCACTGTGGCCCTATTTACATATGTATAGTGGATTAGGCAGATAAGGGCCCACTATTTACCCATTTACCTACCTATAATAAGCTATCCTACACTCCCTATCTGGGACTATTCACACCACTGGCGCACTTACCTACTCTCCAATGAATAAACAAACGTGCACCATCAATGGAAGTACAGACAATACTGTGCAGATCAGTTACTCCCGAAGGAGTGACGTCATCATCGGGAGACACGCAGCACTGATCCGACGCGCACGTTTCGTGCCAGCTTCCACAGGGATCATAGAGACTGAAGAGGGCGCCTTGCTTTATATTACGTAGGTGAGGTAGTTCGCTTGAGTCTCGCATCTGCAGCATATTTACAATCAGCTGACTAGTAACCAGGGCTATGGAGACAGAAAGAAGTTAGAACTTAAGGTGGAAACATAGAAATTAGATCTAAAGGTGGATATATGAGAAAAAAATCCCATTGTTCAGATTAGAGTATACCATCAATCCTAAATTAAACATATATGAATATCTGCATAAAGGAAAGCAGTTAAAACAACTATAATGTTAGACCTATTATAAATAAAAAGTCAGATGTAACACATAAAGTATTTAATATGATATTACCTATCCATGGTCTTATACTTTTAGTCTTAGATGTATCACAGCTATATATTTATTCTAGGAAAGATGGATATAGAAATCGAAGACTTAATTACTTGTTATAAGGGATAAGTATATTCAGATAGCTATACAAATAAAGAACAAAAAACAAAAAATGCTCATAGTGATCTAACTTATTTATTGAATGCAACAAATTTAATAATAATACTGAAATTAGTATAGAGTAATAAGCAGTCATTAGATCTATCTCTTAAGAGAGATCCTATCTGAAATGTGTTGTTATCAAATAATACTATAAAAAATGTTTTAAAAAATTTATATAGTAAGTATAAGAGATTTGAATTTAAAAGAATCAATCATTTAATACGGCAACATTCACAGAGTCACATAAAGAGAACAAACTACTACTGTATTAGACTAAAGAAAATGCTCATAAAAATATGCTAAAGTTATTATATTCATTAAGTCCACCTGGGGCTACAGTGTTGAGTAACGCTATCCATTTGCTCTCTGCCCTCAGTAATTCTAGTTCAAGATTACCCTTCCTTATCCCCAGATGTTTTTTTTCCAAAACCCAACATTTAAGTATGGGTTTGGAGCAGTGTTTGTCAAGAAAGTGTTTGGCTACCGAAGTTAGAGTCTTGCCTTTAGCAGTATCTGCAATACTATTGCGTATATTACAGAGATGTTCACCAAGCCTTTTTCTAAGCTCTCTACTAGTAATACCAACATATTTTTGTTGGCACGGACATTGTAAACAATATACAACGGCCGAAGTACCACAATTGAAAAAGCCTTTTAAATATATTGTCTTTCCAGTTCTATCAATAACAGTATTTATTTTGTACATGAAAGGGCAAAATTTACAATGTCCACATCCAAAAGTGCCGTCAGGTAAAGGTCTAGTATTTTTCTTCTTTTTACAAAAGTGACTTTAAACAAGGATATCACGAATATTCTTGGATCGTCTCCATCCTGTGTCAATTTTATCCCCAATCAAAGTAGCTATATGGGTATCTGTTTTTAAGACATTAATATGTCTATTCAAAATGTCCTCTATTTTTCGCCAATCCTCATCGAAAGTTGACATAAATCTAACTGACTCTTTTGTGTTCGTTTTTAATTTAGGAGATAATAAATTATCTCTTACGGTGTGGAGAGCTCTATGATAGGCTTTTTTATAGAGGAATTGCTATAACTTCTATTTTTAAGTTGATTCCTCAACTCATCTGCTCTAACTTTGAACAATTCTATATTTGAGCAGTTCCGTCTGACACGAAGAAATTCACCTACAGGTATGGCACTTAGGGTTGGAGGAAAATGTGAACTTGAATGATGTAAAGTACTATTAGTAGAGGTTGGTTTACAGTAAAGGTTAGTGACAATCCTGCCTTCTTCATCTTTACTGATCGTGATGTCCAGAAAATCAACTTGTTTTACATCATAGGTGTGAGTAAGTTTCAAATTAAGGTCATTCTTGTTTAATTTGCTAATGAATACATCCAGACATTCTTGTGTTCCATTCCAGATGATCAAAATGTCATCGATGTATCTCAACCAGATGGTGACATGGTCAGTAAATTCAGAATTATCATCAGTAAATACCCGTTCTCTTTCCCACCATCCTAAGAAGATATTAGCATAGGTTGGTGCACATGATGACCCCATAGCTGTACCTCTTTTTCTGTAATATTTCAACAATTTTAGTACAAAATTGTTTTTGTTGTAGTCAGTATTTGTAGCCATAGTAAGAAAGTATTGTACTGCCTGACATCCTGCCTCATGTTGAATTGAGGTGTACAGGCTTTCCACATCACAAGTCACTAATTCAAGTCACTGATTTTCTGTGTGCTTTTAATGACTTATCTATATTGTATTTAAATGCTACAATTAATTATACTATTGGTACTGAGACTTCTGATAAAGCACATTTAGATCTATATATATTATTCATATTGTGTGCCATTATGGTTGTCATTTGATAATACTTTGTGCAGCCTGGGAGACATGTAGTATAATGTATTTTAATATATTTTATGTTCTATATATTTAATAAAAGTTAAATTTTAACTCTACATTGGTTTGAGCTATGATTCTCGACTGCAAATAGATATTTGTTTGGATGTTCCTTTGGGGGATAGTTATCTTGGGAATTAAAGGTGTACTTTTTTCTTCTTTCTTATATGTATTCAATGTTTACACTGCCTAAGATAATCATATTGGGTTGTTCTATTTATATTTATATACAGTAGTCATATAACATTATTATTAATTACAAAGTACCATACCCCGGTTTTGACTTATTGGCCGTTTTTTGTGACTTATTGTCATATTATCTTTTTGGTACTGAAACTTCCACTACCTTCTCATCTGCCACCATGCTCGCATTCTGTGGTTTCCTGCGCACTGGCGAGTCCACTACATCCCAACTGCATCTGATCTATTTCACAATATAGGTGCAGTTCATAGTATGGATAAATAATGTAATAATATATAAAAATAAACATAATTTAAGTATATATTTCATCCATGATACCTATCAGCCATAACCTTAATGGTAAGTGTAAATGTAACAAATTAAAGAACAACAACAGAACAGATCACTCTGCTGGACCATTAAGGGTATTAAACGGAGAGAAAATAACAAGATCTACATAGATAATTTAACAAAAAACATAGCTTTTATTAAGAACAATTCAAAACATAAAAAATGTAACAAACATAATGTCCCTAATATCTTTATGCCTTATGCACTAAAATCTCATGATATATTATCATCAAGAATCATATAATAAATCAAGTATCCTTATGCACCCTCAACACCTAAATAGGTGTAGAAATAATCAGTATTTGTCTCATAATGTAAATCCTATGATGGAGTATAATACACAATCCACCATGTTAATACGGTTGCAGTTTAAACCAGCTCATGAATAAAAAAATCAAGTGCTCCATTATCTCTAATAAATAGTAAAGTGTTCACATAAAGTGCTGCAGTGTTACATGAAAATTATGCAATGAGAAACACCCAATATGCATAACAATATGAAGATGCATTATGCAATAATAAAGTGCCTTAGAAAAACCTGCCCTAATCTCTTATGGTGGAACTTGGAGCCCTCTGCTGGCTTCCTCAAAAAGTGCGGCTATACTCACCTCCTAAATAACATAAAGTGTAAAAATAAAACAACAGAAAATAAATAAAAAACTCAAATATAAGCCCTACAACATTCTGTTTCAGAGGCTTGTGGGGCCCACCATTTACCCCCTCAGTCCCAACACTACTCTTACTACCACTAATTAATACACAAACTAAACAAAGTATATAAAGTAATAAAAAGGACATAAATTCTAACTTAAGTGAGTAACCTTTAAAATAATGATTGATGTGCACTAATATAGATGTATACACTAGAGATGTTGCGGACAGTTCGCCCACGGACTATTCGCGGCGATTTTGGCATGTTCGCGTTCGCAGCGGACGGCGAACACGTGCGCTTTTCGGTTCGCCCCCTATACTTTATCATTGAGGAAACTTTGACCCTGCACCTCACAGTCAGCAGACACATGACAGCCAATCAGCAGCATACACTCCCTTCCAGAGCCTTGCATCTGAAGGACAGCATACATTTTAGAATCATTCTGAAGCTGCATTCGTTGTGAGAGGACAGATAGTGTAGCTGCTGGAGATTTAATAGGGAAATAGATAGCCAGGCTGTGTATTTAGCTGCCATTACAGACCTGAAGGACTCATCTGATATCTGCTGCAAGGACAGCAACCCCAAAAGCCCTTTTTAGGGCTAGAACATCATTTATTTTATTTTATATTTTTTTTCTGTGTAATCTAATTGCATATGCCTGCCTGCCAGCGTGTGTGTGTGACAGGCTAACACCTAACAGCTTATATTGTGCTTATTTTCACTACTCATACCTGGTGGTGTACCATACATTGAAAACAACCATTTTTTTCCTGTAATCTAATTTCAGTTGCCTGCCTGTGTCAGGCTCACAGCTTATATTGTGCTCAGTGAAATAAAACAACACTTTTTTGACTGTTTGAATAGTAATTGCCTGCCTACAGGCATGTGTGTGAAACCTATTGCATCTACTCTGCCAACTTTTGCCAGTGCACAGGGATACGTCATATCTGGTGCAACCGTAGTGTACAGTGACATAAAACAACACTTTTTTGACTGTAATCGATTGAAGATCAGTTGCCTGCCTACAGGTGTGTGTGAGGTCTACAGCGCCTACTCTGATGACTTTTGCCAATGCACAGTGACACTCATATCTGGTGGCACCTTAGATTGCACGCGCAGTGCCCCAAATTTGAAGTGGGAGGACCAACCAAGCATCTTTTTCCATCTCCCTGTTCCAAAAATCAATGCCATATACACGTCCCCTAATAGTGGACGTAACAGGGATTAAACCGATAAGAACTTAACTATAGTGCTACTTAACAGTACACACCTTATAATAACGCAGACAGAGGCAACGCAGAGAGAGGAGTCTGAAGAAGAGGAGTCAGAGGAGGAAGGTGGCTTTGAGGAGGTGGAAGACCAAACAAAGCAGGCGTCCCAGGGGGCTTGTTGTCACCTTTCGGGGACCCTTGGTGGCTGGGTGGAGGAAGAGACCTTCAATGACATCAGTGAGGACAAGGAACGGGACATGGCTAGCTTGGTATCCAACCTTGTGCAAATGGGGAGTTTGCGGTTGTGCAAAGGGACTGTTTGTGGTTGTTTGCGGTGCATTAAACAGGAAGATTGGTCTATTACTGTGAAGCGGGTGTAACCCTTACACTACCTGATCGATACAACATCATACCTGATGTTTTAAAGCATGTTATTCCAAACAATTTAGGAATGTTAGGTGATTTATGCCTTTTATGGCTTAAAACCAGACTCTGCATCAACTATGTAATTTTCCGTGGGAGTTTTGCCATGTATCCCCCTCCGGCATGCCACAGTCCAGGTGTTAGTCCCCTTGAAACAACTTTCCCATCACTATTGTGGCCAGAAAGAGTCCCTGTGGGTTTTGAAATTCGCCTGCCCATTGAAGTCTATGGCGGTTTGCCGGGTTCACCCGTTCGCGAACATTTGATGGAAGTTCGCGTCCGCTATTCGCGAACCGAAAATTTGATGTTCGCAACATCACTAGTATACACACATATAATATGACTCTCATTACAAAATGAATATAACAGTAAGCATGATGGATGCAGATTCTCTCCTATTCATTGCCGGTATTCAATCCACTAGAAATGCAGTCTCGTCTGTGATGACGTCATTGCAAGGGGACAGCTGGAACAGACAACAGCCTGACGTGCATGTTTCGCGTGTGGAGCTTCATCTGAGGCAGCTGATATATCTCACAAGTCAAAATATATCCCTCAAGAATGACCATTTTATCCTCACGCTCCCATCCACCAAAACAAGCAAACATACAGCGTACATCACGTGCTGTGCACCCATAACCCATTGTGCTCCATCAACTAAATACGCCAACTCCTGGAAAACCTTGGATGGGAAATAAGAATTATTCAGATCATCTGACATTTCATATAATATTACTATTGAATAATAAAACCATAGCTTTTCTTTAAGGTTATAAGCAACATACACCATACTCTACAAATTTTATAGGACTGTTTCAGCATTATTTGAAGTTCTTGAAGAAACAGGATAGGCCCTCCGAAATTATATTTTTTTACAGAAGTTTTTAGTTAGTGAAGATTTTGCTGAAGTTCACGAACTAAAAACTTCTGTAAAAAATATGTACAGAGCCTCATTCAATTGGCCAAATCGCATTTGAATGAGGCCATTAGCCTCTATTTAAAAGAAAAAAAAAACATGCATTTATTCATAAACTTTTTGAGGAACTGAAATAGGTTGCTCATCACCGGTTAAGTGGCTCAGTCTTACTTGGGACCAAAGTGGTCTTGCAAAGCAACTGCCTCTGCATAGAAAGTCCATAGAAGTCCAGATGCCAACTAGACCAAGTTCTGTGTTGGGCAACATATATCTCACACATTAGCAGCTCCCCTTGGCTCATGCTGGGATAAGTGATAAAATAAGTAATTCTCAGACTCATCGAAGGCAACAAAACAATCTTTTCATCTTGCTCTAGTATAGTTTTAATACATTTAGAATGTTTAACATAAAAGAGAAAATGTATGCAAAAAATAAGTATCATCAAACTCTGCGTTACTCATAACTGCACTCTAAAATGTATGTTTTAACTATAATGCTGTCTGGAGATTGGATCTCTTTGAGAGTACACTACCTCACCCCTTAAAAAATCTATTTCTGAAAAGTATGTTTTGGATCCATTAATAAAATATAAGGGCATCTGTATTATTGATATCCAGTAGATGGCAGTCTTTGCATAACAATGAAATACCAGAAGGCGAAAAATTCAAGCTTCACTAAAACAATTAAAGTTTGAATTTAAGTATGTAGAAGTTAAAATTACATTGCCTTAAACATGTTATTACATCATTCAATGCCAGTTGTTCTTAAATATATGTAATATAAGTAATTTGGTTTGATTTAATTCGAAATATACAGAATTTTCACATATAATTGCTGAATATAGATAAGAATTGCATGCATTATTTGTTCTGTTTAAAAACATATATATTGCTCTTCACCTTAATTGTTTATATGTGTGAAAGAAGACAAAGTTTTAAGGAAGAGATTGTGGCAGAATCAGACTTACAATGGAGACAGAGAGAATCCTTGGGGTGGCATTCTTCTCCTTTACAACGGGTAAGACATTAAAGATTGTTGGAAGTCTTCTTAAAATGCAAATATTGTAAAATCTATAATAATTATAGGACGCTATTATTGTTTGTCCCAAGGAAAGGTTGTCCAGCTGGTAGCCCAAGGACCAAAAAGTGGCTACATAAAATATAGAATGGCCACTTTTAGGGCCATCAGTTGGACAACCTTTCCTTGGGACAAACAATAATAGCGTCCTATAATTATTATACATTTTACAATATTTGCATTTGAAGAAGACTTCCAATAATCTTTAATGTTTTACCCAAGAAACTTGACATCACACAGAAGTAATCTTTTATTTATATTGCTTTAAGGGTGTCCTTAGTTATCCTCTGCCATGTATGTAATGGCATTGCAAATTATTTATTTCTTTGATTATCCAGGTGCAGATCTGTGTGTCATATGCCTTTGATGTCTCTTTGATGTTTGAACATATGTAAATTTTCTGGATTAATATCTAGCTTGTGAATTTTCTGTAGATCATCCAGCCTAATTTTTATAGTTTGCTTTATCAAATCCATTGTACATGTACAGTAACATTATTTCATGCATATCATTGCTAGGTACAAAACATATTAGCGGTGTAAGCAAAGGCTATTAACACTCCTACAGTATATTTAATAAAGATGTATGTAAAATATTAATAATTTGGGGTTTGCAGAACTAATGTACAGTAGTTAAGTGGTAAACAAAGCTCAGTAAGAAGTAACTCTTACTGTAAACTCTTTCTTTCTCTTATAGAGTTCAGTGGTGCTTGGAAGACTAATCGACCGATAAGGACGACTGTGCTGACCATGACGTTATGGCCCTCTCCTCCACTTCTCCCTTAAGCCTGTTTATGCAGTTTAATATTTGTGATCCACCAGCAGAACTGTTTACATTATCAGCAAAATCGTCTACATCACTACTAAACCACATGTAGTACTAAGTAATGGCACAGGAGCTTTTTGGTCACATAAGACCCATACTTCTCAGCGACTATGGCCTCCATGTTAGTCCCCTCTATCACAATTACGTGGGATTTAGTAATAAAGTAAATCCTACCTATCTATTCTCCCATCCCGTAAACATTGTGATAGAACTGCTACAAGTGACTGGGAAGTCGGAAGCTGAAAATTACGGGAAACTTTTCCATTGATTTTTGCACTCACAAAAGATTACGAGTTACTCTGTTAGACTTTCACACCAAAACTCTATGCTAATAAGATTTTATGGATCACTTGCAAATCAGGGTAGTCCTGTAAGTACAAAAAAATTAAGAAAATATTACTTGTACAAAAGACCACTCGCAAATGGTTTTAAACCCACTGCTGATTGCTGCAGCAGCAGTTAAAGAGACAGAATAGCACAAAAAAAACAATAAAAATGATGACATTTCAACATTATTTGACACTTAATAATATATATACTCCAATATAAACATATGTGTAATGTAAAAATATAGAGCCTCATTCAATCGAGCTTTAAGGAGATCCGGGCTTCGGAAATGTAGCCCACAAGTTATTTTGCTATTCAATTGACGTTTTTTGCGGGCTCCGATTGGGTCACGTGCTCTGGCCTCCGATTCGCTGTGATGGTTCACATCGAAAGTTAATGCTCCTCCAAGGGCCATATTCAATTGAGAGATTTTGAGATCCGGAGGCCCATAAGTGAGGTCGCAAGCTATTTTGCTATTCAACTGTCGTCTTTTTGTGGGCTCGTTACAGCATCCAGAAGCTTTTGATCTCTCACTTTCGCAAGTCGCAAGGTAAAATCGCAAATCGCTGTTAAATTGCTACGATTCCTCAAGACCCCAAAAGTTTTCACAACTGTAAACGGCAAATGAAGGAGAAAATCCTAGAAGTGCTAGAGAGGACCCACAAGTGGGTTAAACACACATTCGTAGCACTGTAAATGCATATAAAAAAATCAATACTGCACTGTAAATAACGTGGAAATCGATGATAGACTTTGATTGCACTAGAATTGATTGCACAACAGTCTCAAGCTTGCAAATCGGCAGGAAATAAAATGTTTTTTTACGTGTCATTTCGGGGTTAAATCGATCTTGGGTATCAATGAGTTAATACATAGCAGGCCACCCATATGGACTAGAACAGTATTGGCATTCATAATTCTTTATTTTGCAAGTTTTGCGAGTCTGATCGCATATCAGACCCCCTAACCTAATTGATTGACACATAACCTCCATGTTTTACTGCTGTGATAATGACAGTCTCATTTTCTATTGATGATTCGAAATGGGCGCCTACGGGCTTGCTGAATTGATCAGGTTCCTGCCCAGAACTGCTCCGATCCAGTGCATAGTTTACAGTTTTGGCCTGGGGCCCATAACTTGCGCCCTTCAGCAGTTGAATAGCATCGCAATCGGAGACCAACGGGAGCCCGCAATTCACTCGCAGACATTCATCAGTATTTTGTGAGATACTGTATTACATATACTAGGAAAATGCCTGTCAAAAATTACAGAAATAAAATTTGAAGCCTGGCAATGCTGTTTCCCACACAATGCAATGTTCTGCTCCCTCTGAGCACCTTCGGCGCTCATCACAAGCCCCGCACTGAGTGCCTTTGGTGCTCATCGCCTGGCTCGCAATGAACGCCTTTGGTGCTCATTGCGAGCCTCTCCTCCCATCTACTTTATGGTCCTCACTGCAACTTTTATGCTTGGGAATGCCATGTGTCTCTTTCCACCATCTTCCCCCTGTCTCTTCCCTATGTCTTTCTCCTCTGTGTCTCTGCTGAATCTTTGCGTGGAGCGCGCTGGCTGCCTTTGGTTTTATTTCCAAAGTCCTGCGTGCCTGTAGTTGTTTGTGTGTGTTACTGTCTTCGTTGTCGTGTATTTTCTACGTTCTGTGTACCTGGCCTTGCTGAGCCTCGTTTTCATCCTGTTTCATAATTTTAACGTTTTTTCGGCCAACATATTTTTTCCCGCTTCGTCGATTTTCTATCGTTAAAAAGACAAAATATGCCTCAAATTAACTTACAACCTCACTCACAGGCTCCCCGGCTCTCCCCCTGTGCTGTGTGTGAGTGTGTAAATGTATTTGAGGCATATTTGTGTGTTTTTGTCGTAATTTCCAGTTCGGTGGTTCAGCCGTTAAAGTCGTACTTTTGCAAGCGCTGCAGTCCATCATACAGGCCGTAATTTTGCGTCTGTCTTAAAGTCCAGGGGCCTTTCGATGGGGCCTCATTGCAGCTAAGACCCGGGATGAGCGGCAGCTAAGAACTGCGTGTCCACCCCTGCAATGAGAGCCTTCTGCGCTCATTGCAGCCTAAAAGTCCCACGTGCCTCAACTGCTCGCCTCGCTTTGTGAGGCTCGTAGTGCAATGAGCGCCTTCGCCGCTCATTGCAGAAAAAATCCTGCATGCCTCAACTGCTCGCCTCGCTTCACTCATCTTTTTGCAAAGCATGACGACAACTCTCAGTACGACATCTGTGTAGGTGACAAAACTTAATTTTTTTTTTATTTATGATCCTGCCATGCAGAAACACTTTAGTAACAAGAGGGAAGAGAACCCCTGGAGCATAGTATCAGGGGTAGCAAGGGCTAAGGTTGGTAATGGGTGGGTAAGAGGAGGGTTAAGAAGAATTTGGTTGGCAGCACAAGCTCTGCTTCTGCAGTCTGTTAGGAACATGTGTGAGTGCAGCACCCCTCATGTTTCAATACATACAATGGATCCAGGTTATAAGGTATTGCTGTCTACCCTGCATGGGTAGGCACTGCTCAGGGGGTGCAATTGGTTTCAAGATATTTTCCCACAGGGATAATCCCATAATTACCCCACAATTAGAATTATCTACAGCTTCCACTCAAATTCCTCCACAGGGCCCTCCATGAATGGAGTTGGTGGGATCAGAGCATGATAATGAGAAACAGAACAATCAGTATGATACCACAGGGGCTTTTACTGGGAGGTTGGGAGCTGCAATTGATACACTATTTCCATGTTCTGATCCTGAGAAGAGTCCATCTAATTCTACTGACAACCTAAGTACAGTGGAACTGTTCTCGGTCGATTTATGGTTGCCAATGGGCTGTTCAATAACTTATTCCTATTTTGAGGCCCTGAGATGCTTTCTTCACTGGGTGGTTTCTGTTTCAGCTGGTTTAACATTTCTGGTGCATTGTTTAGATGATTTCCTCCTTGTGGGGGTGACTCACTGTTTGGAATGTCTGCATCTGTTAGCAATCGTTATGAAGGTTGGGAGAGAATTTGAGGTACTTTTGGCAGAGTAAAAATCAGAAGGTCTTTTTAGTTATTAGGGATTCAAATTGATTTGGTGGTATTTTAATGAAGGATGCCTATGGTCAAGTTGTATGGTAGACTTGTGGTCTCAAACATAGTATAGACATAGTTTTAGTTTTCCAATCATTAATAGGGAAGTTCATTTTTGCTTGTCTATGGGCTATGTATTTTCTCACCACGTTTTGCCATTGGCAACAGCAGGGTTAAAACTTCCTCATAATTTTATTCAGATAACAATGGGACACAAAGCTGATCTTAGGATTTGGAAAGCTTTCTTATCACAATTTAATGGGAAATCTTTTAATCAGTCAGCATATACTTTACCATGGAGCTTCAGCTTTTGACAGTTGCAGCGGGATCCACAGGTTTTGAGGCTTAACTAGTGGGACAGTCGTGTGCTTTCCCATAGCCAGTAAATTGGTTTGGAACGGATTTAGTTAAACTAAACATTTCTATAACTTTTTCCCATTGTTGTGGCACCATTTTTGAACAGTTGAGCAATCAGCAGGTGGTTTTCCATTATGACGACTTGGGGGTTGTCCAAGTCATCAATAATTTATATTCATCCTCCCCTCCAGTGGTTCACTTAGTGCTAAAATCTTTAAAATCTAGCATTTTATATTAGTCTGGTCATGTCCCAGGTTGTCAGAATGTTATATTAGATGTTATCTTTCTTTCAGTTGAGTCGTTTCAGAGTGGTGGCTCTAGATACTGATCCATGACCACTGCCCTTGGTGGAATAAAGCACCTTCTTGTCTTGTAACTTGCACTAGCCACCTGATCAGCTTACTATAGGGTTTGGCAGGAATGGATTACTTTTGTGGAGGTTGCCGGTAAGTCTTTGTTTCTTCGGAGCATTTGGGTCTTATACTTTGTTTTCTATATAATAATGCCGCTACTACACCAATTGGCTTTGGCTCTGACCTTTTTGTTTATGCTTAATACTTGGGAAGGTATCAACAAATCTTGGTAATACAGGTGGTGAGGGCTATCAAGAAGGGACATGTATACATAAATGAGATGGCTGATACACTTTAGTTTTTTGTAACATGTCATCAATCAGCTTGCATTCTTTGGAACATTTAACGTATCAGAATTGGTGACCCACAATAAAAAGGTAACGGGATATGAAGAGGCAGGATTTGCTGGTTGAACATTACTATTTATCTGTGTTTTTTTTAAACATTCCAAGAATAATCCTTTGAGAAAAGGTAGGCTGATTCAGTTATATGCTATTGTTAGGCATTGGTGTCCTTTATAAATGTAGTGGTTTACTTAAATGTATAACCCAGTTTAACTTCTTCTTCATGATGATGGTTTACCATTATCTAGGTTTACATTTTTTCAATATTTTTAGGAAATGTTTAGTTATTAGAATTGAATCCTTTGGAATTGGAAACTCGTTCTTTTAAAATTAGGGCAGCGACTGAATCGGCCAAAATGGTTTTGGGGGAGGAGGTAGCAAAAAGAATAGAGAGATGGGAATTAACACATGGTGAAGTTAAGATGGTTTGGGATTCTAGGACTAAGGGTCCTATGCTAATCCCTTAAAAAGCAATTGTGAACTACAGAGTAAACCCGACATAGCTGTGCTAATCACCCATCCCTAAAACATTGCGACCAAACTGGTACTGGTCACTGCTCTGAGTGAACTTCACGACACAGACGAAAAGCAAGAAGAAAATCTCCATTGCGTTTTGCATTGAAAATAAATTACGAGTTTCTCTGTGACACTCTAACACCTAAACCCTATGCTAATAAGATTTTAAGGATCACTCGCAAATCAGGGCAGTTCCATAATTGAAAAAGCAGAAAAAAAATGTCCATGTACGAAACACCCCCCACTAATGCTTTGAAAACCTTTGCTGAACCAGTACTCAAGGGGTCTATACACATCACAAAACCACATTGCATAGGAACAAACACTCTAATGCATTGTCTATAAATATATCATATTTTAACACTGCATCTTTATTTATTGAACCTATAAATTACAATTGTCACATATTTTTTATATCAAAATATATTAACAAATAAAAAACAAATACTTAATATATATATATATATATATATATATATATATATATATATATATATATATATGTTCTCTTGCTGTAGCTAGTTACGGGCAGTTGTTTCTGCACATCCCACTCATTATAAGTTGTATGATGTTCCCATCTCCTATTGGCTTCTGGGGCCATCTCATCCGTAAAGTTTGGTTTGGCTGCTCCATGCACAGATATTGGTTGTGGGAACATAGCAGGATATACGGATTTGAACTGAGTGCCCTAATGTGGGGGAATGAATGATTTGAATTAGTGTTGAAATTAGGGAAAAAAGCTCCCTCAGATTTTTTACTACATTCCCCTAAATTAGAGCACCAGATTAACATAAGGCTCTAAGATGGGAGCTGGTTTTGACAACAGTCGTTAATTATACATGTGCTTATCCTCCAACTGATTTGTTAATACATGTTGTAGGGGATGATTTGGGGGTCATGTGGATGGGGGAGCTGATTTGCCTAATGAAGTAAGATATTGAGAGGTTATTGTCTCTCTACTCATATTTTTTATTTGAAACTATACCTCGACTAACCTGGGGCCTCATTCAAATGCGATTTCGCCAATTGAATAGGGCTCTAAATAAGCACATAGCATATTTTTTTACAGAAGTTTTTAGTTAGTGAAGACCTTGCCTTTGGATAGAAGTTCAATAACTAAAAACTTTAGCCAAACTTTGGCCAAATCACATTTGAATGAGGCCCCAGGTGTTTTTCTTTTCCATATTCCTTTTTTATTGGTCCCTTAAAGAGAGGGAAAAAAAAAACAAACAAAAAAAACATATTCCACGGTATATCAGTAAGCCATGATACGCAGATCAGGCAGCATCGTGCTATTTCACAACTTGTATAGGTGGAAATTTTAATTTAACCAGTCATGAGACCTCCTTAACACCTTTTTCCGTTTTCTAAACACTAAACATTAATAACTGTCGCTTTTAAAGACTGTTCAGTATCTATCACAGTAATCCTTAGCTCGCAGGCTAGGAAGGTGAGGCCTATGTTTCAATTGGTAAATCATTGCCCGGACCCACCAGGCCTTCTCAGCTATGACCTCTCCTCCCCCTTTCCTCCTATACATATACTAACTCTATCACTTGGAGCTAGCGCACCTTGTTGAGATTAACTAAACAAATAGCGAGGTGTAATATTGTCTAAAGATAGGGGAATGGTATCCTTTTTATTTCCTTAGAGTAGGATACTCTATGTGGGGTCTAGGGTCTTCTTTAATGGGCTTCTCAGGAAGCTCCTGTACTAAAGGCCCAAACTTATTGGAGCTTTAAACTTTACCCTTGTCTTTCCTTGCCCTTTTCCATCCCCTTTGCAATTAACCAAATCACCTTAAAAAACACTAAAAACTTAACTCAGTTTGGTCATTTGAATCGATCTGAATGGAGAAGACCAAATAAGCTTACCTCCTTGCTGCACCCAGGCTCCTCGCCGGCTCCCCCAGCCTCCTCACCACCGTCCCCTCCTCCTCCACATCTTCTTGCTTTCTCTTTATCCTTGATTCTTTTTTTTTTGTCTAGGTTTGCCCAACCCTTTGTTACCTTAAGTGATTCCCACGGGTTCCTCTCTATCTATGTTCCCACTGTTGGGGCCCTTGTTAACAAGCCACGGATCCCAAATGTCGCTATACTTCTGAATAGCATCTGCTAGTATATGAGTCATGTGTTCGTTCACCGCTATATAATTTATTTTGTTCCTAATTGCCTGTAGTTCAAGTGTGACTGACTTCCATTGCTTTGCAATGTGTGATTTAGTGGCTAAGTATATATATTGGAGAAGCTTGTTTTGAGAGGGGGATAACCCCAAAACTGGGATACTCGTGTTCCCAATGTTTCCGAGGCAAGGTCTGACACTTCTTTCCACATCTGTGAAACTATGGGGCAGTCCCACCACATATGCTTAAAAGTTCATAGAGTGTGGCACCCTCTGGTACACATTCTCTCCCCTGTCTTGCTCCATTTTGTCAATCTCTCCGGGGTCAAGTATGTTCTATGCAAAACTTTAAGGCCCCAGGTGTTTTTCTAAGGATGCTGCCAAGCTGGAAAAAGCTTGTAAAAAAGTTAACTTCTTTAGGTGAAAGCATGGGATTTCTATCAGACACACAGATTTAGAACACGGGTATGTGCTGTAGGGTACACATACTTTTGTCTTAAAGTATGGTGTGTACCTTTGTAAGGTGGGGTTGGGGTTATTTAATTTAGCGTTGGCTGAGAGAATTGGGCAGGTTTTAGCTGTTATTGTTATTGTGGAACTTATGGTTTTCACAGAACTGAATTTTTCACTTATTTTTATTTGTTTTGAATTTGCAGAAAACATGCAATTTTTTGCATGTGACATAATTTTCTGAAAATATATTTTTTTATATAGTAAAGACATTGCTTACGATGGGGAGCATAATATTCCATTACTGTTTGCTCGGAATGCTGTGATCACCGATTTGGAACATCACCCGTTTGTCAGCAAATACATAAAAGACAACTTGTACTTTTGTTTTATTTTCTTCTTCACTCAATCTGTTATCTGTCTTCACAGTCCTGTCACACATCAGCCGTACATGAACAAACAAACACATTCTTTGCATCATCTCACCAGGTCACACATCACATATTCTCTCCTACTGACAGAAGATAGCTCACAATATTATAGTAAAACTGCTCAACCAAGAACATACATAATAGATCTAGGCTACTAAGTTAAAAGTCAATAGCAAATACAAATAATAACACTTGAGATACTTAATTAAACTGAATACATTTAAAAATCAAAAACATGTGAAATACAAAATATCAGCTACAAAGATAAATGTTTCATAAATATTTTTATAAGAATGATGTATTCATTTTAAAGGTGCACATGTATCTGGCAACATTGAAGGCTATATTTAAAACAAGTACATTTAATGATAAATTGAATCATTTATTAGCCTAATTTATTAGCCTCCTTAATTCTGCCTTCTTCCTGTGTGTTTTCTGTTACTAGTACTAATCCTTGTGATTCATGCAATTGTAGCCTCATAGACAACTCTTTAAAGATACATAGGAGTTTAATGTATTATGAATTCAACTGATATAGGAGACTCAGTAGTGTATGCAAACATTTTTTGTGGGGAAAAAAATACCAAAATAAACATTAATAAACTTACTACGACCTTGCACATTTCTTCAGTTTTCTGGCAGCTGATTTTGAGAAGAAACGCTCCTAAAAAATCCGGGCTAAATTATAATAAAATGAATAATTTGTTTCAGCCAATCACAATCAGCTATAGCATTGTTGCAATTGTCATTCTCCGGCAAAGCATCATAGGATGTGTAGTCTTTTTTCCCACCACAAAGCAGCAGCTCAGACATTGCTGCATTGGATTTCTGCTTTTTGCTGCTGTTGGCTTGAAGGTTGGTATAGGGTTAAAAAACATACCCAAAATGCAGTGTTTCTGTTGGTAGGTACCAGGTGCCTATGTAAGCAGCACTGGGGGTGTGGAAACCATTAAAAACAAATATAAGTCTGTATGTGTATAGAATGACTCTGTGTAATGTGTGTTTCTGATATAAGCAGCATGTTTACTTCTCAGAAAAAAAGTAAAAAACATGGAAACTTCCATATACCTTTAACTCAATCGGAGTATGTGCTAGCTCAATAATACCCCCACAAAGTAATAATGCTTATGAGAAGTAGATAATCTGCAGATGCAGGGGGAAATTAGTTAGTTAGTAAGATTGTCAGTGAATAAAAAAAAAAACCTGGTATTTTATAGATTACAGTGTTTAAAACTTGTACTTTAATTTTGCCCAGTGCAAAAGATAATTGTTTATAGAAATTACTCTTCTCATAAGAAACAACCAGGTTATTTTAATACATAGACAGGTTTAATTTCCTTTTCTCAGCTGTTACCTACATTGATAGGTGGCATGGGCGTAGGAGCCCCAAAAAATCTTGGAGGGGGAGGGGGATAATTCAACTCTGCACCCAGGTAAGGAAGCAGGGGCAGTTCACACATAACATCAAAGCTTTCATGAGAAAGACATACTGCTCCATAGTGCTGGTAATGCATGATTACGTTTAATTTTGCTATTTTTTTTATCCCCTATTCATTTAATCTGGGGGGATTTCTGCATTTACTTGTAAACTAATATGCTTCCTATTAAACCTGTTCAAACAACTGAGGTTTCCTCTACATCCAAAGTCTACTCTCATCCAATAAAACAAATCAGCAGAGTGCATATTATTACATTTCACAGCAGCATAATTACATAAAAAAGTAATAAAATATAGGGTATATTTTTTACATTATAAAGCAGTTTACATTATAAAGCAGTTTACTCTTTCAAAAGAGTATAATTCAAATATAGGACTACAGTGGCTATTACTTTATAATTTGTCTCATGAAATAATGTTTGTGTCATTCAGTCGTGTTCAACTCTCTGTGATCTCATGGACCACAACAAACCATGCTGGTTCACTTGATATTCATGGCAGAGATACTGGAGTGGGTTGCCAGTTCCTTCTCCAGTGGGCCAAAGCATAGAGCTCCTGGAAATACTAGATGGTCTCTCATCCAAGTACTGACCAGGCCCAACCCTGCATGGCTTCAGGGTGGGGTACCCTCTTGGTTCCTTGACCTGTATGGAACCTAGGTTGCAAGGGTGAAAGTACCAAATCCTGACCATTGGACCACCAGGGAACCCCTTCTAGTTTTACTTATCTCTCTAAAATGCTATCTTATCTTTTTGAAAGTTTTCAGATTTTATAGCACCCATGAGCCCAAGTAAACAACATGTCCTTTGTATTAAGCATGTAAGAGTTCACAATGATCATCATTATTTCTATAAGTTTAAAAAGTAATGGTGTTGGGTTTACATTTCATTACTATGTATAATGGAAGCACTTTAATTATTAAAGGCATACAGGCATGTTGGACACTATTGATATATCATAAATACCATTTACATATTCTCATTTAAATTATAATTACATTGAGCAAATACATGATATATTTGTCCACTTACGATGGAAAACCATCACACAATGACATAGGAGGCACTAGCAAGCCATCACAATTCACATTTTGTTTCCTTTCTGCACTTGAAAATTCAATAAATATTCATATCATTAATTCTAACATACTAAGACATATTTATTAATACATTTATAATGTTTCTGAGAATTTGACCATGAAGACAAATTATTTATGTATGTATTATTTATTATTATTATTTTTAGCAGTAATACTATAACTACTAGTAACAGTAAAAGTAGTGACAGTAGTAGTAGAACTAATACTACTACTACTACTAGTATCTTGTATTGTATACTAAATATCAAGACAACAATGAATATAAAAGTAACTATGGGTAGATAACTCCCGGCACGAACGATAATATTATTACAATTTTTTGTTGTTGTTTTTATCTGATAGTCAGTCCTATTATTTTTTAATAAAAATTACTAAACCATTGTTGTGTCCCCTTCTAGATCGCTACTTTGTCATGGTTAAGGGGCTTGTGTACTTCAATGAAGCTCTGAGCTATACCATGTAGGGACATTTCACATTTCATATGAGACAGCCACCAGGATTTTTACTGAGGTCAAGAATCCCGCAGAAGAAATGGAGTAGCACTCAGTAATTCAGAGGTTGTTTAAAGTAGTGTTCGGTTAAAACCCAATAAATGACAGAATGATTTCAGTTTGAATTCAAGGCAAGTCATTTAACACCACATTTCAACGAATATATATTCAACACATCATAGATTTAACAGCAAGAAAAGATGTCACTATCATCATGGGAGATTGGAAGGCTAAAGTATGAAATCTAAAGATACCTGGAATTACTGGCAAGTTTGTCTTTGAAGTACAAAATGAAGCAGGTCATAAATTGGTAGAATTTTGTCTAGACCCTCTTCCAACAGCCTCAGGGACAACTCTACCCATGGACATCACCAGGTGTACAATATAGAAATTAGTTTGACTATATACAGTACTTTGCAGCCAAAGATGGAGGAGCTCTATACAGTCAGCAGGCCTGGAGCTGACTGTGTCTCAGACCATGAGGTTCTTATTGAAAAGTCCAGAATTAAACTGAAGAAAAGAGGGAGAATCATCAGATCAAGAAGATACAAAACTGAATGAGTAATTCCAGAGGATAGCAAGAAGACATTCTACAATGACCGATGTAAAGAGGTAGAAGAAGATAACAGAATGGGAAAGTCAAGACATCTCTTCAAGAAAAATGAGGATCCCAAAGGAACCTTTCATGCCAAACTGAGCTTGATAAAAGACAAAAATGGTAGGGACTTAACAGAAGAAGATCAGATAAAAAAAGAGGTATCAGGAATAGACTGGAGATCTATTCAGGAAGGATCTTAATAGCAGTGATGACCTCAAAAGTTTGTCCAATGAGCTAGAGCCAGACATCATGGAGAGCAAAGTGAGATGGGCCCTAGGATGTCTCGCTGATAATAAGACTGCAGGAGGTGATGAATCCCATCGGCACCTTTCAAAATTCTACTGTGAAAAGTGTTGCTTGCCTTATGCCAACAAATTTGGAAAATGCAACAGAGGCCAATAGACTGGAAAAGAATAGTCTACATCCCAATTCCAAAAAAGGCAGTGCCAAAGGGGGCTCCACTTATCGAACAATTGCACTAATTTCTCATACCAGCCAGGTAATGCTTAATATCCTAAAAGCACGGCTCCAACGATATATGGACCGGGAATAAACAGATGTCGAAGCAGGTTCGGCACAAGAGTTCAAATTGCAAATGTCCAGTGGATAATAGAGAAAGCAAGAGAGTTTCAGAAAAAAACATTTGCCTCTGCTTCATAGACTATTCTAAAGCCTGTGTGAATCACAAAAACATGTGGCAAATTCTTAAAACGATGGGGTACCAGATCATCTCATCTGTCTCCTGAGGAATCTTTATGTGGACAAAGAAGCCACGGTCAGCACCAAACATGGAACATGTTCATAATGTGTAAGGGCGGGTTTGATGAATCCTAAGCCGGAATCAATGTTGCTTGAAGAAATATCAACAACCTCACATATGCTGATGGCTGAAAGTGAGGTAGAACCATAGGACCTATTGATGAGGGTAAAAGAAGAGAATGCAAAAGCTGGCCTGCTTCTCAACGTTAAAAAGAGGAAGATCATGGCAAACCTCAATCTTAGTTCCTGGAAAGACGTTTGCTTCTGTGGAGGAAAGCTATGGAAATCTTGGACAAGCTAGTAAAAAATATAAACAAACGTCCACATAGTTAGAACCATGCTATTTCCCAGTAGTAACATTTTTATATGTGAGCTGGACCATAAAGAAGACTGAATTGTGATGTATGCAAAAACTGCTTAGAGTCCATTGGACTGCAAGAAGATCCAATAAATCAGTATTTCAGGAAATCAAGAAAAACTATTCACTGGAAGGTATGATCACAAGGCTGAAGCTCAATAATTTTGGTCATATAGGTAGGATTCCCTAGAGAAGACTCTGATGTTGGGAAAGATTGATGGCACACGAAGAAGGGGACGACAGAGTAGAAGATGGATAGATGAGGTAATTGAAGCCATGAACATGATCTTGATGGAACTCAGAGGGGCAGTGACTGGAAAATGCACCTAGCGTGCTGTGATCCATAGGGTCATGGAGAGTTGGACACGACTGAAGAACTACACAACAACAAACCATTGTGTGGACCACTTTAGCACAATTAAAATTGTTGGAGTGAAAATGGTGTAAATATTTGAAAAAGTATTTTGAAAATTAGTATTCAACAGAAATCCCTCTACATTTAGTGCATGCTCTTCAGTTTCTTTTGTTGTATTGTAAACATTATATACATGTTTCCAAGTAGTCTGCGCGCTGCGTTGCAAGGAGTTTGATCGAGTGGAGTAACCATGTTGCCATTGATACTACTGAACCTGCATCTCTATCACTTTATAGAGAGCTCTAGTAAAAATCTTACATTAATCAAGCCTACTTTTAACATTGCACTTGATAAATATTTTAACTTGAGGTTGTGAAATCCCCTTCTAAAGAATTGCTATTATGTTTATACCACTACCAACGACTAGGGACGGAGGAGTGAGAATTACTTGCATTATGATGCAATCATTGCATATTGTTGTAGCAAGGATTGACTTTAGTAAAAAATGTGAAAGGGTCCTAGACTGAAAGACTATACATTGAATGAGTAGAAGGGCCTAGGAAGTGTGGTAAGGTTAGGGAGTGTGGTAAGGAATTTTCTTATACATAAATAAAACCTCCAAAACCAAGCCCACCACAGTTTCTACAAGATAGTGGGCTAGGGTGAGCATCTATGAAACACACCTACCTCTAACAGTAAAGGAGTCCCTACCTATCTATTGTACCCCTGAACCCAAATACATAATGAAAGTCCCTTGTACCGGAAGTCTTTTAAATGGCAAATTAACTGAACTCTATCCAGAGTGTAGTTTGCATTATCCAACCCTCTCATGAAATGATCGGAGCTGGTTTAAGTGTAAATATAACTATATATATATATATATACAGTATATATATATATATAAATATATATATATATATATATATATATATATACTTACATTCATGGCCGAATTGTCCATTAGGCATAATAGGCACTAGCCTAAGGTCGCATCTCTAAGAGGGGAGCCTAATTATTAGATTTCCAACATTTATTTCCTTCAGTTTTTACGTTTCTTATTGAAGCATGCAGGCAGATCCTATTACACTACATGGAGCTTAACTCTTCCTCTCCATGCCAAGAGTATGAAGGAAGGAAATGGGAAGGAGAGGAGTAAGGGATGACATGGAGAGGTGCTGCTCTAGCAATGATAGCAGGTTATGTAAGTCCTTCCTGTGCTCAGCAACAGGGAGCAAGTCAGTAGAGCAGGTCAGAAGAGCCAGAGAGGCTGTCAACAGACAGTGAAGGTCTGAAATGGTCATCAGACAGGAATCAGCAGATATCGCTGCTGAAAGGATAGCAGGTAAAAAGTTATAAACAGCTTCCAGTCCATAATAAGTAATAACTGTTTCAGTATGCTTTTCTTAACATTAAATATCAAATTCCTTATTGCACATGCACCTAAATATCTATCATGCTGCTGTAAAATGATTACAAATTAATATTTCTATTTACTAGTGTGTATATTTCCTTCTGCACATTATTTTCTGAATATGGCATCCATGTGCCCTTGTTCTTATTGATGTGTAATAAAAATGACTTGCAGTTAAGTTTTTATTTTGAGAAATATAGTGATTAGCCTGCTAAAATATAGTGGAATGTTGCATGTAGTATAATAAACAGTATTATTTTTAGATTTCTCGATAATATTTAGCCAATAACTTTTGAAACTCAAAATAATGCGCAAAAAAAAGATTAAATATGACCTTTTTAATATAGCAATAATGTTTTATAAAATGCATACTGTGTGATAAAAGAAGATATATAAAATAATGAACTACAGTATGTATGCACATCAAACCTAGGACTATATATATATATATATATATATATATATATATATATATATATATATATATATATATATATATATATATATTTGAATATTCAGATTATTGCAGTATATAGTGATAACTTTTTTATTGGACAAACGTTTGGACAAAATTCATAATATAGTGACAAGCTTTCGAAAGATGATCCTCTCTTTATCAAGTCAAAAGCAATACTGATAAAAATATGAGATAATTAAAAAAGTGGACAGAATAAAAGTGGACAGAATAAAAGAGGAAAAGAAAAAAAAATGAAAAAAATGAATTGGGCAAAGATTAGTGAGAAACAGACCAGCATAGTAAATAATGTCCTGATAGGTCAGTATGTGTGTTTGCAGAGTCATAATTAAGAGCAATAAATGTCACCACAGTTTTTGAATTAGAAAAACATCAATTGAAAGGGAGGGGGGGTGGAATGTGTATGAGTTTTTAGACATTTAGATAGAAATAGGAATAGAAAACCTACATCAATATTAAGCCCAGTATCCTTCGTACGTATTAAAACATGTATTAAAAGAGTATTTTTATTTTGTGGTTCTGGATGGAGTGATTCTCCTGGGTAAAATGGTGCCCAAATGGGGTACAGTAACTTTCCTCATTGTGCTTTTTGATGGAGCTTCTGTGGAGTTTCATTCTCATGTTCAGTTTCTGGCTGGTTTCCCCAATGTCTAGCATAGAGTACAGTACATTGTATCATATAGACTACATTGGGTGATGTGCATGAATATGAGTTTCTGATGTTATAGCTTTTGTTGTTATGTGTGGCTGTGTCCTCTTTGCAGATATGTTGACATAGTTTACAGTGATTTTTATTGCAGTGTTTGGTGTAATTTTCCTTGTTAAGCTTTTCATTGGCCAATCGTCTGTTCACCAATATTTGTCTTAAATTTGGTGGCTGCCTAAATGCAAGAATGGGAGGTTTGGGCAATATATGTTTCAATTCTGTGTTCTCTGTTAGTTGTGATTGTAATCCTTAAATATATTGCGTATTCATTCTACAGCCAGATGATATGTGGTTACCAGTGGTGTACGTGAAGTTGTTTCTTTAGTTTTGTATTGCAGCAGGTGTTCCCGGGGTGTTTTAATGGCAGCGGTAACTTTCTGTGTGCTGACACAAGGTTTGTAACCCTTCTGCCTGAAGGAGTCAGACAGTGTTTTTTTAATTGTTTATCACGGACCTCAGTGGTTGAGCATATGCAGTGATATCAGATGGCTTAACTAGGAATTATCACTTGTTTAGTATGGGAGGGATGGAAGCTAGAGTTGTGGAGGTAACTGCATCTCTGTAGGTTTCCTATACACAGATGAGTTAAGTTTATTATTTGTGATGGAAATGGTAGTGTCCAGAAAGTTCAGCTGTTCTGCAGAGTAATCCATTTAAAATGTAATAGATGGGTGAAAGATATTTAATAAATTATGGAGTCTTTGAGTTTTTTTCTCCTTCTGTCTATATGATGCACAGGTTATCTATGTAAAGGTAGTATCTGTAAGGTTTGTGGACATATGTGGACAGGAATCTCTGTTTCAGATCGGCTATAAATAGGTTGGCATATTGTGGTGCCATTTTGGTCCCCATTGCGGTCCCCGTTATTTGTAGGTAAACATGTTGGTTGAAGGTGAAGTAGTTGTTGGTCAGGATATATTCTAGTAGTTTGATGATGGTATCAGGGTTATATTTCTGGTTCTGAGTGTGTGTTGAGCGAAACCTCATGCATGCCTCAGTGGCATCTTTGTGTGGGATTTTGCTGTAAAGGGATTCAACATCCATGGTTACAAGTAGTGTGTTAGCAGGTAGGTCCTCAATCTGACTGAGTTTGTTAAGAAAGTCAGTGGTGTCTTGCATACAGCTGTTAGTGTTTTTAACTAGTGGCTTGAGTATGGAGGTTGAGGATGAGGAGGGAGGTTGAGGAGGGGGGTAGAGGATGAGGAGGGAGGATGAGGAGGGAGGATGAGGATGAGGAGTGGGGTTGAGGAGAGAGGTTGAGAATGAGGAGGGGGGTTGAGGAGGGTGATAAGGGAGGGGGGAAGAGACACAGGGAAGGGAGAGGGGGGAAGAGACACAGGGAAGGGAGATGGGAGAAGAGACACGGGGGAGAGAGAGGGGGACACAGAGGGCACAATAGGGAAACAGGGGGCAGCACATTTCTTACCCTCGGCTTATACTTGAGTCACTCATTTTACCCAGTATTTTGTGGTAAAATAGGTGCCTTGGCTTATACTCGGTCGGCTTATACTCGAGTATATACGGTAGTCCTCAGTGTTTATAATAACAACTGCGCCACCTTTGTCTGCTGGTTTAAACCCCTTAAAACCCCTCAAAATGCCTTTAAAAGACCATTAGCACTTAAACTGGGCCAATTAGGCCCAAAAAGAATTATTCAAAAAAAAGTTAGCATTTTTTTTTTTGCAGTCTCGAACTACGGATAGTGCTGGATAGTGTCGGTTATGCCAGTTTAGCGGGAGTTTATTTAAAATGGGGAATTGATGCAGGTGCCGGTTGCTTGAGAGTCCCGGTTAGTTGAGTGCCGCATAACAGGGATTCTACTGTATATATATATATATATATATATAAATAAATAAAAATGCATATATATATAATCTATATAAATATATAAATGAGCCCCATTGAGCACCTGTGGGAACACATCGATCGCCATGTTCTCTGTATGGATCCTCCACCATGCATTCTTCAGCAACTGTCAGATGCACTGCAGTCTGCATCCCTCCAGATGCGCTTGCTAACCTTTGAAGGAGTATAAAGGGTTAAAATGCATAGAACACAAAATATAAAGATCACAATGCATATAAATGACATATAAAAAAATATTTCCAGTGTGGGGGTGCATTTTAAGAACAAAGAGCAAGTGGAAACCAACCAGGGGCAAGGAACATAGATGCTTCTACAGAACAGTTCCACCACAAGGAGCATAACAAGGAAATTATTAAGAGTTAAGGGGAAACCACTTTTAACTGCTTATGCTGAAATAGTTCCAAAGGAATGATGACGTATGCTGTTTGTTTAACGCTATAAAGAACCAGATATGGGAATTATCTTAAGAGACTCACTGCAGTATATCTGTATATCTGTATGTGACCCCTCTCCATGCAGGAATACCTTATGAAACTGCTGAAGATG
The DNA here is from genome assembly GCA_027410445.1 of Discoglossus pictus. Classification (NCBI taxonomy): domain Eukaryota; kingdom Metazoa; phylum Chordata; class Amphibia; order Anura; family Alytidae; genus Discoglossus; species Discoglossus pictus. The sequence goes on along the minus strand of CM050167.1, from coordinate 342,577,233 downwards.
TCTGCACTTTCTTTCTTTCTTGCCTGACAATCTGTGGTGACCCTGAAACGGGGTGCAATGCTCTCCGTACTGCACACAGAGGCTATTTAGGATTAGCTGGTGGTCATAATAAAGTAATTTCAAATGTATATATACACATGTGTATATATGCAGAAGGTCCTAGCATGCAAACGTTATAGGGGCAGAGATGTAAATCCCTATGGGCTCCAAAGATGTAAATCCAGCCCTGCTGACTTTGAGAATATGTGAGTCCAGTTGATGAGGCTCCTGCTGTCAGTAATTTGTTACCAGTTGTTTTTTAGAATGTTTGCATTTTTTATTCGAATGGTTGGCAGTGGGGGTTAGAGAATAAAGAAGTTCAATTTATTTTTTGGAGGTGGTGTATGCTACCCACTCAAGCCCACTGCATATAAGCTGTTTACGTAGGGTGGGCAAAGACTAGTTTGCTGTTATGGGGGTGCACTTATGCCCACCATAGTCCACTGGCTAGTAGGGACTTGGGTGGGCTAGATTTATTTATTTATATTTATAACCCATTTCACCCCATTCCAAATAAAATCTAATTTTAGATGTAGATTAAAACTGAGATAATTAACATGCACTCTTTTATAATGACTGTTTCCCAAAAAGGATTCATTTACTACTGGTTTTATTGTCCTTATATTGTTCTTGGCATGCAATTTATATTGACTAAACTTTTGTATTGTGACTATTTTTCTAAGTTTTGCCAGTTGTCTATATATATATGAAATATGGAACAAAATAATCTTAACAATCCTTTGAAACAATCCAATTTAAGTGAATTAAATTGCTTTCATGCAACGTGATGTTAAGAACACACAGCAGATCAGATAAAGATCCAGTTACCAGAAAGAGGATCAGACAAAAACACTTAGAGCTGCTTTCTATCTGGTTTTATTTAATTCACAAAGCATCACTATCGACACACAATCACTGTCATACATTTAAAAGAGCAAACTTTATCCACATTTTCCTCTTAGAGAAACCCATTTCTATTATGAAACTAACACTTCAATAAGATACAAATTGAAATTATGTTTTAACTAATGTCCCAGTAAGACCTTTATCGCTGTTTTCTTGGCTAGTTTTACAATAAGAAAGACAGTAACTATGAACAAGCTTATGTCAGTAAATGTATTTCCACTGTTTTGCAGCCCTCTGCATCATGTAGTAAATTAGTATAGAGGATGAGTAAAAATTGACCCCTATCCTGCTATATTGTAAGTTTGCAATGTTTAAAACATAATCTTTTAAATAAATAAAATAACATTCTGTATTTAAATGTATCTTGAGGAGCTTGCGGTTAGTTTTTGTATGTTAAATATAGGCTCCACATATTACTTTGTACTTGGCCACACAAATCACATTACCAAAACAGTAACGTGGAACATTAGAACTATGAACCAAGGCAAACTGGACATGGTCAAACATGAGATGACTAGACTAGATATCCTGGGAATTATCTGGACTGGAATAGGGAACTTAATATTAGACAACCATCAGACCTTCCATTGTGATCAAGAGTCCCACAGTGATTAACATCAGAGTGATCCAAGTCTATATTCCAACCATGGCTACTGAAGAGGCTGAATTTGTCCAATTTTATGATGATATTCAAAATCTCTTATATACAACCAAGAAAAGATGTTACATCAGACCAAGCATACATGAAATAAATATCCCCTGTTAACATGCAGAAGAAATAAAGAATAGATTTAAGGGACTAGACATGGTAGAATGCCTAAAGAACTGTGGACAGAGGTTTTTGGTATTGGCCAAAACACAGCAACAAAGAATATCCTCAAAAGAAAGAAAACTAAACTAAGAAGGTTGTCTGATGAGGCTTTGGAAGTAGACCAGGAAAGAAGGAAAATGAAAGATTTTGCCCACTAAATGCAGATTTTAAGCGTATAGCAAAAAGAGACAAGGAGACATTCTATAATGAGTGATGTAAAGATATAGAAGAAGATCTCTTTAAGATTAATGGGGATCTCAAAGGAACCTTTCATGCCAAAGTGGGAGTGTTAAAAGACAAAGACGTTGGTGTCTTAACAGAAGCAGATCAAATAAAGAAGAAGTGGTAGGAATACAAGAATATCTTAGAATGGTTTTGTTTAGTGAGTTGGAGTCAGACATCTTGGAGAGTGAAGTGAGATGGATCAACAAAGTTCAGAATTGAAATAAGGAAAAGTGGGAAAATTTGCGTTCAAGGAACAACCAAATGGTTCAAAGATAGGAGTGGGCCAAGGTTCTAAGTTATCAACTTATTCATTCAACTTAAGTGTGGTATGCATCATGCCTAAGGTTGGTCTGGATGAATTCAAACCTACCCTTGTGAAATATTGCTAGGTGAAATATCAACAACCTCATATATGCGGATGATATTACTCTGATGGCTGAAAGTGAGGAGGAACTAAATGGTCTATTGATGAGAGTGAAAGAAGAGAGTACAAAAGGTGGGCTTCTGCTCAATATTAAAAAGACACAGAGCATGGCAAACAGCATTTTCAGTTCCTGGCAAATATATGGGGAAGAAGTGGCGATAGTAATAGATTTTATTTTCCTGTGCTCCAAGGAACAAATTTTATTTTCCTGGACTGCAGCCATGAAGTTAAAAGACATTTGCTTCTGGAATGGAAAACTATGACAAGTAAAAATATTCCACTTTCAACAAAGATTCTCATTGTTAGAATTATGGTATCATAGAATTGATGCCCTTGAATTGTGGTGTTGGACTGCAAGAAGATACAGTCAATCAATACTACAGGAAATCAAGCTTAACTGTTCACTGGAAGGTTTGACCATGAGGCTAAAGCTCAATTTTTTTGGCCATATCTTATGCTGGGAAAGATTGAATGCACACAAAGAAGGGGCCAACAGAGGCAGAGATGGATACATTAGGTCATTGAAGCAATGAACATGACCTTGAGGGAGTTCAGGGGGGTAGTAGCTGACAGATGTCATGTAAAGGGTCATGTAGAGTTGGATGTAACTGAATGACTGAACAACAATAAGGATCTGTTTTACTCTTTTCACCTGTGTATTATTCCCAGCAATAAACTCACTTGGAGCACTAACACAAGTTTAGAGATCTTTGTATACCCCAAATTTCTCCCCCCAGAAGATGGTGGTACTTCTGTGTGCCATATGGGAGCGGCCCGCTATCCTTTCAGGGGGTAGAGAAGTTAGGCCCGGGCCTAGGGCCCAGACATGGAAGGAGGTAGGGGCCGCATTAACAGCAGTGGGCACGGTGGAAAAGGATGTGAGGTCTGTGAAGCACAGGTCAGGGTCCTGGTGAGGAGGCAGATGGCCAAGGAGATGGCCGCAACTTCAGCAACAAGTGATGGCCCCAGAGTGACTGTAACCGACAATGAGTGGGAGAGGGACTTCAAGGACCTACTGAGGCAGGTGCCCGCCGCTGGAGCTTCAGGCCTGGTGGCCCAGCAGGATCGAGTCTCCACGTCAGGTGAATATCACATACACCAACCTGCCAACACATGTACAACTCACACATTACACATGTACAGGATGACCAACAAGGACACTGACATATCAGCTCCATGGAAATTACAAGGGATAGATGAATCAGTCAAGTGTCATTAAAACCATGAGGCTGACAAATTCAGTGGCACAACATTACTCAACCAATAGTCAGTCCATGTATGGGTGTGTCCACTACAGCGTATCACAGACTGCAGCAAGAATCAAGAGAGTATTAGCCAAGAGCAATCAAAATCAGGAACCCAACAAAGATCTCAGGTAGCAAATGATAGCTACTCAGAATTGCACTCAAAGGGACAGTTACCTCGCTATAGGTGAGATTCATTGTGTGAAAGAGCACAAGATTCTATGATAAAGTGATCTATTGATTTATTGTAATTTCAATAAGAACAGTTAAACCTATGCAGTCTAAGGTTTGTCTACAGACACAGTGATAATTACCAGCCTCTGCCTCAATAAACGTTTCACATATTAGGGTTTAACTGCTTACAGGAATGTAATGAGCCAACAGTTAAACACTCTATTAACATGGACTCTTCTGTTCTGTCACACAATAAAGAGCACTGATAATGAGGTCAATGGCCCTATAAGTGATTTATCCAGGTTCAAGCCTAGATGTCAGATAGTCAGGAAGGAACAGAAACCAATGTTTTCTTCAACATCATTAAAACATATCCCTTTCTTTTCTTGTTTCTCTTTTTCAGCTTCACGGAGGTCTGGGTCCATTGGTGAGCCAGAGGCGGGGCGTCGGCTCCATCGGAGCAAGAGGACACGTAGCAAGCAAAGCAGTATTCGGCGCAGGGGGAGGAGAGACCAGCACAAGCCCCATGCCCTGGTGAGGAGGAGAAGGAGGGTGACTTCACCTGGGTAGTGGGGCCACTTGCGGGCCCATACTGCCCCCCTCCTCCAGCAGCTGCAGCCATCAAGAGGGCACATGTATTGGAGGGAGGATAGGGGCATGCCCCCACCTTCTCCTGCCCCTGGGGTTCTCCTCCCCCTGGGGTTCGTTGGTGGTAGCCCTTCCCCACTGGGCCACCACCACCACCTCCACACCCACCAGTGGGCCCTGCAGCCAGACCTCCATCCCCACCACCACCAAGCCAGGCTGCTCAGGAGGAGATGCTGGCTGTGTCGAGGCAGACCCTGGACTGTCTCCAGGGGGTCCAGGCCAGGGAGCTTATGAGCAACCTTGGCAAGCGCAATAGGGAGGAGAGGAGGCACCATCTCATGACTACCTTGCCAGGCTGCTCAGGATGGGGGCGGGCCAGAGCACTGTCCAGCAGGTGACAATGGATGCATTTCACTATGCTCTAGTCCCCAGCCCCGCCTCATCCACCCCAGAGCCCCCCCCCCCCCACACACACACAGCACGTTTGAGACTGCAACCGCCCACAGGAAATTGGGGCACTTATGCTAGGCGGAGGGGGATGTAGGGGCTGCGCATATTTTTGTGCCTTCTCAACAGCACTCCTCAGTGACAAGCTATTGGTCCAAATGTTAAACATAACAACAAAATTAGAAGTGCTCAATCAGAGAATGAACTAACCTTAATAGGTTAAGTCTATGGACATGATAACCCTCTCTGAGAGCAACCTCGTTTAGCTCTTGTGCCCTTCACAGGGAGAAATATCCTTTAGTATATCAGTCTGGTCCCATGCACTAGAGTGACTCAGCCCTGAAATACCAGGCAATTCTACCCCGAACAGGAGAAACAGCAAACCCCAGATGTATGTTTCTGCCTTCAATTGGTATTTCGGTGCTGGGTCACTCTAGTGAGTGGGACCAGACTGATATACTACATGATATTTCTCCCTGTGAAGGGCACAAGTGAGCTAAATGAGGTTACTCACAGAGTGGGTTATCATGTCGATAGAACTAACCTAGTAAGGTTAGTTTGTTCTCTGATTGAGTACCTCTAACGTTGTTTTTTGTTTTTTTTTGGTCCAAATGTTAACCTAATCTAGCCTAGCTACAGAGTATTGGATCTTGGCCTATGTGATGGTGATATTTTGTAAGCAGATGGCTACCTCCAATAACATGGTCCATGATCCCCTTCTCTGTGGACACAGTTGAGAAGAGATGCTGCAGTCCCTATCTTTTTTTTAGGCCTTATTTTGCTCTTTTTTTGTTTTAGGCACAATTCAGGTCCATGAAGGCATCTTCTGCATCTGCAAGCATTGTGAAGGAAATGTATTAAGTGTAAGAGTTTCTCAGTGCCTCTCATGTGAATATTCCTTTAATAACACCCACAACCCCCCCCCCCCCCACCTCTGCCAACATTTTAACACACTATTAAAATAATAATAATATATGCTCTAGTGAAGAATGTGATCCTGACCTTGTGTCTGATGTAAGTAACATTGAATTTGGCTGCTGATCTGTGTGTCCTCTCCGTAATACTGGGTATTGCTGATATCATGAGTATCCTTTAACATGTGCTAACACCTGTATAGCTGATAGATGTGATATCAAAGTTAATTAACAATATCATATTGCGAAGGTGATAGTACGTCTTGACCACTGACACTGGTCACAGCTAAGCATTTATTGTGAAATTACACATCATTATTAATGGTCATGTCCAGTGAGATATCATGAGCACTAGCTAATGGTAAGTAATGCTTGCAGATGGAAATCAGGTGAGTTGGTATATTGTTACAGTTACAGTATTTAGCACTGTACTGTACATACATGTTTTTCTTTTTTGCTATCCTCCTCTGCCTTTTTTCTTTTGACCACTTCTTTTCAGATTTTTGTTTTGGGAACACACTGTATGTGTGAAACTGGATTGGATTACACAGTCTAGAGTTTTTTGCATCTGTTTCATTGAGCAGATATAGACAAATTATAAGTGCTATGCACATTACTGGTTTCTTCAATTAAATGGAGTGATTTCTGATGATCTTTTTTTTTAATCAGATTCTGGTTGCAGTGGTGTAGTGACCACATGTGACCCTGGTAGGTACTATGCATCATTACCCCCTTTAGGGATCCCCTTTTTCCCCAAAAGCCTTTTGCCCTTTCGGGATCCGGCCACACCACACCCATGATATTAATGCACAGTCTTGTACATATCTGAGTGGCTCTGTGTATGAAATAAAGCTTTGTAATACCGTTCCCACCGTGTCAGTGTGTTTTCAATGGTTGGAGTTTTCGGACATCCACATACATCCCATTTGTGTCACATTCCCTTTATCTGTAAACTAATGAGTCCTAGTTACTATGCTATAGATTAATTAATAAAAAATTATATATATATATATATATATATATATATATATAATATATATACTATAAATAATCATATAGGGTTAATACACATGACAAGTCCAATTTGTGATACTGTGGAGTATCAACATTCCCCTGAAGGGCTTGATGGGATTTCACCAAATGATAATGGGTATATGTCTTAGCACATGGCCACCAGCAATGGCATGGGACTTTCCAGGATGGGCATAGTGGAGATTGTCCCTAATGGAGGTGAGTTGGCTATTGCTCCATGTGCCTCTGCACAGCCTCCATGTGATTTTGCGGCCCTTCCTGATGAATTAGAGTAGATTTGGGTGGTGTATGTTCACCTGGTCCCCTTCTGGATCACTACCTTGTGGTGGTGTAGGGGCTTGTGTACTTCAATGAAGCGGTGAGCTATACCATGTAGGGTCACTCTAGGTGGGCAGGTCATAGCAGAGAGCTCAGACAAATTGCAGTCCACTGGAGAAGTAACTGTCAACCCACTCCAGTATCTTTGGCTTAAAAACCTTGTAAAAAAACGCAGACAGAGAAATAGCTGAATGTGCTGCAGTCCATAGGGTCACAGAGAGTCAGACACGACTGAAGGACTGAACAACCAACAATGAAGCAAGGGGTTGATGAGCTAATTGGGGGAAGCAGGGAGTGATGAGGTAATGGGGAGCAGGGGCATAATGGGGGAAAGCAAGATGGAGACAAGGTAATTGCAGATGCAGTGGAGTGATAAGCTAATAGGGGGATAAGAAGGGTAATGGATGCAGGCAAGGGGCTGATGAGGGGGTGCAGAGGGTGATGTGATTGTGAAGCCTGGAGATAAGGTGATGGTGAGGCACAGTTAATAAGCAAATGAGTAGAAAGGTTGATGAGGTACTGGGAGTACAGAGAGGATGTTGAGTTGCTGAGGGAGCACCTGACTTCATCATCCTCTTGCTTCCCATCAGCTTATTAACCGTGTCTCACCATTACCTCATCTTCAGGCTTCCCAATCACATCACTCCCCCCATCAGCCCCCTTCTTGCATCCCCACCCTCCGAATCACCCTTCTGCTTCCTCAATTACCTCAAACCCTGCTTCCTCCCATCACTTTATCATTCCTCTCCCAGGACCTCCATGCCTCTCCTCTCCCAGCAATTTCTCTTCTCCCACCTTCTCCCTCTCATCTCCCAGCATGTATGTTGGGGCACGCGATTGGCCATGTGCGCTTCTACCATAGCGCACTTTTATCTGCTGCGCAATTGTCGCAGCCCTTATGTGTACACATTCTGCACTCATGCTGTAGTCGTGCCACCGTTAATGTGGCATCAGTTTCATGTTTTTGTGTTACAATTTAATCAGGTAGTGTGCCTTAATTGCTTTAGGCATGTTGCAGCAAGGCTTTTCATATTGGCATATGCATATCAATATGATAAAAAAAAAAAATTAAATGCCAATTTTTTGAGGATTGTGCGTCTTTGGAGAGTTGGAGTAATAGTGATTTGCAATTGTAACATTTACGGGCTTGACAGATCAAAGTCTTAGATGGGACAGAGTTCAGATTTCTGCCTGTAACCCGCAGATCATTTGTGGGTGGTTGCTAGAAGAGGCCAATTTAATAGCCGGAACTTTTGCGGGCTCCTTTCAGACTTTGGGAACTTCAAATCGCCGACTTTAATAGGGCCCTATGCCTCCATGATCCACCTTACAATACATTTTAAAATAAGCTCAAAAAGTGGACTATCCAAGAGGCAGGCATAGGTCAAGGTAATAATGATCTTAAAAATGACAACTCAGCAAGGGATAGCTTATACATTGTAGAGCATGCTCAGTAATTGTCTACCTACAACAAGCGTGATCCACGGTCCGCTGAACCAAATGTACAAACTGATCAAATGTAGCAGACATACGCCTATATCATTGTTGACAGATGGTCTATATCATTGATGACAGATGGTCCCTTAGGAAAACACAATTGATGCATGGGGCGAAAGTACCTAGTTCTTTCTTGGCAAGAACAAAGAGAGAAAATTTGCAAGTTAAGAAAATTATAGTCCTGAAAGTGATGGGCCATCCTGCTTAATGGAACTTCCTTGTAAAGAAATTAACAAGGTTTAACTTACCAGGGAATCTATGTAAATGAGAATTCTGAAAGGGTATAACAAAAAATAAAAATAAAGTAATAATATTAAATGTACCTCTTAAAACATGGAATCATACTATATAATGGTTCATCCATCGTCACCCTTAGGACAGGAATTAGCCTGAACTAATCATGACCTGAACATCATGAAACACTGGAATATTGGAATACTGTGTGATTAAACAGACATAATAAGCAGATAATAATAATTATTTCTACCAAATTGGGGTCTGATTTGTGATTAACCCTTCCACCACCACAATCATCTTAGGTGGACACAGTTGTGTTTACTTTTTTTGCTCTCTAAAACCATTTGTCCATTATCAAGATTAGTTATGCAAAATACCATCACATTAGAGTCCCTTTTAACAGCTAGCACCGAAAATTATTAAATTATGTGCTTCAGTATTTGAATGATCATGTTCCATACTGATCTAAAAAAACATCTCATACTTTAATGTCAAGGGGGCTTTCCTTTGTTTTGCTAATTAAATAGGATCACTTAGCTAAATTAAGTATTTTTTCCTAAAAGAAAAGCAACAATAAGATTTTCTCATGCATTGTCCATCAATTTATGTTATCCAATATACTTTATTAATTTCATTAGACAGTCTGGCCTTCCCTCTCTCCATGGCGCTGTAATTTGATATACACATTTGAAATTATTATAATGTATATAACTAAGAATGTGTGATCTTTGTTTAGTCAAGATGTATATATATAATCTCCATGCTATTTGAAAAAGGACCACTGTGGCAAATGTTTTTTTTCTATATGGTCTTTTGATTAGCTAAACTTGATATTGGCCAAAATGTTTTTAGAAAGGAAAAAATAAAGGAACACAAACTTTTTACATTTTATATGGAATTTGCTATTTTCTCAGGAGTGTGTGTCGTTGTAAACTATTGAGCTTTCAATTAGTCCTATTAAGAGCACTGATAGTTTTGGACAGCTAATTTTCCATTGTTCAAATAGAAGCTCCCCTTTTATTCAAAGTCTCCCATGTGGGAATGTAGATCAGCAGAAACCAACATAGCAAATTCCAATGAATCATAATTGCATATAAAATGTAATTAATTAGTGGCTTTATTTTGTTTCTAAAAACATATTTATATATTTTAAATATTTATCTACATTCGTGCTGTAACTTTCTTTTTCTGTCACTCAAGAATAAATATGAATGTAAAAAACAATTCATATTTACCAGAACACCCCAGTTGTTGTTGACCAGTTCTTCAGTCGTGTCCGACTCTCTGTGACCATATGGATTTTCTTGGCAAAGATACTGAAGTGGGTTTCCAGCTCCTTGTCCAGTGGTCCTTGATTTGTCTCTGTTATGACCTGCCCATCTTGGGTGACCCTACAATGTATAGCTCACAGCTTCATTGAGGTACACAAGCCCCTTCTACACAACAAGGTAGTGATCCAGAAGGGGCTATTCCAGTTATTGGACATTAAATTGCATTTAGGAGAAATATATTTAGAAAAGACAAATCTGGGCAAGATACTACATACTTTTTTCTCATGGTAAATAAGAATTCCTTACATGTACCACTCCTTCTGTCTAATAATATGTTTGTATATATCTTCTTTACCTTTGACATTCTGGTTCAACATGTCTATTTTTACAAGCTAATATTTCTGAACATTTTTATGAAACAGCTCACAAAATGTTTTGGATTTTCCTGTTATGGACATTGTTAAAAAGATTCCATTATGCCTCAGAGTAAAACAACCCTTGATGATTAAAGACCTCTTAAGCTCTTTAGTAACAGAGCCAAGCTCGAGTACAGAAAGAACGTCTGTGAGACTGTTTGAATCTAGACCTTCCACAAAACTTGTATAATTCTTAGCGTCTGGACTCAATCTGCTCAGTTTATTCCTACAATGGCAGAGTATATTTTTAGTGACCAATCTGCCAAAGACTTTATGAGTTCTAAAAGTTACAATAAATGCAGCTTAGTAAAATGAGGAACATTACTTAAAAGAAAAAATGGAATATTATTTGAATGCAACATTAAATACCTTAATTATTAAAGTAATTATTTTTTTTTGCAGTATTTCACTATATTTTCTGTTTTGTTAAAATAACTTTGTGGTTTCAATACTGACAAGCTTGTTGGGAATGAGTGTTAATATATCTGCAGCACTATGATAAGATTAGTGATATGAAACATACTTTCCTTGTATCATACAATAGCTGCATTTTTTATTTCATAAGTATAATTTTTTCAGACGTCTGTTGCCATGAAATTAAAAAACGTTTACTGCTGGAGAGGAAAGCTATGGCAAGCTTGGACGAGTTAGTAAAAAGTCAAGATGTCACACTATCAACAAAGGTCTGCATAGTTAGAACTATGGTATTCCCAGTAGTAACATATGGATGTGAAAGCTGGACCATAAAGAAGTCTGAGCGCCGTAGTATTGATGCCTTTGAATTGTGGGGTTGATGAAAACTGCTTAGAGTCCTTTGGACTGATAGAAGATCCAATAAATCAGTACTTCAGGAAATCAAGACAAACTGTTCACTGGAAGGTATGATCATGAGTCTGAAGTTTAAATATTGTGGTCATATCATGAGACCGCAGGATTCCCTAGAGATGGTGGGAAAGGTTGAAGACACACAAAGTAGGCTTCGGCAGACACAGAGATACAGTAGATCGATCAGATCACTGAAGCAATGACCATGAACTTGATGGAGCCCAGAGGGGCAGTGACTGACAAATGTAGTTGATGTGCTTCAGTCCATAGGGTCACGAAGAGTCGGTCACGACTAAACAGCTAAACAAACAAAAATCTTCTTTTTCAAATTTTCTGAAGAAAAAAATTAGTTTCTAAAACGTACTTTTGAACGTTAGTGTCTAGCTGACCTGCTTCTTTACACACCCCATTAGCTTTTAAGCTGTACTGATAGGAGTATTTATGTGACTCGTCCCAATAGTTGCCATTGAATCAAATGTAGACTTATGTCTGAGAATGCTAGTGCATAGAAATTAAAAGTAAAATAAAACTGAATAATAATTTTCCCTAACCTACAGTAACATAATATACCTAGAGCATTATATCGGTTGTAATAAAATGAATAAAAGTACATAAAAAGCAGTGTGAGCGATTTATGATCATTTGATCGTGTCAGGCGTCCTCACATGGAAGATGGCTTCAAGCATTTTCTTGTGGTGGCAAAACACGCAAACAAATAAAGTTACATTTCCTCTTGAATGGAGCATTTTCAGAGTAACAGATGGCTGCTATAGTCATTATTTTAAAATATATTCTTTTGTAGAACAAAACATGAAAACATGTAAAATAATATTACAAAATAATAATTCAGCCTTTAATATATTCACTTTTATATGCAATTATGCTGTAGTGGAGGCTGCCATTTTAGATTCTAATGGTCTACTTCCTAAGGTTAAAGGAGACTTTGAAAATGTCTATGGAAATGTGACCTACAAAACTGTAAGTGATTTTATTGGAGTTAATGGAAAGTTCATTAGTCTGCAGTAAAAATACTTGTTTATAAAAGTGATGATTAATGGCTGTGCTTATTTTTTCACGCACTAAAACATTTGCACATATTCAAGGTTAGTTATACAAAGAAGCAGAGAGAAAATTACCATGGTGGTCCTTTTATGCTGCCCCTTGGCCCAGCTGGACACGTGCCCTATCCCCATCCAGGGCCGTATATACCTTTTTGGAGCCCCTAAGCAGTGAAGTGAAGGAGCCCCTGCGAGTACGTAAGGTATGCACAGACCCATTTTTGCCTTTTCTGTACGTGTAAGTTACCTTTCTTGTTGTAACTGTCTTGTTCTGGTTGGTTACCCCAAGTAGCCAGTCTATGAACTGCAACATTTCTTTTTTTTTTAAGCCAGGAACCATTTTTTAAGGAAATGGCACCCCTCTCAGGGAATCAACACTGGGCGGCTGCCTGGTTGGCCTAATGGGTAATCCGGCCATGTCCCCATCCATTTTAATTACTTTACCAACTTCTGCCCATCTTCCACTCCCTCTTTTTTCTTTTACTCTCACATTTCCCAGTTCTTATTTACTTTGGTGCTTCCTTTTTATTTGCTCTATTGCTGCTTTACACAAAGCCTGAAAATAATAAATAATTCCTATGTGATTGCAGGCTGCCTCTATACCAGGTGCAACCTGTGCCTATCTATGGATAAATCGTAACAATATCATCCAAACGGTTATCCAATTTTTTGCTTTGTTCTAATCCCCAAATATAGACACATGATAAAAAGCACCTTCAGTCCATATTATTAAGCAGATTACTAATATATGGTACATTTATTATGTGTATGTTTCAGAGCAATTGCTATAGGAATGTGAATAGATGAAATATATGAAGGTAACTTTCTAAATTAAATCCATAATATGTGATACTGGTCACTGTATAATGTTGGTATTCTTCAAGTGACTCTTCTGACAGTTTTTATTTTATATACATTTTTTAACACAGCTTATTTATTGAATTATGTCTTTACGTATGCGATTTTCACATAACATTTACATTTACTTCAATGAAACTTGCAGACTAACAGCCTGTCAGCTTATGGGACCTCCCTTTTTATCTGGTTTATTCCCAAACATGCTGCTATCCTTCAAATCCATGACCCTGCAAGCTCTCCTATGTGTGACCTGGGATAAGTCAAGGCCATGCCTATAGGGGAGGACATTCAAACTCCCAGCTTCCAATGGTGTGAAAAGCAGCAAAGAGCAAGAGGATAAAGGTAATCATATCATATATACTACTCCAATTTTGGACTTACATACTCCATTGTAATATATCAGAACTGTTCACATTTTCATTCAAAAAAGTGGATTCTGAATATTATTAAATATTTCGGCGTAATTTTAAAATTTTCACGGACACCCTCTGATAAACTCTTACGTTTTTATTGTATGTCTAATCTCTGAGTAGGTAACCAGACCTAGAAAAGAAATCTACTTAGGTATTGTTTGTTCGCAGACTGAGCAGCTCTCATTTCTTTGTTGTGTATGCAAATGACCCTTAGGGGGTTTTCTCACCCTAAGGTGATAGGGGATCCAGACGTGGACTCCTTGCTCAATGTGCCTTAGGGGGTACAGCAGCACCTCACTGACGAGATCCAAAGAGTCCGAAACGCGTCTGGGGTTTGCTATTTCTCCTGTTCAGGGAGAGTTGCCTGGTATTTTGAGGATGGATCACTCCTTTGAGTGAGACCAGACTGATATACTACAGGATATTTCTCCCTGTGAAGGGCACCAGTGATCTAAAAGAGGTTGCTCACTGAATAGGTACCAGACCTATAGAGCAAACCTATTTAGGTATTGTTCATTCTCAGATTGAGCACCTCTCATTTCTTTGTTGTATGTCTAATCATAGCAAAAAACTGAATTTCACAAGCAGGGTTCAAACAACATTTGCTGTGTGCCAGTATAAAACAGAATATGTATGTGGAAAAACTCTACCTATAGGCCATGTGGGTTGGCATTAGATCAAGTCTCTAATAATCTCATATCCAACATAGAGGGCTCAGATGCTCTATGTTACCCCAAGGACAAGCAGCCTGGCTCCAAATGTATCTCTGAATAGGAACATCATTCATGTTCTTGGATCATTCTTGTGTCTCCCATTGGCAAAACAAATGTTCTCCATGTCACTGCTTGGACACACACAACTTGGCTGAGGCAACCGATTCTTTCCAAGTCCCATTAAACAAATATATATGACATTAACCTGTTGCTTATATGTGCTTAAGCTTTTAAAATATACTCTAAGTGGCTCATATGATTTCTTCCACTTATCACTGGATAACGTTTTTTCACCATTAAAATCTCAGGCTTTTGGAGAATATCTGTCTTAAACTATCTCACTAATACAGATTGGTTCCATTAAATAGTTCTAACCTGGTTACTGTACATATACCCTTGCATGTGTGTAACAAAGTATGCTAATTTGTGGGACTGTGCACTAATTTGTGGCATGTATGCAACTTGGTTACTTTGGTGGCCAACAATGATGTATCCATATGTTAGGATGCGTACAGTTGGTTTGCCTGAGCACACAGTGACAGAACCTTTAACATATGGTCTCATGCAGAGATAATAGTATATATCTCTAAAATTATATAGTATTTTAAGAAGGATCTTACAATAAAGAGTCATTTTTAGTGCTTATTAATAACACTTTTACTGTGCTCATTTCACTACTAAAGATCAATCTACATTTACGGTAATTAAAAACAATAAATGATAGAAATAGAAAATCACTCCTTTCCCTTATCTTGAATGAGTTGCTCTAGCTTGGTTTCCCTATTGAGTGCTATTAAATTACATTAGTATTTGTTATAGTAATAGCATTTTGACAAGAATTTTTAAATAAGGACAGGATCACCATATAGCTGTTGATAAAATGTTCATTTATCCGAGGCCGGTGTACTATACTATGTAGAGTAATTTTATAACACAATACCAATACTAGTAGCATTAAAATGCAAGTTCTATAACCTACATGAGGGTTCCCTGGTGGTCCAGTGGTTAGGATTCAGTGTTTTCACCAATGTGACTTAGGTTTGATTCCAGACAGGGAACCAAGAGGTCATACCACTCTGAAGCTGAGAAGGGCTGGGCCTGGTCAATACTTGGATAGGAGACCACCTAGGAATAACAGGAGCTGTATGCTGTGGCCCACTGGAGAAGGAAATGGCAACCCACTCCAGTATCTCTGCCATGAAAACCAAGTAGATCAGCATGGTGTGTTGCGGTCGATAAGGTCACGGAGAGTCGGAAACGCCTGAATGACGCACATAACCTATACACATACATATCAACTGGTACTCTTTCATAAGTTTACTCATATATTGAAAAACAACTTGTGTTTAAGTTGAGCTTCTCCTTTAATGGAGTCAAAAATAGTTTCAAATAATAATTCTTCCAAGTTTGAAAAAGACATATTGCATTTGTAAAATATATTTTAATATTAGTATTTTAAAAATGCTGTGAGAGTATAACATAACACTGAAATTCACCTTCAGGAAAAATAAGTAAATTACAAGGAGCACTGTGTGCTACATTACCTTATATGTAGATTTTGCGCTTCACTTTTGCACAGCACTTAGCACTTGGAAGGATTCTAATACTATAAATCTTCTGTTAACATAACTCACAACACCAGCATCAAGTACTGAGCTTTTACCCTGGCAGATACTCCGCTCACGTCTTTAATTTCACTCTGGAAAATACTTTTATGTTTGAAAGCATTTAATTATAAAATAATCCAATCTGACACATGTTAAACCTCTTTATTGTGCATTTGTAGTTTGTACATTACATGCAAAAAGTGTTATATATCAGTAAGTGTGTATTGATTGAATCAGCAGTTTCATTATATTGGAAATTAAAAGCTTGTCAACAGAAATCTCTTAGGATAAATGAATATCTGATTTGATTTATTTTGTTCCATTCTCACTTATGTACATATTAAAAATCTGATAGATGCCAATTTCAATATTTGCTTTGTAAATTAAAACACAAGTAGTAAGTCACATCCTAACCTACTTCAATATTTGCTAATTATTCTATGGCAAGAGCAAGAACAGAAAGATGAGTTGACCCATAAGTAAGCTATAAAGAAGCACGTGTGTTAGGACTACTGTTGTGTCTATACTAAATAAAAAAATGGAGAATAAAATATGTATTATTTAGAAGCATTGGGCTGGTGGTATTACTGTAAGTAACATTAGTTGAAATTAAGTATTTTGTACAAAAAATAAAACAATTATATTTCTTCATATTTAAACTATGTCTTCTTTGGTTGCTTGTTTTATTGAACTAAAAGCAAAATAGCATTATAGTAGAAAATGTGTGAAAACTTGGTGTATGAAAACATGGATGTGGAAGTTTCTTGTCATTCCCCAAAGGAATATGTTTAGTGATAGTAATTTATTGAACCCCTTTAACTAAATCAAGGCATATCTACAATATGAATATGTATATGACCCTACAGGAGCAGAGCAGCTCCACATTACATATCAATATACATATCCAAAAAAGTAACAGGTGGTATAAATGTCTTTAGCCATTACTTAACTACACTATAAGAAGATTACGAGTTGTAACAACACACATACCAACACACACCTAATCAAGAAGAAATGATTAATAGAAGCATTAATTACTACATCTGAGGCACAATCCATATTATTCATTGAGATAATCAGGCATTAAAGAAAAAAAAATTTAATAAAAAAGCTGGCTTTGTAAATAGATTGAAAGATGCATCAGGTTTAAAAAATGTCACATATTTACTGTGGATAATATAAAGCTTTTTTCACATTTTATACCTCATTCATATTTTTTGCCATCTTTGATAGAAATGCAAGAAACATTTCTTTCAATAAAACGGATTTCTGAAAACAAGATTTTTCAGAAGGGTTATATATTGAACTAAAAACTGGTAGTAATAATCACTGGTAGTAATTGGTGTTAGGGGAACTAAAAGGACAATGTTAAATGAGTATAAAATTATGTAATATAAACTTTTTCATAATGCAGCAAAGCACCATTGGAAGGCCGTATCAAGCATGGTCATTTAAGTGAAACCATTGACCCAAGTCATTGTAATGGGAAATGCTCAACTGTGAAAGAAGGTACCTTTTTTAGTGATACCTGTGCCATTCCATCAAAAACAATGATGGAAATACATTATTTTTCAAAATGTTATTTTATTGGCAGTGATACCTTGTGGCAGATTAATATAATAATTATCCATATATAAAATTACAGTGTACAGTGCAAAGTATACCTCAAGAAGAAACATAAGACAATTCTGAAGTACATTACTATTTCCAGGGCTGGTTGTTCTACAGTGAATAGGTTATGGGAATCAACAGTCAAAATATACTTTTTCACGACCACAACTTCTTGATTTATAAATGTGATTTGTCTATAATGTCATAAAATAATGCCTATAAAAGATAAAAAGATCAGGCTAACAAGCTTATCATGTTACTGTGCCACTCTGTGTGCCAACATTTTGTAATACCCACAGAGCGTTTAATAGTGAAAGGAAATTTTAATGTGCATAATAGTTATTCCTGGATACAAATACACATTATTTACACACAATGAGAATTCCCCTTTAATGAAGCTATTTGCTTGCATTGTTGGTTTTGAATTTAAACCAGTGAAATAAACGACAGCAGTTAGCTGAAAATACAATGGGAAAAGAACATTCTTTTACAACCTGCCAAGTCGTCATGTTCTTTCCACAGCAATAGCTTAATACGTTTCACCAAAACAGAAAATAATCATCAGCATTGTATTGTTAGACATGGCCATTAGTCTCTGTGCGACACATTTATCACTGTAACATACACATAATACATGGGTGGAAGGCAGAATATACAGTATTTCACACTGAGCCAACAAAATAGCATGTGGCTGGTAACAATATCAGATCTGTTTCACAAAATGTAGACTTTCTAAATACATATACATATCTTTAGGGATAAATACTCTGAATCTGGTTACAAACTCATCTAGTGATTCTTGGATCTTGCGTCAGTGCTCAAAAAATGTTGCTGCAATTTAAAACCGACACAAATATAAAAATGTGACCATCTGTTGTCTTCCAATGTCATCTATACTTCTTTGCGTACAGTAATTCGAACAAAACTGAACACTTTTCCGATGGCCTCAAAGAGTGGATCACAGAATGTGTGGATGCAGATGGAATAGACTCGACTAATACACTGGATTTCGATCAAGTAGCTTCGGATGCATGGCACCACTGCCCAGATGTGCAGGAATGACAAGATGGCAAAATAAATGCCCCAGATAAGAGACAGGGGTATGCCAAAGATTGTTGACAGCAAGCGGTAAAACCAGTATTTTGTCACAGTAAATGTAGTGAAGCTGGCTTTCCAAATTCCATCAAAGCTATGTGTTCCATCAGGTTCTGCAATCACATCTTCAAAGTCAATCTGAAATCAAAGAACAATGAAGATTAGGTACAGAATTCATTTAGAACTGGAATATTATGTACATAATATAGAGATTTGCACCAAACATTTCTTTGTTGATATCGTCCAGATTTATAAGTCAATGGTACTACACTTTGCATATTTGGTACAAGTGATCTTATGCCCGTAACAGCATGTTTGGTACATCTTCATTCATCTGAAGAACTACTAAGCTAAGTATTTTCCTATAAATTGTTATAAAAAAGATATTGATAGTTCATTTTCACTTTCACTTATGAGTATTACCCGAACTCAAGTCATCCAGAAGTCTAAAAGGCCAAGTTGTACTAATATATGAGTTAATCACTGACTTTATGTTCTTTTGAGTTTGTGATACAGTATAATAAGCTTTAAATATAACACTCTTTCTAAAAAAAAAACAGATATATGCGATATTACAAATATAAATATATTCTCTTTTTAATGCTAATAATGTTACTGCCAAGTCTAACTGGAGCCATGACCTAAAGTCAAAGTAAAAAGAGAATCCCATTTTTTTTTTCTTGTAATCTGACTCTTGTATGGACAAGATTACAATATGGCTTCACTTGAAAGAAATTCTCTAATGGGGTAAAGATCATAAATTGGAGTTTGTTTAGAACATTTGTTATATAAAAGATCTCAAATTAATCCATCAACAAATTTTAACGCTTTGGGTTATATATATCAAGTGGGCATACAAGTGGAAATAAACAAGTGGAGTTAAAAAAAATCTACATTTCCCATGATTTCTATAGGATCGATAGAGTTAAAGTTTGTTGGCGCTTGATAAATACCTCCCATAGATAGCATAGGTATTGCTGGTATTTTATTTTTTAACTCATCTTAACTAGACTCATTCCATTTTTATCCGTGTTTTATAAATATAATCCTTTCAGTCTAACAACCATGTTTAAAATACTAATTATCAACGTATCATCTAACTACAGACTAAGGTTCTTGCAGTCTAAACTAATATTTATTTTATTTGTGGTATTGGATTGTGCTGTAGGTTAGCTGCTGCTTTTGATACTATTGGCTATCAAACTTTTCCTTTAATACATTAACTCTTTTGCACACTCTGGGCCTCATTCTGGGCCGTAGGAGATGCGGGGCCGCAAGGACAGGCCGCAAGCTATTTGCCTATTCTATTCCCTTCCGGCCGGGGATTCCGGCAGGCTTGCGGCCGGCGCCTTGCTATCCCTTGCGGTCGCAAGCGCCGGAGGAAAGCCTTTGATCTTAAACGGCCGAAAGAGATTCGGCCGCAAGAAAATCCTGGTTACTATTCAATTGCTCCGGGAACCCCTTTCTGCAAGGCTAAAACCGAGCCGCAGCTTACTTGCAGCAAAAAGGTCCCGCAGGCACACAAATAAGCACATAATAAAGCCATCCTGCACTCTGAGAGGACGATAAAGTGATTGTAGGTGTTAGCATTCATAGCACAACATTCCCCTACACTCAAATCCGTAAATAATTTTTTTTTTAATTTATGTCAAATATCCATGGAAAAAGTCCAGAGGGCTTGGAGCACCTCAGACCCGCCCACGCTGCGGCCGGAAAATCTCGGATTTGGGCTGATGTGCAAGCTTAAGAGGGGGTTGCTATTAATCCTCATGTCCCCCATTATGATCCCTAGCATTTACAGAGCTTTACAGTGCAATCTTGAATATATATTTGCTTTTAAAGATTTCTGGGCTTACGGCCGGTTGCAAGATATACAGCCGGCCGCAAGGGGATATTTTTGTGGCGCCGTCTATTTGAATTGCAAGGTAAAGGGAGCCCCGCAAGGAATCGCAGCTTTGCGGCCGATTTACGGCCGATAATAGAATGAGGGCCTAAGGTTCTTACAGTCTAAACTAATATTTATTTTATTTGTGATATTGGATTGTGCTGTAGGTTAGCTGCTGCTTTTGATACTATTGACTATCAAACTTTTCCTTTAATACATTAACTCTTTTGCACACTCTGGGCCTTATTCAATTGCGATTTGACTAATTGAATAGAGCTCTAAATAAGCACAGAGCAAGTTTTTTTTACAGAAGTTTTTAGTTAGTGAAGACCTTGCTTTTGGATAGAAGTTCACTGACTAAAAACTTCTGTAAAAAAATATGCTATGTGCTAATTTACAGCCCTATTGAATTGGCCAAATTGCAATTGAATGAGGCCCTCTGTGTTTCAACTTCTTTAGTGTCTCCTCTTACTCAACTAACTCCTGTATAATGAGTAGTAAGGGACTCAGTTATGTTGTTTCTTATCTAGTAGTCTTCTTAGGACAAATTAAATGTGTTTGAGTTTGACACACACATTCTAATTAGAAAGCACCACTGCGCAATGAAAAAAAAGTTTGAAGACTTTGAGTCTAACAAAGTGCATAATTATGCAGGAAAAGTTATAGAGCTAGATCTTAATCCATGATACATAGGTGGAAGTTGTGTGTGAGAGGTGCCTTTACATTTCTACAGAGATATAGCTGCATTTCCTGAAGCAAGGAGTCTGCTTCTGGGCCAGTGATAGGTGAAGAGGTGTGGGGTCAAACTCAATAATCTTAACAAAGGCTCTCTCGCTCCGTCCCCATCCCTCTTTATACTGATAGTCACCCCCCCCCCCCCATATGATTCAGCTTTGAAGAAGTGGTGTAACAAAGACAAAATGGATTCCTATACTCATAAACAGAATCTTCATTAATTCACATTTTGAAAAAAAGTTTTATATTTATGGTTTACATAGACCCCATGACCCTATCTATATTTTTATAGATAGATAGATAGATAGATAGATAGACACAATTAACTATACATATCATAACATTTTATTTTATACATTATTATTATATTGTAATATTGTTCCAATATTATTAATATTACTAATAATATCTATTAACATTAATATTTATAGTTATTTATTATGTTATTATATTTATTATTAATGTAATCATTACTGATATTATTATCAATAAAAAATAACTTTTAAAATATTTTTTTCCTATTATTTGCCACTATTTATAGCATATATGCATTGCTCTATTTCAAGAGAAAATGCCAAACTGAAAACAGGACTAAACATATATTTAATTATAGCTTATTTATATATTATTTTACAGTGTCCCTATAACTCCTCTACGGTTATGCTTGACAGCACTCTTTCAAGTCGTTGAAGTAACTTGTGGTTATATAACATTATTTAAACAAGGGGACACATTAATCTTAAAGTTTAGTCTCAACTCAAAGGACATAACCTGGGCTTTGTTATAGGAAAAAAAAGAACATTTTTATCTTGACGGATAATATCCGTTCATAATGTTAACACATCTGACCATTCATAACAGCTCACATTTTCGCTCTTGTAATAACAGATTCAAAGGTTACGGAATCACATATCAAATTATACAGCAAGAAGTCATTAAAATCATATTGCTGTAATATGTAGAAAAGTTATCCTCATCCAATATTAAACAAGTAAATCTACACGGCGAATAGAATTGCAAATAAGCTAGTTTTACAC
Source organism: Discoglossus pictus (assembly GCA_027410445.1). Lineage (NCBI taxonomy): Eukaryota > Metazoa > Chordata > Amphibia > Anura > Alytidae > Discoglossus > Discoglossus pictus. The sequence goes on along the minus strand of CM050167.1, from coordinate 342,554,853 downwards.
TTGGGAGTTACTTTTCACTGTAAATTACTTCCTCCTCCCAATTTTTAAGCTAGATCTATGATCGCCTGCCTTGGAATTTACATATATATTTTCCTCCCACCAAAACCCCTAGTTTGATAATATTTTTCATGATGAATTACAGAATTGAGTTTCCTTCTGCTGGTTAACAAGGATGGTCTCAGGGCTTCACCTCAATCAGAGCAGGTAGTAACGCAAATGTAATCATAATACCAAGACGCATTTTGCCCATCAGCTATGGAAACGATCTTAGTGAAATTATTTAAGTTTGATATAGAAGCTGAATTGTATAAAACAAGCCGCTATATTGGGAGAGGTAGCTGTCAGACCCTGGGAATGACATCAAAGGAATTCTTAGATGAATTATTTCTCAGAATGGCTACTGATGTTTTATTAGTAGGATTTTTTTTCACTTTTCAATTTATTAAAAATCTTAATAACATCCAGACATGCCGAGCTGTCAAGCTGTCATCTGCATTTTAATGCCCAAGTTTTAGTAACATTGCTTGTGGCTAATACAACATTTCAGGTGTGTAGATGCAGATTAGGCTATTAGAAGTATGGGTGATATAGCACATATGTTTATTGATTCTAGATGCAACAGCCACAATTGTGTCATATTTATTTGCTATTGTTGTAGTCGTTCAGTCGTGTCAGACTCTCCGTGACGTTATGGATCGCAGCAAGCCAGGCACATCATTATGTCTCTGGTTGTGCGTATCCATCTTGGCAAAGATACCGTAGTGGCTTGCCAGTTCCTTCTCCAGTGGACCGCAATTTGTCTGACCTCTATGCTATGACCTGCCCATCTTCTGTGACCCTACAGATATAGCTCACTGCTTCATTGATGCACCCAAACCCCTTCACCCCAACAAGGTAGCCACCCAGTCATTTTTATAGTCTGCTCTTATTGAAAACTTGACTTGATAATGCTACGTTTAAGATTTTCTCCAAAAATACTTGTATGCTAATGACTTACATTCTTCACAAACATTTAATTTTTTTCTCAAACTGCAAGGATCTTTTAAAGGGCCACAATAATGTAAAGTAATGGGAACATTTCCATATTCTAACAGTGTACAACTTTTATATTAATTGCAATAAAGGAAATTTGAAATTTAGTGAGTAAATTTACATAGAAAACCACCATTCCCCCCCTCATCTTGAATGTGAAGCACCTCCTATCTTTTTAATTGTCCTTTATTGTTGATGGTATTGGATAAAATCCCTGAACTAATCTAAATGGATCTTCTATCAACACTTTTGTGAATATTCCATTCCTGTTTCAAATGTATTTATTAAAATGCTAATGTTTAGTACTAAATAATAATGGCCATTTTGGATTAGTCAAGAGTACTTTTACACCATGCTGCTACCAATAAGTTGTGTGACATTTAAGGTGAGGAAATAATATTCAATGTAAGTTTTCTCATTAATGATGGGTTTTTTTTACTTACAATGAATATAATAGTTATTCATATTAATGTTTAGAACTGACATTTTCATACTCTATAAATATGAAATCTCTAATAAAGTGTCATATTTATAGTATGCCCTTTTGAAGATCCTGACTTGATAATGTGCAAAAAAAAAATACAAAGTTTAATACAAATAAATACAAATATTTGTATTGTATTTAATTTTGCCTTAATGGCTGTATTTTGCCTTTGTTCCTAACAGGATTAGGGACCTGGGAATGCGATTAGGCATGGATTTGGATCTCGAGTTAGTTATTTTCACTGCCTCCTTACAAAGACATTTGACAATAGAACTAAATAGAAGAGCAAGTCCAGTTGGATTAACTACAGGTAAAATGGAATCCCAATCCCGTGATACGAGCAGAGTAAACTAAATTATTTTATGTAAGAATGCTTTTATTCTCAAGGTTTACATAGATGCTAATGTTGATGGTATGTTTATACTTCACAAGGTGGTGACGTTGCCCAAACTACAGGGCTATGCGTAATGCATATAGACTTGCTATTGGTGCCATAGCAAACAACCCATAAATGATAACAACAAAGACAAGACCGCCATACAGTGTAACATTTATAGTTTGCTCTTTTGAAGATTAATAATGGACAAAATGTGTTACACGGTTTACAATAGATAATTAAGCATTCAATGTTTAAACTATTGTATTCAGTTTTGCTTGAATGATGGCAGACATTTTGTTTTTGTTAGTAAAACTACGAAAACCTGGTAGGAGCATGAGGAACAATGAAAGCAGGTAAGATTTTGTAATTACTTCTGTTACAAATTGACCTCTTCAAATAACCCCTTGACAATAGTAGTCAATGGCAAAATAAGAAAACCCACCCCCTAAAGTTACAGAGAGACTAGCAGTCCAAGATGGATCTACCCATGACACAATTAGAGCCACCTTAAATGTAAGGTTTTCTCTGAAATGCTTTCGTGTTTCTGTCTTGCATACCTGCTAATGTTCTTATTTTGTTACATACTTCACAAGGATGTGAAGATTATACCGGACTACAGGGGTCCTTTAATAACCGTGGCATAATCATTACTAATGTTGGTGCCCAGTGCATATCCTGATGTGCTGTGAGTGTTTCCATGCACATACATTGACTTTCCATATGTATGACAATAGAACAATGGGAATGACCCAGGCTGCCCCACTTCAAAGGCAGCAGCGCTTCCACTGAGTTCTTGTTCCATTGTAAATGCTCATTACTTACTGTACACGCCTGTCTTGAGTTTAGCTAAATGTCGAAACAATACACGCATTCCCATGGAAACTATTTAGCAATATTGGAAAATATGTTGCTGAGGAATGTGGATAATAGCTCCTTAGAAACATAATATCTGTACTTACTGTACTTACGCTCCACAACTGGAAACTCTACATGATCAATAAACACAATGAACTGATACAGAAGAACTGCCGACATTGTGTCATTATGAAACCTGAGCAGTGACACTGTGCCTCGCACTTTGGCGATTAAATTGTACATTAAGCTCCAGAAATCAGGTGCAGTCTGACAAATTTATGCATAAATTAGATATTTAGTCATTATTAATGGCACACCAAATATGTCTTTCCTTAGTATTCTAGTTAACCTTGGAATTGTATATAAAATTATCATTTTATCATGAAGTTCTGAATTCCTTTATTTCCACCACATCTGTTAAATATATAAGTGCAAAATAAGAATATTGTTGTATATGGTGATACTATTTTTATTGGACAGACATTTAGTCTAAAAGTGAACAACTCACTTTTCTAAGACATAATAAGGACTGACTATTTTTTGCAAATTATACCTTCACTCAAATGGAGGATTTAAGAAGAAAGGGAGAGAAAATAAGCATGAAAAACTACAGCCATCGCAAAAAAATCACTGGTCAGAGGAAAATTTGTGAAGTGTAAATAAATATATATATATATATCCCCATCTGGATTGCTACCCTGTCATGGTGTACACGTACTGCTGTAAGCTATACCATGTAGGGTCACCCAAGATGGGCAGCTTATAGCAGAGAGGTAAGACAAATTGCGGTCCACTGGAGAAGGAACTGGCATCCCACTCAAGTATCTTTGCCAGGGAAACCTTATGGATAAGCACAACCAATATAACAAAAAAATAATAATATATATATATATATATATATATATATTTATATATATATATATATATATATATATATATATATATATATATATATATATATATATATATATATACACACACACATATATTCACATTTTTCCCATGACAACATTTTTTATTTATGATGCCCGTTTATTCCATCTGCCAATTATTTATAAAACCTAAACAGTATTACTTATGACTTATGAAAGAAAGAGTTGAATCATTTGACAATTATTGACAGCTGACAGCTGTTACTTGAAATTGATTACTTGTAATGCAATTATTTTGCAAATGGACATCCATGGAGAGAGAGAAAGAGTAAAGAAAGTAGGTAAGGGTCTGAATGTTTAAGGAATGTATAAACGCCTGGTAGGAAAAGGGCAAGGAACAGCAAGCAGTTCTTATCTACCATAAAATTATGTTTCCTCAAGATAATTTATGTCTCTATAAAAGTACCAACATCTGCCTCCTCAATACATGTAAAATAAGCCAATAAATACACTATGCTGACTACACAAAGGAGAGACAGTGTTTGTGAATAAGCAGGAGGGAGTCAGACTGTACTTCAAGTGACTGAATGTCATTATGATATCATATTGTTCTCTTTGTATTTAATTGTTGGATCTTGATCAAACACAACCAAAGAAGGACATGACATGTGGAACAAATTCTGTTTATTTAAGTGATGTTGTTACTTTGAAGATGTAAAAAAATGGAAGGAAGTGCTTAGCTTTGCAAGAGAATAATATACATACAAGCCTCTGCATTATTATTTAACAGTATATTTTATGTATGATGTTATTTTGTACTGTGTATGTAAAATTATATTTAGAAAATGCAAAGAGCTGTTTCTAAGAATCTATAATTGACATACTTCTACTATTACTATAATGATATCTTTAGGTATTATTTTTAGTGGAACTTACCCAACTAAAATGCAGGTTTCCTATAATATTTTTTAGATTATTATGTATGGAGGTGGTTTTCTATTTTATTAAAAATTACACATACAGATTTATTAAGGCAATGATGTTAGGAAGATACTGATACTGAAGACTACTGATTCTCATCTGCGGTGAAATATATGGTTTTATGTTATAGTTTATTATTAAATTATATGTACCATAATAAATAAAACAAATGTGATTATTATTTACTGTTGGTTTCCATTACATTTTCTAGAAACTTACACTTCCGTTGAAGCTGCCCGGTTTGTGTTAAGTGCAACTATTACTACACTTTCTAGTGTTAGAATACATATAATGCATGCATCACAATATATACACAAACATATTTTACAGCTGATAAGAACACATCAAGTATTTCCATTCTATCTAACAAAAAAAAGTTGGGCTTAGTTTTTTTAATCCTTTCATATATTTGAAGGTTTCTAGCATATTACCCTCTCTCTCTCTTCTGTCCTTGCTATATGGTTTAAGGTCATTGGCTATTTCCCTATACATTTTATCTCAGACCATGTACCATATTAAGATCATACATTCTTTCATTATGATTTACTTGACATGAAGATACAGAGGATAAAGGAAAAATGTCCTTCACTGTGATAAGTAGATGAGCCATATGTACTAAAGGGTAAAATGTTGTCAACCTCTTGAAGATGGAATGGACCAGTTCTACATGAGCTCTCCAACACAGTACATATGACCCACTGTCCTTTGCTATTTCTATAAGAATTGATCCCTTCAAAAGGAGCTCATTAATTGACACAATTGTTATTCTAATGATCAAGTTTTTAGCTAGATATATTCTGCATGGTACATCCACCCACTTCCTACAACATCATGGCCACATAGATTTCTTCTCAAATCGGAAATCAGCTATTAGTCATGTTAAGAATTTAACTACCATTAAATATGATTATAAACAAAGATACATTTCATAAAATTGCCACCATTGTTATATAGATATTATCTACTAAGTTTCTATTTTGTGCCATTTCCTTTGCTTAGCGATTACCCATTTAGTGGAATGACGTCCTGTGAGGCACTGGAAAGGTTGTATTAAAATAAATTCAGAATTTGTCATGCTAATAGATTTGTGGTCTGATTGTAAATGTCATATAAACCAAACATTCATATGAAAACATGATGAAAAATGAATATGGAAAAATTCTTTCATTCCAATTTAGGATAACGTTTATGCCAACCATCCATATCTCTGGCAGCTTATGTACGCAAATTAGGGCTGTTGCCTTTAACAACCAAACATTAGAAAGTAGCTGGGCCCTTGGCTGCCAGTGTTACTTCCAACTCATAACTTACATCACTGGAATTCCACGACTCACTGGGGATTTAAGTGAAAACGTTTTCATAAAAGTTAAAGGACCATGATAGTCCTATATTAAATACACATCTGTTTAAAGAACTACATTTGAAAATAGGTAACTTGTTTTTAGAAGGTAATGTTTTAATATTTTTACTGGGACCTTGAGTGTTACATCAGCGCCAGGCAGGTCTGGAGTGAGAACTGCTGTACATCCCTCCCACTGGTCTGTCATAGGTTCTGTCCTCTTAAGGTGGATTAGTACAGTTACAACCATATATACATCAAGAATGATATACAAGAAGAAAGAGTGTTATATAGACCTGGGGTGGGGGTAGGAGATCTTCCCACCCCCCAGGTCCCCCATTCTTATCTCCTACCTCCCACCCCCCAGGTCCCCCATTATGTTCTCCTACCCCCCCCCCCAGGTCCCCCATTCTGATCTCCTACCCCCCACCCCCACAGATCCCCAATTCTGATCTCCTACCCCCCTCCCAGGTCTGTATAACACTCTTTCTGCTTGTATATCATTCTTGATATATATGGTGGTAACTGTACTAATCCACTGTGACAGACTCCCTCCGGACCAGCCTGGCGCTAATGTAAAAAGCAAGGTCCTTTTACTGGAGTAATGAAAGTGTTTTATAGATGCATTGGAAACATCTTAAGATTATATTCAATGCTACACTACATTTAAAGCTTTTATTTATTTGTTGCATTTGAAAGAGAGGTTGAAAAAGAGGGTGTTCTTTTTTTGAACTGAAGTTCTCAAAGCAGAAAAAAAATATTTTAATGCTCAACTGATCAGGGGTAATATTTTAATGCTCAACTGATCAGCAGTAATATAAATCTATGACTCATACTTGCCTTCCAATGAAATCTAAAGGCGTACATCTTCTTGGTGCATTGGCTGTTAGTTGCAATGAAGTGTAAAAAGTTTGTATTTAATATGTTTTATGCAAAAAACAAAGTTGACAATATTTAAAGCGTGTTCTTCTAAATACATAAAAAAAAAAATGTTTTCAATGTCTCTTTTAGTCACACCTTGAAATAGATTCACTTAGCATTACAGTAGCTGCATATGATTTGCAGAGGTGTGATTGCAAAATTTCCAATAGGAAACAGATATATCAGGTTTGAAACAGATTGTATAACCTGCAATGCACAGTTAATCAAACCAACTGAAAGGTAAGCGTGATTTATGTGCAATAGATATAGTTAAAGACAATGAGACATATCTATTAAAAGGTAAGAAAATTCTTGAAAATGTTATTCCATTGGATATATACAGTATATATATATATATATATATATAGTAAATAAAAAAAAAATAAAAAAAAATATATATATATATATATATATATATATAATTATACTGCATTTGACTTATCTAATACTTTTGCAATACATCACCCTTTAGTACATATCACCCAATGTATTTATCAGAAAGAAAATTTCATGTAAAAACATATTCTGATCAGGTTAATAAATGGTAAACCATGTTATGAGTCAGGTCCATACTTTTCCAGTGACACAATAAGTTATTTATTGCTCTTCTAGATTAGACAATCACTTGTACTTCTTCCCTTGCGACTGAGGCCTTTGTCTGTGATCTCTAAGTGCAGAATTTATTCCTTATCATCTTACATGAAGAATGCTACACTTTCACCTTAAGCTGTTATGGAATGTTCATCCTTTCCATACAAGATTAATTTATCTGTTTCAAAGTCAGAACCTAAAAAACGGTCCAACTGAGTCTGTTAATAAATTAAAATATTATTAAAAAACATTCACCTACACCTGCAATACTTATTGATGAAATACCCTAATTTAGTGATGGCCAATCAATGTAATGAGTGTAAATTTATTAAAATATAACTTATTTTTGATTTGTGCTTTGATATAACTTTAAAATAAACCTGATCACACATTAAAACAAAATAAAAAAACAAAATACTTCATACTTCATAACTATGTGGTTTCCAATAAGGGTTTGTTTCGTAACATCAAATTTGCACCTCAGGGAACCACCAGTAATAATTGTAAAGGTCCATGCCAACCATCTTTGGAGACGCACCTGACTAGAAACCAGGGATGGACACATTTCTGTGACCATGCTCTCACTGACCATTGAAAGACTGATCAAATAGACGAAATGCGTTGATTTGACTCTGATATTACACAAGACACAGCAACTGAGAGTGCCTTCCACTACAGAAATTAATCTATGTACAGCCATAGAGGATCATAACCAATGCCATGAAGATTAAACTGAGAGTGAGCATGGAGGCAGAAAGAGTACTTTTACATCTACTGGGAAAGATCCAGTACAAATACAACGTAATTGCATTATACTATACTACAATATTTTGAAACTGTGCAAGATAGCTCAAGATAGTTCAAGTTTTTGATTGTTCTTCACAAAGGCAAACAATCAAATCCAGCTAAAGCTACTAGGGCATTTCTAAAATATCAATAGTTGTGTCTTGGCTTGTTTTAAGGTGCAGTGCTACCAAGAATATAGTGAATAATAATAATGGTATGTTAATAGTATAAAACAAAGAATGCATTTTTGTATCACTGAAGGCATGTTTTATAACTTTGTAATTCTACTTGAAAACTGTATCCAACTTTTTACTTTTGATTCCACACTGCTCAACCTGTTAACTTTCTTTGAACACTTTACTTGACCCTCAACATTTCGGTTTAAACTCTCAACACTCCACAGTTACAGTAAATATGAACGTAACAAACAACCCAAACAAATTCAAGGGTCCTATTGGTAATTCTTGACCTCTGCAACATCTTCAATCCTTTGTCATTTGTTGCACTCCTAACCCATGTCTTACATGTTAACCACTTTATCTGCCTTCTGTTTCACTGATAAGTCGAGATTTGTGCTTCAGCTTCTACCATTAACTTTCATGTTTTTGAACTCTGCATTAAGTGGGCAATTGTCCGTAATTAATTTCTTGAGAACTTACATTGAAGAAACTACATCTCATTCACTTTTATTTTTACAATTTCTTGTTCAAAATAAATGTTTAGGTTATAAAAATGTGAAAGGACATAGATTATAGAGTGAATATAGTATATATGATAATCTATGCCAGCACCATGGACAGCACGTTCATACACCTTAAAAAATATTTAAGAATCATAAAAATATCAAAGCCCATCAAACATGCCATTTTTTTAATAATTGTGCAATTTCATCAAACAACAAAAATGTAGATTGCAGTATCTTTCTTAACAAAAACAGTGTTGTTGTAGTTGGTCAAACCATTATTGAACCAAACAATATTATTATACCATGGCCAATTGAATAGGGCTCTATATAAGCACAGAGCATACTATTTTTTATAGAAGTTTTTAGTTAGTGAAGACCTTGCTTTTGGATAGAAGTTCACTAACTAAAATATTCTGTAAAAAAATATGCTCTGCGCTTATATAGAGCCCTATTCAATTGCCCAAATCGCAATTGAATGAGGCCCCATGTCTATGAAACCTGTGTGCCAACTAAATATATTTACAACTATAGTAAACATTAAATAACAACAAATACCCATTAGAGCATAGGTAGTCAATAGACTGGATCTTTAGACACTTTCTTCCAAACTTTAGATCCTTCAGTAAAGGACAATGTAACTCTCATGAAGTTTCTATATTCTTAACTATTTATTGGTTGATGTTCTTTTCTCAGGGCCTCATTCAATTGTGATTTGGCCAATTGAATAGGACTCTATATAAGACCATAGCATATTTGTTTTACAGAAGTTTTTAGTTACTGAACTTCTATCTAAAAGCAAGGTCTTCACTAACTGAACACTTCTTTTACAAAATATGCTCTGTGCTTATATAGAGCCCTATTCAATTGGCCAAATCACAATTGAATGAGGCCCTCAGTTTCCTTCACTGTTCATACACTGTGCATACCTATGAACTTTCCAACAGATTTTCCCCTGAGATCTTTTAAATTATTATATTTCCATGTTCCAATTGTTATATGCAGAAAGGCGACAAGAAGCATTAAGGGACTTCCTCCCAAATGACATGAGGTTTGTAGTTCTCCATCCTGTAAATGTTATAGCAGTGGAACAATAGCTGGACTGCAACTCCCAGAAACCTTTGCAGAGAGGAACTCTCAGGGCATTCAACTATCAATCAAAAATGATGAAGTGACAGCTGTGCATATCCTGCCAAACAATGAAAATGTCCACTGAGATCCTTGCTGAGATTTCAATTGGAAACCTGAATCTCAGGGTCAACACTTGCTTTGCCAGATTAGTCACCAAGTAAACTTCCTTCCTTTTCTTTTAAATGTAATTATAATAAACTATTTATGAGTGTATATGTTAAAAAATAATATTGAGGGTAGACCTTGACTTCATTTTCACAAACCCATCTGGAACTCTATTATTTCAACCACAAATCGTATTTTCCCACATATTCAAACTCCTTTGCACCATACATACCTCCACTATGCTTAATAAACTGTAATGGCTTCATGGATGCTATCACTGCCTCTTCAGATGTCTGCTGGTGGTACAAAAATGACCTTAGTATATTGTATATTGCCTGGTTTATCTCCCCATATGCCCTGTGATGCACACTTTGCTCCAAATCCTCTTTAACCTTTATACAACCCCACCCTGTTCTCGGCATCTTCCATGCTCATTTCCTCGCTCCTCTTTGTGCCCCCTCCTCTCTCTCACCTTGGCCCCTTCAATGGAAGCCAATATAACTTGGTTTTGATTATTACCCATGTTCTCTTCATCTCTAACAATATATAAATATATATTAAGATTAGTTCACATACCATGACTAAACTGCTCACCCTCCCACCGTTTCTCCATCCTCAATCTCCTGTTGTGACCTATCATGTCTGATACCTCAGTTCAGCCTCCGACCCATTGCACCATTTAAGAATTATTCCAAATTTCACTTTACATGCTGCTTTCTGCTATGCTATCCAAAAGTGTTCTGATTAAAATTTCAATGTAAAAAATAATGACAATTAAAAGAGAATATTTTAGAATAATAATTAGAAATATTTCCTCTTCTGTTTTTATAGACTGTTGCTTTCTGAAGCCCATCAAGATAAGTAATAACAAAATCGAATGGCTGTGTGAATTAATCATTGGATTTTGATGTCCAGATTAGTCAATATAAATACTAAATGTTCTCCGAGGGGTCTAACTGTCCGACTGATGATTCATCTACTAACCATCGAACCTCCTGAACACCATACTGGTAACAATTCCATACCTCCTAACTTTCCCTCTTATGGCAGGACAGTCCCTCTTTTTAAGGAGTAATCACTTCTGTAATAAATGATCTCTAAGAATCACATGTGTCCATCTTTTGAAGGCAAGTCCCACATTTTAGGACAAACCCATGTTTTCCTACACTGACTTTCTACCAATTCATCTTTTGTTTCTCTCCAAATCTAGAAGAAAGAAGCCTAAAGTGTCAGTTTAATAGAATATATGTGTGTATGCGGCATATAAGTGTGTGCGCATCTCAAAAACATAGTCTACTCAGCAAACTGGATGGGGTTAAACTACATTATTAAGGGTCACTCTCAGGACATTTGAAATAATAGGAAGTATAAAACTCTGTTGGTCTAGTTTTATGAATTTATACAAATATACATCAGTCCCACTGGGAAAATATAAGCTATTATTTATTATATAAAACTGCTGAAAACTATTTCCATATAATATATAAAATTGACCTTAAAAAGTTAAAACTGTTTTTCATTACAAAATTTCCACAGGCATATTCTATTGTTTCCATTGTATATTTTCCACTGGACTATTTTTTGGCTATTGCTTCCAAATGGGAAAAAAAGAGAGTTCTGTACACTCATGTGCAGCTGCCTGACAACTGTTTGGGAAAACTCTGCTCATATAAATGAAGTACTGAGAAAGACCCTGGAATAAGTAGGTGGGACAGATTAAAAAAGACAGATGGGAAGATCTGAGTCCAGAATCATTTAATGTTAACTCAAACTATGCTTTTAAATCAATATTTGTCTTACACTTGCCTTGGTATAAAAAAGCAGATTCATAGATATATACATAGATATATAGGTAGATAGATAGACAGACCTACATACAGATAGATAGATAGATAGATAGATAGATAGATAGATAGACCTACATACAGATAGATAGATAGACAGACCTACATACAGATAGATAGATAGACCTACATATAGATAGATAGATAGATAGATAGATAGATAGATAGATAGACAGACCTACATACAGATAGACAGATAGATAGACAGATAGATAGATAGATAGATAGATAGATAGATAGATAGATAGATAGATAGATAGATAGATAGATAGACCCACAGACATGTAGATAGATAGATAGATAGACCTACAGACAGACATATAGATAGATAGATAGATAGATAGATAGATAGATAGATAGATAGATAGATAGATAGACCCAAAGACATGTAGATAGATAGATAGATAGATAGATAGATAGACCTACAGACAAGTAGATAGATAGATAGATAGATAGATAGATAGATAGATAGATAGATAGATAGATAGATGGATAGATAGAGCCACAGACATGTAGATAGATAGATAGATAGATAGATGGATAGATAGATAGATAGATAGATAGATAGACCTACAGACAGACAGACAGACAGACAGACAGACAGATAGATAGATAGATAGATAGATAGATATAGACCTACAGACATGTAGATAGATAAATAGATAGACCAACAGACAGGTTGATAGATAGATAGAAAGATAGATAGATAGATAGATAGATAGATAGATAGATAGATAGATCTACATATAGATGGACATTGGATTCCGAGCTCAAAGACAGGGCCCTCCTTGCATTGCTAAATGTTAATCTGTATTTATCATTGTCTGAACCTAATTTATGTACAGCGCTGCGGAATATGTCGGCGCGTTATAAATAAACTATAATAATAATAATAGACCTACATACATATAGGCAGATAGATAGATCTAACCACAGCTGTTTTTTTCAAATCTATCAGTGACTTAGAAAGGATACTTAGAGACAGTCAAACATTTTTAAGAACCAGGGTATGTATTATAAATAGAAATGTATCTACAAATAACTAAAAAGTTAGGCGTCAGCAGTAAATAGTTTAGGAGCTGTGGCTCCCCAGATCTAGGTATTTGTCATATACTGAACTAAGGTTGAATCTCTTTTTTTTACTGTAATGAAGCAGTTAAAATGGTTTAATAAGATGAAGTAATTACTGCCACGTAACTTTGAGCTACACTTTCATAAAAGAGATATTTGCAAGTGTGGAAAAAACATGACTCATTGTACCATTACTTGAATCAAAGCAGTTGAAATAAGTGGCTTTTTGACAGCTGTCCTCTCAAATTCCAAAACTAATATATGCTGCAATCATAAAATGGGTGAAACCCTCGGAAAAAAGCAAAAATGAAAATCATTCTGCATGTCAGAGCCTCCATATAGTAGATGATTTCTATATAGATCTCAAAAATCTGAGCTTATTATACAGATTTTGTGATATTTGTAAAAAAAAATGTTTTTGCAGGGGGGCTACAAATGTGTAACATTCGCAGCACTGCGCTGAATGCAAAATTCATATTTTACGTAAAACATGTTCTTTTGAATGCGTGATAAAATTAGGAGTACCATGCGCCTTTAATGATTTGCTGCTGTGCACAGGGAAGATGTTGGATTAACCATCACAGCTACAGAGTGGGAAGCTGACCATACAGAATTCATGGCCTATTGTCCTAGACACGGGCGTGTTTACTTATTTAGCAAATATTTCCACTCAATGTCACACTTGTGTAACAGTTCATGTGGAAAGAATTTAACTAAGTAGGGTATGTACATTATACTTAATATTTGTCTGTGAAATCGGAGTCCCAGTTTAAGATGTGTCAGTTCCATGCAAGAATTGGGCATCTGTGTATCAGTTCAAGTAGTACTTAAGTGAAAAGCTTTATAGGCACTGTTGTGGTGAAGGGGCTTGTGTACTTCAATGAAGCTATGAGCTATAACATGTAGAGTCAACTAAGATGGGAAGGTCATATCAGATAGGTCAGACAAATTTTGGCCCACTGGAGAAGGAACTGGCAACCAACTCCAGTATTTTTGCCATGAAAACCTGGATGAGCACAACCGGACACAAGCTGTGCTGTGTTCGATAGTGTTACAGAGAATCGGACATGACTGAGCGACTAATCAACAACAAAGTTATGGACATATACATTTTTTTGGTAAAATCTTATTTTATTGGAGACTCATTGGGGAGAACACAAACCAGGCAGAAGCCTTTGATAACAGGATGAGAATGAAAGTGACCTCACTTGCCCATAACCAAACACCTTGCATCATTCAATGCAGCCATAGCTATCCAGAACTGCAAATGCCCCTGGATGACACAAGTTTCACAAATGTATCATGGATCCCTCCATTGTCTTGCAGAAGAGTATAAATGTAACATGTTTTCTAATGAAAAATTAGCCGTATTACTCCTGCTTAATTATGCTCTTGGCCAGACTTAAAAGTTGAAAAACATTATGCAGTGGTCCCTTAAGTATATGAGCACAAAACAGAATTCTCCTTCTATATTATAGGCAGCTTGTCATATCAAGTGTGTTACAAAGTTACAAAGTAAATAGTTTCATTATCTATGTTATTAGTGAATCTGTTTATCAAAAAAAATCATGTTACCTAATTGAAATAGATTCTTACAGCGCTATATTAATTTGCATGAATTCAACTATATCTATCATGCCAAAAAGTTAATGGGAATCCAAGGCTGTTGAGAAATGCCAAATTACATTGCCAAAATGACTGACATGTGTGAGAAACACATCCTCAGTTTACACATATTTTCAGTGAAAATCTGTATGATGCCAACGTTAGGATAAAAGCGCACTATATACATATTACTACTATATAATAATAAAGAAATGTTCATACTGAGTATCCTAAAATAGTGTTGTGGGGAATCATGGTCATGTATGTGTTCAAATGTATGTGTTTAGTTTCATTATAATTAATGATTATTATTTAGGCCACCAATATATACTGACTAGCGACTTGCTCGTCAAACTGACGGCAATAAAAAGTAAAGCTTGGCAATGCTGTTTGCCACACAATGAGAGCCTCTCCCCCTCTACTTTACTGGCCTTGAGATGAGGGCCTTTGGTGCTCATCACGGGCCTCGCAAGGAGCGCCTTTGGAGCTCATTGCGAGTCTCTCCCCCTGTCTACTTCCTCCCTTGTGTCTCATTTGCCCCCTCCTCTCCCTCCCTTGTGTCCCCTTCCTCCCCCTGTTTTTACCCCCCTCTCCCTCCCGTATCTTTAACCCCCTCCCATGTCTCTCTTTCCCCTCCTATCCCTCCCATGCGTCTCTTTCCCCCTCCTCTGTGTCTCTGTCCCCCCTCTCCCTCCCCTGTGTCTGTTCCCCCCTGTCCCCCCTCCCCCTGTGTCTGTTCCCCCCTTGTCCCCACTCCCCCTTTGTCTGTTCTCGCTATGCGCAGCTCACGACTTGCTATGTGCATGCGCAGCACCTGCCGCGATATGCATTTTTATCTTTTATACCAATTGATTTGTTATTGCCGGCATCCATTTTGATTTATCAACTGTCTGTTACTCTTTCAGCGTGGTGTGTCCTTGCATACTGATGCACTTTCCGTTTACTGCTTCTGAAAGCTCTGGCAGCTGTACATGCCAAATTAACATTGTGTAGATAGAAACTTCCTGTTAAACAACTTCCTGATGTGGGAGGAGAAATTGGTTGACCAGAAACCAAAATGATTGTACAGTAGCATAGCGGCATATAAAAGTTAGTTTAGGTTGTATTCTTTTATTTTCCGAGTCATGCGCATAGTAACTGTTGGGACAACCCTCCCCCCAGATTTTTCTATGTTTGTATGTTTGTGGGAATAAGCTATTTTACTGCCTGTGTATACAATGAGCTGTATCCCCCCGCCCCCTTCCAGAATTATTGTGGCTCCTATACCCCTGTTCCAATCTAAAAACATTTTAATATTTTCAAGTGTGTTTATTATTACTATTATTATTTAGTAGATTCTGAAGTGCTAGGGTGTACAATAAACAATTAATAGACATTTACATACATTAGAAGGCAGATAAGACAAGAATGCACATTTGATTATACACAGTATATTTTACTGTACAGGCCAGCTATATTTTGGCCCTTTTATAGAGCCAATCCATAGTTTCTCACATCTCCACCTGGTGGTGGGGAGGGATATGTCCAACGATTACAAAGTTAAATTGAAACTGTAAAACAAAACAAAATTAAATAAGGAGGGTAAGCGGAAATTAAACCAGATGGGGGAATACCGAGCAGAGTACACCATCTAAAGCCCACTGGGAGATAAACTCATCTATCCTCCCAGTGGACAAAGCCAGGTGGTACTCTGCCCGGGAGTGCACCAGAGCCCGGAAAACATAGCCTCAGGTGACATTGGACCCCCCTGCCAAACACTGCTTCTGGACTTATATATAGCCAGCTATATATATATATGCCAGGAGCAGGTTGACGAGGTGGTCCCTGGCCCTATTGCCCCGGGACACTGGGCGCCCCAAAAATAAAAATGTGCGGGGAGAAGTGAAACCAGAACTGCAGGAGGAGGCCCATCAAGAGTGACAAGAGGGGCTGCAGTCGGTGCAAATAAAATAAATATGGTACACGGACTCTCCCTTGCCACAGAATGGACAAGTGGAGGAAGAGTCCATGAAGTTAGCTAAGTACTCTCTCGTGCACCATGGAGCACTCTCTAACTCAAGTCCCTGGTGGGTCGTGGAACCAAAAGAGAATAAAGTTCCCTCCACCAGGTCCTCTTGTCCTTGTTAGCTGGTAGGACCCGCCTCCAGATGGTATCGGGACGGCTCACGAGGGCAAGAAAGGGCACTGTATGGAGAATGAGAGAATACAAGCTCTTCCTCGGCATGCCACGAAAGCATGTCGAGGGTATGTCCCTCAACCTGGAGAGGTTGGGGACAGGAGGAGCCTTAGGGGAAACACAGGGCTTGTGTTGAATATATACAGTATTAAATGAGAGGGTCCTGCTCTCACAAGAGTTTATAATCTAGGAGTTGTTTTTTAAAGGGACATGTAAATTTGGACTGCACTAAAAATATAATATATATAAATATAATATATATGTGTATCTCTTCACTTTTGTGTGCATTATTTTAATAAGAAGTGTTTAAAAGTATTTTTTCCCCTGTACTTTTAAGTACAATATATGCACTGCCTCATAGTAGCCAATCACTGGCAACATGCTGCTTGAGAGAGGTCACTGACAGGCTAATTTGAAATACTGCACAGTCTGTGCATTCATGAGCTGCATGAGCTACAGAGAGAAAACCCAAACAGGTACAAATCTTATAATTGTATGCAAATAAGCACTTCTTAATAAAGTAGATAAAAGTAAATAGATACATAGGTATATTATATTCCTTGTGAAGCCTTCCACGTTCCTTTAATATAATATGTTTTATATATTTGACCACAGTGTTTCAGCTCTGTCTGTATACATATGCACAATAATGTGCTCAAAAAAGTGTATAATGTTTCTGCTACACACATGATATATGATTTTTATTAGCCGCTGTGGCATGGAATGCTTTTAAACCACTGCCTATGAAGCAGATGCCATGCCTGGTGCTAAATAGTTTATCTTTCACAGTTAATTTATATGCATTTACTTTCCATATAATTATGATAGTTTAATTACACTGTGACAGAGTATTCATACTTTCCATGCAGCTGCACATATTGTGTCTGAGTCAACTTGAAGCAGGGAACAGCTTCATATCTTAGAAAAAGTTATGGGAATACTTAGCGTTCGTCCAATCTTTTCCATTGCAGTTTCTTTACACATGGATTGTATTATAGTTTATAGGCCTCGTAAACAAAACAAAATAATTGTTTTCCTCCTTCTCAGGCAGGCTTGGCATTTCCATTTTATATTTTTAAGCATTAAAATGGTGGATCCGTTTATCAAGTTTTTTCTAGCACAACTGAGGATTATGAGAGTAGAGAGGAAGTAATTTAAAAGAGACGTAGATGATACATCCCCTTTTGGATCGCTACCTTGTTGTGGGGAAGGGGCTTGTGTACTTCAGTGAAGTTGTGAGCTATACCATGTAGGATCACCCAAGATGGGCAGGTCATAGCAGAGAGGTCAGACAAATTGCGGTCCACTGGAGAAGGAACTGACGAGTATATTTGCCAGGAAAACCATATGGATAAGCACAACCAGACATAAGATGTGCCTGGCGTGCTGTGGTCCATGCAGTCATCAAGAGTCGGGCACAACCGAAGGACTGAACAAAAGATGATACATGCAGACCCGTAAAGGATGGATCACAGTATAATAGTTTGCTGTAGTTAGGGTAGAAGAAGAAGTGGCCATAAGTTAGGTTGTCTTTGTTGTGTGCAGGACTTAGGCAAAGGCGTATCTTGGCTATGTTCCTCAGAATTAAATTAGGAAAATGTCAGACAAAGGTCATTTCGGACTCCCACATTCATTCATTTGCCACTTTTAACCTATTAGACTCTCTCTCCTACCAATCACCTTTTCTCTTACCCTTCCGACCATTCTTTTACCCAGTTTCCTGCCTCCTTTATCTATACTTTAGTGGTGGCCTGATCCAAAAGTGTCAACACTTTCCGAGATGTTTTCTGAGATAATGTGCAGTTACAGACTACTTTAATTAGATATTTGTTCACTGATTAAACCAGAGACATGTTCTATGCAGAGATATATAACAAAACTTAAATAATTCTCAAAATGGCGCTTCCTGACAACTCGAGTCTGCTACACCCAGTTATTCGTTATAGTGACCCCTAGTGTTCTCCACAACATATTACAAAAACAATAATATGGGCAGATCGGTTGGCCAAAAGTAAAAAGAAAGGGAAGTAGCCACCCTTCCTTTTATATTCAAGATCAGCGCTCAGGAAATGTTCCTTTTTCTGTTACCTGTCAACCATATTCATCACTAAGCATAATATGTCTATCATTATTTTCCTCTAACATGATTTTCCTCTGCAAGTTTTTAGAAAATAATACAAAAAAGTGATGCTTTAATACAGACACAACTTTGGATGTGCCAAGTGACTCATTCAATTAGAGCCTGCAGGAATGTTTCCAGTTAAGGGTGGTGTCTTGGCATAGCACTACTTAGCAAATATGGCAGTGTGGTATTTTCATTAGGCCCTATGAAACGGAGTAAGGGCTATAACATTCAAATCCATTATACATAGATTTTATACTAATGCACAGATACATTGTGCATATAATCTGAGAGTGTTCCTAATACTAATTTGTGACCATGTGCTATCCTTTAAAGCTTATTTAATGCTGAGAAGAGACTTATCACACTTGAAAAAGAGGCTTTATAGAATAGCATAGGAATTGAAGTAGTTTTACCCTCACTATACATGATTATATACACAATGCACACATTGGTAGATATATGCGGTTCTACACATTACAAGTATATTTTTATAGGGAAATTGACCCAAATTCATATACAGGAATGCTAACGTTCAATTGTAGATATAGACAACCCTTATATATTCTGGGAGCTACTATAAGTCTATAATTTTAGAGCAGTCTGGATCATGAGGGCCCACGCACATTTTTCTAGTCTGTCAGTACACAATATACTGGCCACAAGTGGATATAATTATTGGTGCATCCAATGACGTGTAGAGGAACACACCAACACTCCTTTCTGTTATAATGCATTGGCTTATAAACGCTTCCTTAAGCTGGATTTACAATTATTTAAAAATATCATTTTAGTTTGTGAACTGAATAATACAATCTGCTCATTATATCCTTTAGTAATACATTAGGACAGCTTGTGATATGTGAGAGGTAAATGTCTCAGATTAATTTAACTTGTATTTTCACTTAAATTACTATTAATTCTTAATTTAAAAAAAAACATAAAAATACATGCAATGCAATGCTATTTGCAGCATTCCTTAAATCAATTATCTAGCTATAAAATAGCAATTAAACATTGGAGACCCATGCTAGACCTGCCGCATAGTATGTGCACACGTATTCTGCTAGCAATAATATATACAGTATATATACATATATATATATATACCGTATATATATACAGTTTTGATAAAGGTTAAAGAAAATTATAACCTCAGCGACATCATTAATGCTGATTTAGTCATTTGGGTACAATATGTGCTGCCATAATAGGGATGCTTTGCTTAACAATGGGACATTATTTAGGATGGGGTCTGAATTCCCCTGCTTAATTTGGCAATGATAATAAAAGTTTGAAAGCAAATATCCATTAAACCCACAGTGTCACTGGATGGACTTTCCATGTTCAGGCATATTGTACTACCTTGTTTTCTGTGCACTATTTAAAAAATGATAATGGATAGTGGGCAAATGTTAAAAAAATATACAAGCTTTAAATGACTACTCCTTGAATACAGCTCTAAATATGCACATAACACTTTTTTTTAAAGAAGTTTTAAGTTAGTAAACATCTATCCAAAAGCAAGGTTTTCACTAACTAAAAACTTTAAAAAAAATATATATGCTATGTGCTTATTTAGAGCCATATTCAATTGGCCAAATCACAATTGAATGAGGCCCACAGAGCATATTTTTTTTTACAGAAGTTTTTAGTTAGTGAACTTCTATCCAAAAGCAAGGTCTTCACTAACTAAAAACTTTTGTAAAAAAAATATGCTATGCGCTTATATAGAGCCCTATTCAATTGTCCAAATCGCAATTGAATGAGGCCCTTAGTCTCTATTCT
Source organism: Discoglossus pictus (assembly GCA_027410445.1). Lineage (NCBI taxonomy): Eukaryota > Metazoa > Chordata > Amphibia > Anura > Alytidae > Discoglossus > Discoglossus pictus. The sequence continues at coordinate 342,534,089 of CM050167.1, read as the reverse complement.
TGTCTTAGAAAGACCTCCCCCTATCGGTTACATGACAACTTTTAAAATTCCTTTCTTTTTGAAGGGCAGATAGAAAGTCAACTATGGTCCAAAAGTGCAAATAGCAATTCACTGTGTGTCAAAGCGTTAATTTCAGGGTACAAGTACAACAAATTCACAAAAATATGCTTATGGATAGAGCCATGGGTGTAGGAAATGGGGGGGGGGGGGGGGGGGGGGGACAAATTCCCCCCCAGAATTTTCTATGTTTGTATGTATGTACCAATAAGCTATTTTACTGCCAGTGTATACTTTGAGCTGTATCCCCCCAATAATTATTCTGGGTCCTGCACCCCTGGATGGAGCAGGTGTTTAGAGGACAACAATGCAAAGGACAGAATACAATAGAATAAGGTGATCTATTTAAACATTGTTTTATTATTTCTAACTTTCTAAAAAACATAATGTGTACATTATCACTAATAGGTCTTTAATATAGCAAACTTAAGACATGTCCCTTTAAGGCACATCCCTGACATACTATGTCTGGGATAGGAATTAAATGGCAGATTGTGCCACAGTCACTGCATGTAAGCAGACATAGGATAGAGATAACAATCCATTATGTTATGGCTGGATCCAAAAATGTGATCTCAAATTATTACCAATAATCCATTAAGTTTCATAAGTGTACCATAGAAACATTTTAGCAGTTTACAAGAGCAGCATGGACATTAATAGGGCAGCTACAAAGTAACTATTAGTGAAGACATACCCTATGACATCATGTTTTTACAATGTAATTACAGTAAATCTATCTATACTTTTATTTCTTCTTTCCTTTTGAATTATAGATATATGATTTGCATGAAGATGTATTCTCTAATCAGATACAGATCTAGGTGTCTATCTATCTATCTATCTATCTATCTATCTATCTATCTATCTATCTATCTATCTATCACAGAGCAGTCATATAACAGTAACATATAACAGTAACACATTTAGTTAGCTGTGTGCTCGGCAGTATCCCCCCAGTACCCCCACCCTGCCCACTCCCCTCCCAGCTCTCACCTTGACCACATCATCGTTCAGGTGCTTGGGGTCCCTGTTGACCAGGTCTATCTCCTTGCTGTGGACATCCTTCTCATTGTAGGTCTCATCTGCCATGGTCTTGTTGTTGGGTTTATAGATGTTGCCTTGCTCTCTGATGAAAGGTGTAGTGTACAGCACACCCTTGGGGTGTATTGGGGTGGGGGGCAGGCAAAAGAAATGGGAAAGAAAAAAAAAGAAAAGAAAAAAATACTTTTAGCTGTATAGCACCATAGATGGAAGAGGCTGAGTGTCAGAGAGCTGAGCTAAGTTCTCTGCACTGTACAACTAAGGCTTGGTTTATAAGAGGATCCATACAAATACCACACCCCTCTGTACCAGAGCCTGACTCCCTCCAGCAGGGGTCATTATACACAGGGAATACTCCTCATTCCTAGGGGATTCCGAGCCCCCTCCCAGACAGGCAACCCCTGTCACACCCCCAGGCAGAGGACAGCACAAACTTTCCATAGAGTGGGGCTGAGCACCACACCCGTGCATGTGTACATATTAACCCATCCATCACCCCAGTGCAGCATCTCTGAGATCATTCAAAGTGTTTCTTCTTTGTGCAGAAGTATCTATACTAAGTTTCCTATAATATCCAGTTCAGTTAGTGCCAGCTGCAGGGTGCCTGGGGTGCTGTGCTGGGATATGTGTCTATATGCACAGAACTGTCTGTCAGTGTGCTTGGTACTTTGTAACATAACATATAGAAACAAACAATACAATACCAGACTTGATAAAGAGAGGTGCAACTCTAGAAAGCTCGTCATCCCAACTAAAATGTGAGCCCACTATAAAAGGTATCACTATATACTGCAATACTCTGATTATTTATCTGGATTACTGCACCCTCATGGAAATCTTACTCTCTATAAATGTACATAAACTTGAGATAGAAAGGGGAGAGAAGGAGCTGGCACACAACTGGGGGATCTTTCCTGTTTTCTGACCACCAGCAGTGGCAGTCAGCAGCCAGGATTTTCTTTGATTTCTTGCTAGTGTAAAACGTATCATCTGCCACTACCCTCACCCTTTAACCCTAAACCCTATATCTGACCACTAAAACACTAACCCCTAAATCTAACCCTAAACCCGGACTTTTCCTGTTGTGGCATCAGCCACTAGGTGATGCGTCCGACATTTCATTGAATTTCCTAGGGTTAGACCTCAACCCCTAACCCAATCCCTAAACACTAATCCTAACCGCTAAATCTAACCCTATTCCTAACCCTAGAAAATTGAAAAAAAATCTCAGCCGTGACACCTAGTGGCCGCTGGCCGCCACTGCTGAATGGCAGCTTAAAACCTAAATACACCCATGATCTACTTTATTATAATAACACTGCATGCTCTATTTTATTGTTTTTTTTTGTTTTTTTTTTTATACTTTCCTCCTGAATCCCTTTATTATATATTAAGTTTTCTAAAATGTAATGGTCTGTCCTGCAAAATATACATATTAAGACCAGCACTTTTTATATACTGATTATGGAGGGGCGGGTGATTATTCTGCATTTTCTCATACTTTAAAGACTGATCTTGACTTGTTACTACATTTAATTTATGTATAATCCATTATCAAATACCCCACTTTGCGTCTCGGTGCCAGTGCATTCTTCTGTTATCCATGGCTTGCATAGTTCATTGTATTTCAGTGTAGTCCTCAGGGACTTATATCAAGACTTTCTGTAATATGTGGGCAGAGGTTGCATCTTTTTCAGAACAGAACCACACCTAATAATCTCAGAAGAATGTAGTAGCAGATGCATGGAATCCCTCTGAACATTCATTTTCCTTTTCATATATAAGAATTTTATAGAGCGGGTGACATAGAGGGGACGTATTAAATATAAATCAAAGATATGGCAATGTAATGCATTTTCTTGCAATCCTGAAAATTAAATTCATGAATAAGGCTTGTGTCTCTCTTGTATGAGAGTTTTTCGCCTCCCCTCTCCCCTCGCACATTATAACGCTCAGATATTTATGATAGAATAGAATATATTCCAACATTGCAGTAATGGTGTATCCAAGGCCGGATCCACGTTTTTGGAGCCCCTAGACAGTGAAGTGGAGGAGTACACAAGGTATGCATGGACCCATTTTTTGATTTTCTGTGCATTTAAGTTCCTTTTCCTGTAAGTTCCTTCTTGTTCTAGGTTGTTACCCCTAGTAGCCAGTCTATATACTGCAGCATTTCATTTTTTTAAGCCAGAACCATTTTTTTAAAGTGGCACCTCTCACAGGGAAGCGCCCTTAGGCAGCTGCCTACTTTGCCTAATGGGTTATCTGGCCATGGGTGTATCAGACTGCCAGGGGCAGTAGACAAGCTTCAAGTGATTTGTTTGTTTTTATTAATAAGTGTGTTTGATGTTTCAGAGATTAACTATTGATGCATGTGTATGACTTTAAGAGTGTGGTATGTGTATATGTGCACACACTTTATAAACAGATACATGTAATACAATGTACTGTACAGTATAACTCTAAAACAAACGTAGAGTGCAATAAGATGTGCAGATATTTGGTTTCTACTCTTGTTTTTGAACCTTTGCTATTATTTACAAGAATTGCTACGTTCTAGACTGAGCTTGGGGTTCCCTATTGGTCCAGTGGTTAGGATTTGGTGCTTTCACCTCTGCGACCTGTGTTCGATTTTGTCAGGGAACTAAGAGGTTCACGCCACCCTGACACCATGCTAGGTTGAGCCTGGTCCGTACTTGAATGAGAGATCACATAGGAAGATCAGGCGCTGTATGCTTTGACCAACTGGAGAAGGAACTGGCAACCCACTCTGCCAGGAATTCCAGGTGGATCAGCATGGTGTGTTGCAGTCCATGAGGTTACAGAGAGTTGGATACAACATTGATGCATGGTATAAGCGACATTGGGTGCGGTACTGACAGCCAGAGCAAATTACCTTGAGCATGCCTTCTAAAATGATAATAGATAAGTGGAACAGCCAACCAGCAGAGGTGGAAGGAACAAATATAGTAAAGGAATTCAAGAAAGCATAGGATATGCATAAGGTCATCCAGAGGAATTGTTAAGATAACCATTTTATATACATATAGCAAGCAGACTAGTTGGGCCTTTAGGTTTTTATATGCCTCTAAATCTGTTTCTTTTTTTTATAAATAATTAAATCCTTAAAAATATAATGAATTTATACATATATGCCAGAGAAAAATCAAATTACTGCATTCTCACATTGCAGTGTCAAATACTGTACACAAAAAAATATACCAACTTGTAAAGTATAAAATCAGTCACATCATAGTGAAACCACTTCAGACACACAGGGTTAAAATTATAAGGAAATTCCAGAAAAAAAATGGCTCATTTAGCTGATATAATCAAGAATGTTAAGCATGAAGTGAAGGAACATAGGTACACTAATAAATGTTATTATATTGTGAAATATTAACTCACAGCTGCTGAAGTAAATTATATGTAATGTTGTATAGTATGTTTAATATAATTGTATATATGGGGTGACATATTTCTATTAAGCTCTATAGTTAGACAGAAGAACAGACAAAGCTGGTATAGCTTCCATAAAAATCTCTGTTTCTAACATGCTAACATTTTACTTTGTTTCCTAGACATTTTGTAGCTAGAGGAAAATCTCATAAAACTAGAAATGCCCATATTTGTCATTATTAATCTGATTATACTGATTGTGTATTTAACGGCTTTGAAAGATCACAAGTGTAAGCTTTATTTTATGGCACTGCACAAAAAATGGAGGGGTGTTTATTTCGGCCTGACCGATCTGCTCTCAGGTCTTCTGATGACATATGAACATGTATGTATAAATACAATTTCCTATACATGTTGCTTATTTATAAGTCTGAACATCTAAAAACCAATGGAAATCACCTTTTTGAATGAACACTGTATACATTTGTCATTATATACTTAAAAAAACTTTCAAATAAAGAATAATAATAATAGATAATATATTTGAGTTGGGTTTTGTGAGTAAAATATAATTACTGCAATTATTACACAGAAATATAAATTGACAACAGGTAAGAACCAATAGGCCCATGTAGTCTGCTCATTCAGATTGAATAAATCCTCAGGATAGCTTTAGGTGCATCCTAAATCCCCTTACTTGTTCCCACCACTTCCACTGCAACAATGTTCTCCTTATTTAGTTCTCATTTTGTAAAGTACTACTTTTGCATCCAAGTTAAAATCTCTTTTTAGTTTTTTTCCCCATTAAAAGTATGCATTTCATGTGCTACGCTCTTGCTGTATATGTAGTTTAATCTCAAATACTGTAGAACTCCATATCACGCAAGAGAAGAACACTTCCCATCTGTGCACCAGCACACCTGGGCAGGATGCAAGTGCTGCCCCTCCAACCTCTCTCAATAATATATCAGTAGGTAGAAAGTGCCAAGGGCAGCCCATGCAACACTTAGTGAAGAGCGCCAAACTGCATTCCATTCCCCACTCCCCCAGAAAAGTTGTTATTACATAAAGGTATTTCCAAGGAACTAACATTTCACATGTCATGTACAGCAGCTGTATAGGAGTTTACATTGAGCAGTACAAGTTAAGATCTTCATTCTCAAGATTGTGCAGATGTTTAAGGTGGAATGAGTTATGACCAGGATTTAAAATCTCATTGCTTGCTCCAGAGCTAAGCAATATACTGCATTAAAGTTAAGATAAGCAAAAACCAGTGTCCAGTCCTACCTCGTCGTCTATGTATTTGCCACCAGACATGCTGTCCTTCAGTTGCTGTGAGTTCTGATTGAGCTTTCAGTGAGGTATGATTTAAAGGATCCCAGGGAGGAAGATACTGTATTGTGTAAAGGCACAGCTATGGGAAAGGAGGGGAAGGAGGTGGCTGTGAGCATGATTGCTCCTGGCAAGTGTCCAATGTTTGTTCTACTTGGTTTTGGCTTGGATGACAGGAGCGCTGCACTGAGACACATCCCCAGGGCTCTAGAAGTAGAAAGAAATAAGGTGCTGTAAGCCACACAGTTTGAGCCACAGCATTGCATCACGGCACCATCTCCTAAACTGTAATAAAAAATGAGTACAACAGATTCTATTGTGCGTTCTGAATACTCTTCTTCTTTGGAGGTGGTGAAGCTTTTATGGTTAAACTTTATTGAGTCCTGTACTCAGTGCTTTGGAAAACATAAGACATGCAATATGCACAAGTGTGGAAAGTTAGAGAAGAAGGCACTGTCGTTACATCATTAATATTATTTACAGTGATATATATATATATATATATATATATATATATATATATATAAAAGGGGAAAATACATTGAGTACGGCTAGTATGGAACTTGTAAAAATACTGTAAAACACGCTGATATGGAAGGATTAAAAAATTGTTCTTGGGAGCTTACAAATTAAAAAATACAGTTGCGCAAGTGATTCAAAAGGAATGGAGGATCCAGCAGTAGGTACTTTATATCTGTAAGATGCACTTGTTGCAGATATGAAGGCTATAGGTTACATAGTTACATAGGCCCTCATTCAATTGCGATTTGGCCAATTGAATAGGGCTCTAAATAAGCACATAACATATATTTTTTTAAGAAGTTTTTAGTTAGCAAGCATCTATCCAAAAGCAAGGTCTTCACTAACTAAAAACTTCTTTAAAAAAATATGCTATGTGCTTATTTAGAGCCCTATTCAATTGGCCAAATCGCAATTGAATGAGGCCCATAGTAATTAAGGTTGAAAAAAGACTTTCAGTCCATCAAGGTGATAGCCTTGTTGCAAGCCTGGACGACCCTAATTGGCTAGCGGGAACAGTCCAGCTGCTTGGGTTCATGGGTCGGCCGATGTTCAGTAATCGACCGTACTCGGGAAGCTAGACGAGGATGAGAAGAGGGTCCACCTTCACAATTACCTAATATAGACTTACAACATGATCTGGATAACCCCAATATGGCGTTCAGTTGATTGAAAAACACCCCGTTTAAACAATGCTTTAATAGTTAAAGGTATGTCTAAGTTTCAATGTTTTTTACCTTTTTCTAATCTAACACATGCTGCTTATATCAGAAACAAATGTTACATTGATTCATTCTATATAAATACAGATTTATTTTATTTAAAAATAAAACTTGTTTTCCACACCCCCAGAGGTGCTTACATAGGCACAGTGTACCTACCAATAGAAGCTCATATTTAATGCTTTTCAGAAAGCATGATACAATACCTTTAATAAGATACGTTTTTAGAGTTTATTTAGAGTTCTGAAGAATTGGGCCAAGTTGATAAACCTCAACTTGCATGTGTGAGAGGAGACAGACTGTAGAAGAATAAAGGAATTGCGGATGGGGAAAATAGTGTGCAGGGAAACCCAATTATGGTGAAAATAACGAGCTGGAATTTAATTTTGGGTGATATTGGAAATAATGTACCAATAGCACCATTATGTATTATGAATGACTGGAAAGAAAATCTGGGGTTTGGTGACATAGGTACAAATCAGGTTGGGAGATGTTGGGCCAAATGTACGAAATCGATGAAGTGTTGGAGATGGGAAATGTTAGTACATAAACATGAGGAACTTCACCAGGGGTTCTCCAGCACCCTTTGGTGTATCCCCTTTGTCATAATTTAGTGAATTATAGGTGAACGTGGACATAATTGATTGTGAATCTAAAGTATGAAGCAGAGTGTGCGAATTCCCCATGAAATTTGTGGAAGAAAATGGGTAACCATCTGGATGGGTATATTATGCTTCTTCAAGTAACCCCACTCAGAATTGCTTACTTACAAATTAGGTTATCTTGGCAGAGTAATGTTGCAGATGTCTTTTAGACTCTTACCGATCTTATCCTATGCAGTGTATGTACTAAGACTTGAGAAATCCAACAGTTCATTAACACCTTTCCATTCAGTACATATGGCTGATGGGCAAACAACCTAATAAAACAATATCATCAATTTTTACATCATTAGACATCTAAACTGTCAAACCTGACTTGCACAGTTTATTTCTTGCAGTTCGGATGAATAAATCCCAGCTGGCCTTTCATGCCTATAGATTTCTGTTTTTGAGATCTTATAAAAGCATGCCCACAAGGGAATCCTGGCAGGCCATAGCATGCATCCACATAGCTACTCATTATTTCAAGTTTGAATTATAATTCCTTTTGATGCTCTTACAACTATTAATAATGTTGTATTATATCATGTGAAACAGGTCAAATTATATGGGTTCATATTCTCTGAAAATGTTTTCTCATATAGTTTTGACTAAGGTAATAATTAAAACTAAATACACATATATATTTGGTTTGGCATATCTACTTATGTACTTATTGAAAAGTGTAAGACTTCTTTAAAGCCTATGTATTTTAAGCTCAAAAACAGGGCCCTCCATTCTTGTACAATGTGTTAATATTGTTTTTTGAGCTATGGACTATAGTGTGTTACAAATCTTTTAGGTAGAGGGAAGAAAACATAAAAAATAAAATAATATGGTTGCATAAGTATACACACCCTTAAACTAATACTTTGTTCAAGCACCTTTTGATTTTATTACATCACTCAGTCTTCTTTGCAAAAACACTCCAAATCTGTCAGATTGCGAGGGCATCTCCTGTGCACAGCCCTCTTCAGATCACTCCACATATTTTCAATCGGATTCAGGTCTGGGCTCTGGCTGGGCCATTCCAAAACTTTAATCTTCTTCTGGTGAAGCCATTCCTTTGTTGATTTGGATGTATGCTTTGGGTCGTTCTCATGCTGAAAGATGAAGTTCCTCTTCATTTTCAGCTTTCTAGCATTGGCCTGAAGGTTTTGTGCCAATATTGACTGGTATTTGGAACTGTTCATAATTCCCTCTATCCTAACTAAGGCCTCAGTTCCAGCTGAAGAAAAACAGCCCCAAAGCATGATGCTGTCACCACTATGCTTCACTGTGGGTATGGTGTTATTTTGGCGATGTGCAGTGTTGTTTTTGCGCCAAACCTATCTTTTAGAATTATGGCCAAAAAGTTCAACCTTGGTTTCATCAGACCATAACACCTTTTCCCACATGCTTTTGGGAGACTTCAGATGTGTTTTTGCAAAATGTAGCCTGGCTTGGATGTTTTTCTTTGCAAGAAAAGGCTTTCGTCTTGCCACTCTACCCCATAGCCCAGACATATGAAGAATACGGGAGATTGTTGTCACATGTACCACACAGCCAGTACTTGCCAGATATTGCTGCAGCACCTTTAATGTTGCTGTAGGCCTCTTGGTAGGCGCCCAGACCAGTTTTCTTCTCGTCTTTTCATCAATTTTGTAGGGAGCTCCAGTTCTTGGTAATGTCACTGTTGTGCCATATTTTCTCCACTTGATGATGACTGTCTTCACTGTGGTCCATGGTATAGCTGCCCTTCTCCTGACTGATACCTTTTAACAATGAGATCCCTCTGATGCTTTGGAAGCTCTCTGTGGACCATGGCTTTTGCTGTGGGATGCGACTAAGACAATTTCAGGAAAGACCAACTAGAGCAGCTGAACTTTATTTAGGGTTAATCAGAGGCACTTTAAATGATGGCAGGTGTATGCTGACTCCTATTTAACACAATTTGGAATGTGATTGCTTAATTCTGAACACAGCTACATCCCCAGTTATAAGAGGGTGTGCAGACTTATGCAACCAGATTATTTTTTTTTCTTCCCTCCACCTAAAAGATTTCAGTTTGTTTTTCAATTGAGTTGTACAGTTTATAGGTCACATTAAAGTTGGAAAAAGTTCTGAAATGATTTATCTTTTTCTAATTTTTTTACAGCACAGAAACCTGAAATTTTAACAGGGGTGTGTAGACTTTTTATATCCACTGTATATATATATACATATATATTTACAGTAAACTCCACGTTATCCGGCACCCACAGGGACTGCCTACCGGATAAGTGTAGTTACCGGTTGCTTGAGAGTCACTGTTTTATAAAGCCTAATTAATCCTAAACCCCCTAAAACCCCTTAAACTATCTATTAAACAGCTACTGCTATCTAATCTAAGTCATTTAAAGCTAAAAAACTCCAGAAAAAAAGATGTCATTTAAAAAAAATAATAATAATTGGATGCCAGTTGTGCCGAATAATGGCGATTAAGTGAGAGTTTTTGTCAATCGGGGAATGGAGGCAGCTGCCGGTTGCAGGTGCTGGATAATCAGGATTTTACTGTATATATATATAAATATATATATATATATATATATATATATATATATATATATATATATATAGTTATAAGACTATTCTGCATTTAAAAGGACATAGAGGCCCCACGGGAAAACAAAATATGAAGCTCTTTTAAATAAGACTAGCATTTTTGCCCAGTTATTAAAATTCAAGTTAGAGTAAGGGCCTTATTTTAAGTCACTCTCCTGTTGGTTCGCTATGTTGCAATTGACCCAAATGTGATGTGTCCTGTTTATGCATTTGCCTATCACATACAGTAATTATATGCTTTGCTTTCTAACTAATAGCCATATTAAATTACGGCCTCGTAACTCCAACGTGAGACTCGCAGCGGCTGCGGGGTAGAAATTTGGCCAACTTACATTGCGATTAAATTAGAATTGGCTGCGAGCTACTAGCATGAGACTCTATTTCATAAACCAGTTCTCGGCCGTCGGAGTTGCGTTCTCGGCCTCGAACGCAAACAATTAAGCAATAAAGTAGTTACTGGTTCACATATGTATGAACAGATTGATTGCCGGGATCGATATCACACAAAATATAAACATGAAATAAAGTATTTTTCGTAGCGGTTACGTAGCATGACAGATCAAAGGATTTACTTGCGCTAAGTTCAACATAGCTCAAATCACAGGCGATTTTCGTCCGTCCTGCGTTTAAACACGCAAGTACGCTGCGAGCAAAGTTACAGGGCTAATTTAATACCCGTGACACCAAATCTTGAGTTACGGGCTACGTTTTACAACGTAGCCCCAATTTAATGAGGCCGTAAGGACTCTATGAAGAGTTATTTATTCCTGCAAAATAATTTGCCTTATTGCTTTGTTTGCACACAGAAACTGGTTAATAAAGAAATTATATTTTAAAGCCGTTAAATGGATATGGAATTTTTTTTTCTTTATTGCATCTGTGGATATTTATAAATATATCACAGTATTTTTTTTATTTTTTTTTTCAAATAGTGCTCTCATATTGCAATAAACTACTTCAAACATTTAACTGCAGTGGGAGGCTTTCCCCTGTCAGCCAATGAGCAGTAATATAGCTGTTTACGTCAAACTTGTCTGCAACTGAGACCTGCGTGCCACATTAAGCACTGTGCATTTCTTAATATTGTTATACTTAAAACATACTTATTGTTTTGTTTTACTTCTTTTATTGCACTTTACTATATCCGTGCATTGTATAGCACATTAATGACAAGAAACCCTATTATTATATTTAGAAAACATGTAGGTTTCCCTGGCAGTGCATGAGTTAATTTGCAGTTGCATAGACCTTCCTATATAATTTGAAATCCTAAAAAAATGAAAGGAATGGAAAATTGTAGAAATCACGGCAAGTCCTGGTAACTGTTCCCATAAACAGAAAAAATAAGTTTCCGTGGAACGTTTTCCATATTCCATTTTTGTGCTATGATTGTGACTATGTCATACAATCCGAAAGTGTATATAGGACCAAAACATTTATTGTAATTTGAGGTTTGCTGCAGAAGTTAAAAGCTTCCCCACCACCCTGGAATCTATTGACACAGACTTCAGAGACATCTCATGCTATTCCAACAAATATATTTGTGCAGCCCGGAGTAGTAACTGCTACACAGTCCTTAACATTAAATAAAGCCAGGGATCAAATATAATTGGAGGTTTTAGATGGATAGGAAAGTGGGCAGAAGAGAATGCCATCAAATTATATGCTTACACAGTCCAGGTACTTTGATGCTATGTATGGCGTGGAAGCCTTAAAGGACCACTGCAGTTTCGGGAGAAAAATACATTTTTGTGTTAAGTATGTAACAATATTTTGTAACCCACGGGCAAGAGTTAGGTTAGGTGCTTTGCTGCTGTGACCTGGGTTTCATTTCACTCAGGGAACCAAGAGGTCACACTACCCTGAAGCCAAACACGGTTGGGCCTGATTAGTACTTGGATGGGAGACCACCTCGGAATACCAGGAGCTGTATGCTGTCGCCCAGTGGAGAAGGATCTGGCAATCCACTTCAGTATCTCTGCTATGAAAACCAAGTGGATTAGCATGACCATTGACATAAATATGTGCGTTACAGCCCATGAGGTCATGGAAATTCTGAAATTATTGAACAACGCAAAAAAAAAAAAAAAGCCATGGGCATAAAACGTTTTTGGGGAAAATGTTGATTTTTGAACTTGGTCAGGAAACCATTTTGTACATGTTATATCACTTCCTTGGAGCTAAAGGGTGTGTGTTTCAGCTATCAGCGGAGAGAGGAGTGGAGAATGAGGAAACACAAATAATTGTTAAGATAATTGGATAAGATTGAAATTCACACCACACCTCTCCCCCCTAACTGACACACAAGTCGCCATATCACTCCAGAAATGTATATGTCCTCTCACACACACTGCTTCCACCTATATGTCATGGATTCCCCAGGGCCCAGCAGATTATTCAAAACGATACTAAATTTTATCTTTTATGTTCCTGATTTACATAAAATGCTAATCTTGTTTGTTACATTATCACAAGCATTTGAAGTTTTTTTTTTTCCAAACTACAGTAGTCATTTAACAGAGCACTTTTAAATTACAATGTGTCTGCTAACAGTACATATGTTAAATTGATCCAGATGAATCCTGGCATCCATACAGGGGCTGCTCATTTCTTTGTACATTGTTTGATAAAGAGTCCTAAAAATAGCTGCTTTTTTCACAAACTACAGATGTGCTCAATTGTTGCATTGTATTTTCTTACCAAATAAGGCTGGGGGTGTTATATTGCACAAAGGTAAGCGATTCATTAAACTAGTGGTATTTCTAAAACTTAACTTTGCTTGAACATATATTTTATATTTGACGTACGTTTATAAACTGACAGTAATGGTTTAACTTGGACATTAAAACGGCATCCCTTTTGCTTTGTATAAGTAGTATAGCAAACTTTTCTAGGTAACGAATGGTGGGTGCATCTCCGGCCCAGGGATATATGTATCAGTGTTTGGAAGTGGCTTTTTTCTCATTAATTACACAGGTATCATGTTGCCAATGCTATCACACTGTATATGGTCCTGCACATGCTCATTGCATTGAACATAATGATGTAGGTTTATTGGGTACGAAAAGAGCATCATTGGAATTATGAAAATAGAGTTAAAGGGACACTGTCTAACAGGCACATTTTGAAATCATGGTAATGTGTCATGTTAATAAAAGCCATTGAATATAATTTGTTTAAATTTACATGTAATTACTTGTAATTTTTGGGGGGTATTTTTTTCTGCTCCATTGCAGGTATACATGCTAGGGTCTTAGACCTTTTCCCTCCTCTTCCTCAGTGTAGGGTCACTGGCTGTTCCATGAAGTGTCCTTATCCTAAAGTAAACCAAATGATACGTGAAAGAGCCCTGTGCACTATGGTACTGCTGGAGAGTGTCCTTTCCCTAAAGTGCAAGCAGGCGTTAGCCCCACACTCGAGGTAAAGCAGGAGTTGGTTAAATGGGATAAAATGCATGCCTATAACATACTAGAGAAAAATGTAATTAATTATGTTGAAATTTAATCAAAGATGACATGTTTTATCTTAAGGCTGAAAAGGGTCAAGGTTCAACTGTGGTTGGAGGGTTTGAACAGATTAGGAAAGAGCAGACTAGGTGGGTCAAGTGATTCTTATCTGCCTTCAATTCCTGAGATGTATATATTACCTTGTGTTAACTCCTTAAAGGACCACATAAATAGTTTTATAAAAAAAAATGTATGAAGCCTTTGTTAATATAAAGTCTCCAATTGCACATTGAAATAAATAAATGGTTTAGAAATGTTAGTGCAACACTAAGTTGTAATGCAGCTGGTGGGATTAGAAATTCTCCCCCATATGTAAGGGCCATGTCTTCACTGAACCTAAGAGGAGCTGGTACTATTGGTGAATGCCTGGAATGTATATAGAGAATAATCTATTTCTTGAGATAAAATGGGCAGACTTGATGGACCTATTATTCATGACTAACACAGCAATATCCTACAACCAACTAAACTAAACCTAAATCAAAAAAAGCTAAACTTTCTGCTAATTTCTAGATTATTGGTATGTTAATAAAATTGTATCAAAAGTGATTAAAATTAACAATTTGACCACCAGAAAGGGCCGTGTATGGGTTCTGTGTCAGTGGGCATTAGAGGGGGCAGGGACATGCTCAGAGTTTAGACAGCATTTGCATAAGGGTCGTGCTGACTAGTAGAGTGTGGTGCATATTTAAATTGTACCAAATTATTGTATTTTACAAAAAAAAAAGGATGTTTAATATAATAACTAGACTCTCCTGGGATGATAACTATGTTTTACTAATGTAATGGGCAAGGTTTTGGGGAGGTCAAACCTTAGTCTAGCCCCATAACATAGGAACTTTGGAGGCGCTTCAAACCCTGTCAATTTAGTGGGCCAGATGTACTATAGGGCGAAGTTCTCAGAATGCCTTCCCATTCCTATGGGATCCTATGGATCTTCTTTTTCAGGCCTTAAAGGGCCACACACTCTGTTGCATTTGTTTATTTAATAATTGATTAGTGATATAATCAATATTTAAATAGATAAAACAGTGTAGCTTTTGATACTTACACTTGATTTTATAGTGTTTAAGACTTTAGTAGATATGCTTTGCACCACCGCTTATAAAACATCCAGGGGTTGCAGAGAATCGGCCAAGAAAGCTTTCCTGATACGAGTCTATCCTTCATACCTGGGATAAACATATGGCTATTCTGAAAGCCAAACCGCTAGGTGGATAGAATTGCCATTGGTTCTCAACTGCTATCACACATCAAACCCAAGTGTCTATGCTGTTAAATGCTTCACTTGACATAAAGACTTCAATTTGGACTTCCTCTTGGGTAGATAAAGTGGCCACTGCAGGATAAAAACTAGGCCACAATAAATACATAGTACATCCTTATGCACAAATCATCTCCCTCCCCTTGGACACCTAATAGGGGTGGAGAGAAGCAACTCTGCTGGTCACTAAACACTAAAGTGCAGTTGTTAGTTTTTAGAGTTACAGTATATAGAATGTATTTTCTTCAAATAAAATTGTATTGTTAATCAGTTACTAAAGGAAAAAAATTTCTATTACCTCTAACGTTCCACTTTAAAAAATACTCTACATATACACAGAGGTGGAACATTCTTGGGAGCCTAGAGTACTCTGGCTCCGAAATAGTTTCTAGAAGTATAAGGTTAAGCATCGCCTCCCTATGTCAGCTCTTAAGTGATACACATGTCAGCGTTATATGTATAAATACGTGTATTGTATGTAAACAGGGACATATACACAAATACTATCACACACATACATAAATTATTGCAAAAGCTTGATAACAAATTAACAGATTTATTTGAAATGTACAATAAAGCATTCAGTGCAATATGTTAATATACAAGAAAATATAATTTCCATAGCAAGTAAAAGAAAGCTTTCTTCGTAAATCAATATTTAATATATAATCAGAAATGTGATATTTATATCTTATTCTTAAAGATGATTTAATACAAAAGAGCAGAATTAATGATTCATATTTCCAATAAGCCGCACTGCTATAAACATTGTCTGTGCTTAATAATGAAACGATCTACGGGAATGCAATATAGAGTTTGATTGGTTTAGATCAGAGTATGCCCCAAGACCCACAGCTTTAGCCCTGTGGCCTGCAAAGAAACTCAGAGTTCAAGGAATTCAGTGGCAATTGTGGGATTACTTGTGTTGCTTTATATTTATATATATATATATATATATATATATATATATATATATATATATAACGTTTTCCCTTCACACTGCACATCTGTAACTGTACTTGAGGAGAGCTTCTTATAATATCAGGAATATTGTGTTAGGTCAATGTCTTAGACATTGGATAGATAGTAACATGTGCTTTATCAAGTGAATGTAAGAACAAAATACATTTTCTTACACGGAAGCTTGCCATTTTGTCTTTCAATCAGCCTTTCTAATCCTCACCGTTAGCCCTTGCTTTTATATTTGTGCTTGCACACAATGATTGCTAATCATTGCAAAATATTCCTGCACATGCTCTGAAATCCTAAATGAATCTGCTAGAATTAATATGAGTATGTGCAGATCCCCAGTGGGAGTAATTAGCAGTGATTAGTAATCATTTCACTCTAAAACACAGAACAAAAGGTTGATTAACAGACAAATGTCAATGCAAATGTATATGTTTATTTAAAAAATAACACTGAATTGATAAAGTACTTGTTATTTTTACTTATATGTTTAAAATATATCATATTGGGAACTATTATATATTTTTAAGTGGATTTAAGCTGAATAAATACAATTCCCACTTATATGTTTTCTGTTCCATAAATAGGCTAAATAGGATGCAGTCACTGCACAAAATAAAATGTCCAGATTTGTTCTATCAATATAGGAAATATAAAAAAGAAAGAAATCTAAATGTATTTCTGCAGAAGGCATACTCAGATTTTGGCCGAGGTATTATTATACCTTACATATATACAGATGTGTCAGAATGTGCATTATTATCACTATTTTATCTGTAATGTACACCTAGAGTGATTCAGATATATTCTGTCAACAAGACATATTCAGCACAGTAGTTGGTACTAAACAGTAGCAGTTTTCATCACTAGGAGGTATGACATTATGGACAGCAGGAATGTGTCTAGTTTTTGTCCATTTGCACGTTCATAGTAGAGAGGCACTTCCCCATACTTGCAAACAATGGAGCAATAAGACTGTCTGTCATGCCCCTCCATATTGCTTGCACAGAGGGTAGCACCATATAGCAGGTCCTCACGAAAGGCATCACAACCCTGCAATGAAAAGAAGCAATTATATATATATCCGTTGCTTAATAATAATAGCCTTAAGCACATAGTAAGGGCACACATACCACCAAGCACATGTTTGCACCCCCCCCCCCCCCCAGGCTGAAATTGTGTGTGGCTGTTTAAATAACAACATTTCTTCTGAAGTTTCAAGAGGTGGAAGTGTGGAGCAGTTCAGCACACTGGGGATGTGTATCAGGAAAGAATGTAAGAGAGCAAGGGCTGCAAAGTACAGGTGCATGGGTGCTGTGAAGGGGGGGCAAAGGAGATAGGGATCGGTGAGGTGGGTGCTGGGATGGGTTGGGTGCTGGGAGGGGATAGATGCTGAGAGAGGATAAATGTTGACAAGGACTGGGTGGGGATGGATGCTAATAGAGTTGGGTGCTGTGTGCGGTTGATGTTTATATATGTGTATTGGAAAGGGGTCTTGGGGGTGGAGCAGCAATACGTAAGGGTCTTGGGAAGGTTTGCTGTCATGGGAAGGGATCTTCGAGAGAGGATCGGTTATGGGGAGGAGTACTGAGTGATTTGTTTCCGATGGGACCTAGCGCATACATTTTTTTACATTTCGCCTGCGTGAGGGCCCAAAACCAGTACTACACACATAAATAATATCAATCACATTTATAGATTAGGCGCACTTTTAGTATAGACATACAGTCCTGACAAAAATACAGTCCAGCACACCTATAGTTCAAATACAAATCAGTCATTTGTATGTATTAGCAATTATTGGCAATGACTTCCAATCAGCCAAATATATGACTCTTTGAATAGTGGGTGGATCATAAAGACTGACTGATAAAAAATTGCAAACTTCAAGGTAAGGGTTACTGTAACAAGATGCACATTTTTGTAATATTTCCTCTGTCCCTTTAAAAACAATGCAAAGGTCCCTATTGATGCTTTATCTTTTGCAGGAGTGTAATTCTGCCATGAGGTCCAGGCCTAGGGCAGCACATTTTCAGGAGGCTGCATGAAGATGCAGTGCAGTACACTGACCTATGATTGTATATGCACAGAAATGTCTATATGTAGTGGTATTTCAGTCTACATAACATATATATATACATATACACACATAAACATATGACTTGAGATATAGAAAGAGGAAAGGAGGTGCTGCAAGTGGAGGTGTGGGGGGGGGCACACATATTTGAATGGCCTAGGGCGGCATGAAACCTAAATACGCCCACAATCCATTGGGAGTTTCCATAGGAAACAAGACATACTGTACATAGCTATTACAGGTGCAGAGGCAACAATAGAGGACCAAACCTAGGCCAGTGGGACAGCTGGTGTGAGACTGGGGATGTTTGTTAGAGACAAAAATCAGAATTACTAATAAGAAAGTAAAATGTAAAAAATTAAAAAAAAAAATATATATATACGGTACATACAAAAATTCAATTGAACTCTAAAGTAAGTTCAAATCATTTAAATAATATATCACTATACTCTGATTGTTCATCTCTATCTCACTATCTATCTCACTATCTATCTCACTATCTATCTATCTATCTATCTATCTATCTATCTATCTATCTATCTATCTATCTATCTATCTATCTATCTATCAGTCTACCTATCTGTCTGTCTATCTATCTATCTATCTATCTATCTATCTATCTATCTATCTATCTATCTATCTATCAGTCTACCTATCTGTCTGTCTGTCTATACAATCTATCTATCTATCTATCTATCTATCTATCTATCTATCTATCTATCTATCTATCTATCTATCTATCTATCTATCTATCTATCTATCTGTCTGTCTATCTGTCTGTCTATCTATCTATCTATCTATCTATCTATCTATCTATCTATCTATCTATCTATCTATCTATCAGTCTACCTATCTGTCTGTCTGTCTATCTATAGACAAAAAGCATACAGATATACACATATGTGTGGTTGCAAATAACATTGTCAGCTTCAAACTTAGTTAAAATAAATATATTTTCCTGCAGCCTAACCTATCCGACTTACCAAATGTGAAGGCAGCTGAGGATTGCAAACAATATCCCAATAATGAAGGCCAAGGGGATGGCAAGAATCAGGGTGAGTGTCTTGTAGATGAGATATTTACTGATCTCAAACAAGGCTGTGCTGCAGATCCAAACTTTATCAAAGCTGTGAGTTGTGTCTGGCTCTCCTATCACGTCCTCAAATGCAACCTGTAATAAAAAAAAAAGTATATCAAAACAAATGGCTAAAATGTGGAGTGGCACATCCATAACACTATTCATAACACCAGCAAGTTTTTTTTTTAAATGTAATATACAATCGAATAAGAAGCCATCATAAATATTGTCTAATAAATCACGTCTAGGAATCCTAGGAATATATCACCATATAAGTCCAGGGGACGTGCAGCTTACAGTGCAATACATACGTATACAGAAGGTCCCTAATCCGAAATGTATTTATCACCCAGGGATGAGACCCTCTAGTGCTTCTTACCTTCAGGTGGCTGTTCAGTCTGTGGGGGTCTCTGTCTGGGTGATTATCAAAGGATTTCTCTGTGATCATAGGGACGGACGAGTGATTAAACTCGCCCTCATCCATGAAGATCCGAGCGTCTGCTTTCTCGTTTTCTAGCCCCATGTCACCTGCCTGTGCCCCGGTGTGTAAGCCCCTCTTCCCGGATGCCGATGTGGGCTCTGTCTCGCTCCTCTCCCCCTCCTTCCCAGTGTCTCTGGCTGTCCCGGCTCAGCACACAGACAGGGAAAGAGCAGAAAGAGTGGAGCAGGAATGAGCTGTGCAGAGACACGCCCAGCACTGAACACCCCCCCCAGCAACAGCACCGAGCCTGACATACAGCGTGCATGGGACCGGGGCCCAGGATAAATACTATATCAGCAGCGCTGAGCCTGACATGCAGCGTGCATGGGACCGGGGCACATGATAAATACTATGGCCCTCATTCTATTATCGTCCGTAAATCGGCCGCAAAGCTGCGATTCCTTGCGGGGGTCCCGTTACCTTGTAATTCAATTATACGGCGCTGCAAGGCTATCCCCTTACGGCCGGCCGTATATCTTGCAATCGGCCGTAAGCTCAGAAATCTTTAAATGCAAAAATAAATTCAAGATTGCACTGTACAGCTCTGTAAATGCTAGGGATCATAATGGGGGACATGAGGATTAATAGCAACCCCCTCTCAAGCTTGCACATCAGCCCAAATCCGAGATTACATTAACTGTTTATTTTCCGGCCGCAGCGTGGGCGGGTCTGAGGTGCTCCAAGCCCTCTGGACTTTTTACATGGATATGTGACATAAATTTAAAAAAATATATATTTACGGATTTGAGTGTAGGCGAATGTTGTGCTATTTTTGCTAACACCTACAATCACTTTATAGTCTCCCCAGAGTGCAGGATGGCTTTATTATGGCTTTATTATGTGCTTATTTGTGTGCCTGCGGGAACTTTTTGCTGCAAGTAAGCAGCGGCTCGGTTTTAGCCTTGCAGAGAGGTTTCCCGGAGCAATTGAATAGCAACCAGGATTTTCTTGCTGCCGAAACTCTTGCGGGCGTTTAAGATCAAAGGCTTTCCTCCGGCCGCAAGGGATAGCAAGGCGCCGGCCGCAAGCCTGCCGGAATCCCCGGCTGGAAGGGAATAGAATAGCAGAATAGCTTGCGGCTGGTCCTTGCGGCCTGCATCTCCTACGGCCGATAATAGAATGAGGCCCTATATCAGCAGCGCTGAGCCTGGCATGCAGCGTGCATGGGACCGGGGCACAGGATAAATACTATATCAGCAGCACTGAACCTGGCATACAGCGTGCATGGGACCGGGGCACAGGATAAATACTATATCAGCAGCGCTGAGCCTGACATACAGCGTGCATGGGACTGGGGCACAGGATAAATACTATATCAGCAGCGCTGAGCCTGGCATACAGCGTGCATGAGACGGGGGCACAGGATAAATACTATATCAACAGCACCGAGCCTGACATACAGCGTGCATGGGACCGGGGCACAGGATAAATACTATATCAGCAGCGCTGAGCCTGGCATACAGCGTGCATGGGACCGGGGCACAGGATAAATACTATATCAGCAGCGCTGAGCCTGGCATACAGTGTGCATGGGACCGGGGCACAGGATAAATACTATATCAGCAGCGCTGAGCCTGACATACAGCGTGCATGGTACCGGGGCCCAGGATAAATACTATATCAGCAGCGCTAAGCCTGGCATGCAGCGTGCATGGGACCGGGGCACAGGATAAATACTATATCAGCAGCGTGGAGCCTGGCATGCAGAGTGCATGGGACCGGGGCACGGGATAAATACTATATCAGCAGCAGTGAGCCTGGCATACAGCGTGCATGGGACTGGGGCACAGGACAGTGTAAATACTATATTAGCAGCGCTGAGCCTGGCATAGATCAGAGCAAACAGGGTACTGGGGCACGAGATAAATACTTTATCAGCACCACTGAGCCTGACATAGATCACAGCGTAAAGGGGACTGGGGCATAGGATAAATACAATATCAGCATCACTGCGCCTGGCATAGATCACAGCGTAAAGGGGACTGGGGCACAGGATAAATACAATATCAGCATCACTGAGCCTGGCATAGATGAGAGCATACAGAAGACTGGGGCACAGGATAAATACCGTATTTATCGGCATATAACACGCACCGGCGTATAACACGCACCTCATTTTAAGAAGGAAATTTCAGGGAATTTTTTTTTTTTCAAATAAACCCCCTTTTCAAACCCCCCATCTTCAACCCCCTCCTCCACCCCCTCATCCTCATCATCCTTCCTCAACCCCCCTCCTCATCCTCAACCCCCCTCCTCATCCTCAACCCCCCTCCTCATCTTCAACCCCCTCCTCAACCCCCTCCTCCACCTCCCTCCTCATCCTCCCTCCTCAATCCCCCCATCCTCAACCCCCTCCTCAACCTCCCTCCACAACCCCCCCATCCTCAAACCCCCTTCTCAACCCCCCATCCTCAAACCCCCTCAACCCCCCATCCTCATCATCCTTCCTCAACCCCCTCCTCAACCTCAACCCACCTCCTCATTCTAAACCCCCCACCTCACCTCCCCCTCACTTACCTGCTTCTGTTCCGGCCTCCGCTCCTTGACCCGGCGCGCATGTGACATCACATGTGCGCCACGTCATTAGCATATACCCGGTGCCCCTGGTATATGCTAATGATGTGGCGCATATGTGACGTCACATGCGCGCCGGGTCAGGGAGCGGAGCGGAGGCCGGAACAGAAGCAGGTAAGTGAGGCGGAGTTATTTAGGGGGGTTTAGGTTGAGGAGGGGGGGTTTAGGTTGTGGAGGGGGGGTTAGAATGAGGAGGGAGGTTGAGGATGAGGAGGGGGAGGGAATATTGGCGTATAACACGCACCTATAATTTGGTCCCTATTTTCAGGGAGAAAAAGTGCGTGTTATACGCCGATAAATACGGTACTATGGACCTCATTCAATTGAGGCATTCAGGAGATCCGGGCTCGGAAATGGAGCCCATAACTTAATCTACTATTCAATTGGTGTCTTCTTGCAGGCTCCAATCGAGTTATGGGCTCCGGGCTGCGATTTATTCCGATGGTGAAGATCAGAAGTTAAGGCCCCTCCAAGCCTTTGATCTTTCACGGCCGCAAGAGTCCAGATGGCTAAAATCACAAATCCCTATTCAATTGCTCCGATTCCCCCTCGCTAACCACTCCGCGAAGCCCGCAAATGGCAAGTTACTGGTACCAAGGAGGACTCGCAAAGGGCTTAATGACATGTCCTTAGCTCTTTACAAGCAAATAAAAGATCAATAATGTACTTTTATTAAAAGTGAAAGTGATGTTAGGTCTTAGAATTAATAGTACAACATTCTCAAGCTCACAAATTGGCAATATGAAATGCTTGATATCATGTTTAATTTCTGTGTTATATTGATCCCGGTAATCAATGTGTTAATTGCATGTAATAGAAGATCATATTTATAGATTTTTCAATATTGCATTATATCTGGAATGTAGGTCCGATCGTAACTCCTAATTCAAGCCCGTAGGACTACAATGACCCCTAAAGTCCTTTGGGCTTGAACCACGAGTCAGGATCGGACCCACATTCCATTGGCTGTTTCTAACCTGTAGTTGCGGCCTTGCGTCATTGATTATGTTCAAGCTCGCAAATGCTACTTTCGATAGCAGGGTTTCCGAATTTCGCAATCGGCCCATAACTTGGGGCCTTGAGCAATTGAATACTTCCATAACTTGCGCCTCATAATAGAACGACGCCCTATATCAGCAGCACTGAGTCTGGCATAGATCAGAGCATGCCGGAGACCGGGGCACAGGACAGCATAAATACTATTAGCCACTTTATTTTCCAAGCCCGTAAGTGCAATGTGAGACCTGCATCGTCTGTGGGCTTAGAATTTGGCAGAGTTACAGAGCTATTAAATTAGAACATGACGAGAGCTACAGGCTTGAGGCGCAATCCCGTAAACCATTACACACGTTGCATGTGCTGCCTGAACGTGATTAATTAGTCAAACCCGTACTTACGGGTTTAGAGGGAGTCAATGGCAAAAGAGATAGTCATCATGACATCACTGAAAAATGGAGGTTGGATTTCAAAGTCTTACGGGTTTCAATTACGGGTTTTGATCGCACCCGCATTCCAAAAATAATGCAATGTTAATAAATCAATAAATATGATATTCCTGTCCTTGTGGGTTCCATTATATATATTAACACATTGATTGATATAACATGGAAAAGAAACATAAAAAAGTATTTTATATTGCAGATTTACGAGTTTAAGAATGTTGTGCAATTATTTCTAATACCTAACATCATATTCACTTTGATATTAAGTAAAGTAGTGTGTTTATATTTGCATTTACAGTGTTACGGATAGGACTTTAACCTTCTTGAGGGTCCTCTCTAGTACCCGTTGGCTTATGGGCTCCATTTGCGGGTTACAGGCTTGAACGCCTGTGAATTTTTGAACGTAACAGTTATGGGCTTGACAGATCAAAGGATTTGCAAGAGCGCAGTTCAAATTATCATGTCCTGTAGAGTTTTCTCTCTCCTAACCCGCAGATCATCAGCGGGATGCATTACGGGGCCGATCTATTTGCCGCATGTCTTGCAGGTTACGTTGCTACATTTTTACACGCTGAGGGAATCTAATGGGGATGTATATTGGCAGCACAGAGCCTGGCATACATCAGAGCATACAGAGAACTGGGGCACAGGACAACATAAATACTATATCAGCAGCACAGAGCCTGGCATACATCAGAGCATACAGAGAACTGGGGCACAGGACAACATAAATACTATATCAGCAGCACAGAGCCTGGCATACATCAGAGCATACAGAGAACTGGGGCATAGGACAGCATAAATACTATATCAGCAGCACAGAGCCTGGCATACATCAGAGTATACAGAGAACTGGGGCACAGGACAACATAAATACTATATCAGCAGCACTGAGCCTGGCATACATCAGAGCATACAGAGAACTGGGGCACAAGACAACATAAATACTATATCAGCAGCACAGAGCCTGGCATACATCAGAGCATACAGAGAACTGGGGCACAAGACAACATAAATACTATATCAGCAGCACTGAGCCTGGCATAGATCATAGATCCGAGCATGCCAGAGACTTGGGTGTGCCTTTACCCAGGTGATTAAACACAAAACTGTGTCTTAAAAATTCCACTTTTTATTTATGGGAAATATTCTTCAAAATACGTTGACTTTATAACTTATACTAGCAACTTGCCCGTCAAAAATGACGGGAATAAAATTGTAATTCTGGCAATGCTGTTTTCCACACAATGTGAGGATTTTGGCCCTCTGAACACCTTCTGCGCTCTCCCCCGTGTACTTCAACTTTCCTGCTTTGCAATGATCACCTTCGGCACTCATCGCAAGCCCCACGATGAAAGCCATCATCAACCTCCATTTAAACTAGCCCCTGAATGGGGGTCCATAAAGGCCCACAATAGTCCCTATGTATAAACTTACAAAAAATACACATTACATAAAATACAAAATACAGAAAAATAAAAAGTTACATAAAGCAATAAAATAATTTAAATAAAACAAATGACAAAAAATACAAAAAATAAACCATTAAGGGTATAAAAAATATACTTACCTACCCTGTGATGCCCTCCAGTGATGATCAATGATGCCCTGCTACTCAATCTTCTGCCCTGGATAAGCGTGCTATCCATGTTGCTTGTAGATTCATGTCCTCTTCTATCTTGAAGCCCAGGATATGCATCTTCTTGCTCGATTAAATTGGCCTTGCTTAAAAAACGAATTGGTATTTGAAAAAGAGTTTTCGGAACGCTTTCTTGCCTTAAATAGAATATTTGAAGTGACATCAAATACTCAATTATACTTAATTATGATTAGCCGAAATATGATAAATTCATGGCAAGGGGTTACATTTTAGGACCCCCGGGGATAACGAGTGGTATGGGGAAATCCCTGGGTTCATATCGTGAGGGCAGGGTGAATCCCTCCCTTTATAGAGGGTATTGGGGAGAATCCCAGTGAACCCTGGGGTCATGGGGAGTAGAAACTCGAAGAGAGGTCATAACCCCCTGCATTATTTTTTATTAATTTTTTTGTTAGGGCTATTGTAGGAGCTTGAGACTTCTGAGCTTCAGGCTCCTGCGAGCAGGCTGCATGCATACGTTAGGGCTGGAGAGGATAGGTAAAACCTTCCTTGGTGTGTGTCAACTATGTTGATGGGAAATTTTAGGAGACCAGCAATGGAATGGCTCCCTAGCATGTGAAAAAAAAGCTCCTGTAATTACAAGAAAGCTTTCTCTCGTTGCTACATGTCAGCATGTACCGGAGCCGTATATCAGCAGCACCGAGCCTGACATAGATCAGAGCATACTGGAGACTGGGGCTCAGGACAGCATTGAATAAATACTTAAGCCTCTATTCTATGCTGCCCATAATAACAAAAAAAAGTTCACATCTCACAATTAAATCTAAAACCTGAGAAATGCTCAAAATGTCCAGTGTGGCTGTCCCACAATCGTCTAAATGATGATATTAGATGAAATTTACTTGGAAGTCTCTAAAGTGCCTTAATTTCAAAACCTTAAACCCACTGTAAAGGCAGACTAATGCCTCTATGCCTAAAACCTGGCACTATGAAGGAGCTAACACCTTAATTGTGTCAGATTTGAGGCTTGGTTGCTCAAATCTGACACAATTAAGGAGCTAATACTGCCTAGCTTATACTCTCAATACCTGCTACCACCTATTAGCCTGGGTGTCCTCTAGGATTCACATCAATACCAGAGGGCCATTGGCCACTCCGATTGTTCGCATGGACCCCTATGGAGCCATAACCATGGGGTCCCTATGGACCCCGTAACACCAAAGATTATACCATTTCCACTGAGTTCTCTAAGGGCTTTCATGGTAATCTAAAGTATAAGTATGGGGGGTATTTATGGAGCCAGTATCACCTAAAATTCACCTGTGGCCATGAGTTAGCCTTGCAGAAGTTCTTCTGGGATCCCTGGAATAGAGGTCTATATCAGCAGCACTGAGCCTGGCATCAGAGCATACATGAGATTGGTACACAATACAGCAGAGCATGAATACTATATAACAAGCACCCAGTATGGCTTAGTTCAGAGTATGCAGATGACTGCATAGTATACAATATTCAAACAGTTGCATTGAGCTTGATATAGATAAGAGCATAAAGAAGAATGGGGTACAGGGTTACACAGAATGGAACATTTCCTCAACAACACTGGCCTGGCATAGATCAGAGCATACAGGAAACTAGAGCACAGGAATGCATATTATACAATACTCCATCACCAGCACTGAGCCTGGCATGGATTTGAGTATGTAGGAAACTAGGGCACAGAGTTACAGCACAAAACATTCTCACAACATCGGCATGTACCATGTGGAAATAAAATGAATAGGAGTAAATCACATCCCATGTGGCTTAACAATGACTTAAAGATCATGATAAGGAAAAAGAAACATGCATTTAAATTATACAAGAAGGCGGCAACAGAGGCAGCTTTATGTGACTATAAGGAAATCAACAAGTCTATTAGACTGGCTAAAATAGAAAATGAGAAGTCAGTTGCAAAGGAAAGTAAGACTAACCCTAAAATATTTTTTAAATATATTAATGGGAAGAAGGCGAGGAAGGAAACTATAGGAACATTACAATGTGACACAGGCCATCTGATAATTAGTGACCAGGAAAAGGCAGATGAGCTAAATAGGTTATTTTTGTCGGTATACACAAGGGAGGTATCAGTGGTTGGGACACTGCAACATAATGGGGCTACACTACCATCACTAAATAATTGGTTAACACAGGAAGAAATCCAAAAAGGATTGGAGAAAATAAATGTTAATAAAGCCCCGGGTCCTGATGGAATACACCCAAGGGTACTGAGGGAACTGGGTTCTGTAATAGCCAAAACATTATATCTAATCTTTCAAGACTCACTTACCACAGGGTCTCTACCAGATGACTGGAGAAAAGCAGAGGTGATACGTATATTAAAGAAGGTAGCAAGAGCAAATCCAGTGAATTATAGACCTGTGAGCCTCACATCTGTAGTTGGAAAGCTTTTAGAAGGGTTAATAAGGGACAGACTACAAGAATATGTCTATTTGAACAAGATCATAGGTAGCAGTCAACACGGATTTATGAAGGATAGGTCATGTCAGACCAATCTAATTAGTTTCTATGAGGAGGTTAGTAGGAAATTGGATCAGGGCAACTCAGTGGATGTAGTCTTTTTGGATTTTGCAAAGGCTTTTGATACAGTGCCTCATGGGAGACTTTTGAGCAAACTAAGGGATACAGGAATTGCAGTAAATATCTGCTCATGGATCGAGAGCTGGCTAAAAGACAGGAAGCAAAGGGTTGTTGTAAATGGAACATACTCCAATTGGACTAATGTGGTAAGTGGGGTTCCTCAAGGTTCAGTATTGGGTCCTCTCCTTTTTAACATATTTATTAATGACGTAGAAGTAGGACTCGAAAGTAGTGTCTCCATTTTTGCTGATGACACTAAGTTGTGCAAGGTGATAAAATCAGATAATTATGTACTTTCCCTACAAAGGGATTTGCATAAATTAGAGAAATAGGCGGCTAAATGGCAGATGAGATTTAATACAAATAAATGTAAGGTTATGAATTTGGGAAGGAAAAATAGCCATGCAATTTATAATCTTAATGGAGCAAATCTAGGGGTATCAGATATTGAAAGGGATTTGGGAGTAGCAGTGCTCAGTGCCAAGCAGCAGCTGCAAAGGCAAATAAAATATTAGCATGTATTAAGAAGGGTATAGATGCAAGGGAAGCAAATATAATTCTGCCACTATACAAATCTCTAGTACGCCCTCATTTGGAATATGGAGTAAAGTTTTGGGCACCACTTCATAAAAAGGACATTTTAGAGCTGGAAAAAGTACAGAGGAGGGCTACAAAACTAATAAGGGGAATGGAGGGGCTAAGTTATGAAGCAAGACTAACTGAATTAAACTTTCGTTAGAAAAAAGGCGTCTACGAGGGGATATGATTACCTTATTTAAATACATCCAGTTTCTGGGGTCAGGAAGGAATTTTGCTTTTTTCCCTCTTATGAGACAATTGGCAAAGTTTCAATGTTTTTTTTTCTGTTTGCCTTCCTCTGGATCAATTAACAATTAATAACAAATAGTCCACATATTAAAAAGATCAAGAGAGAACTAAAAAGGTTGAACTTGATGGACTAACAGTCTTTATTCAACCTCAAATACTATACTATTATTAATTAAAAACTAATTAATGAATAACTAATCTGCATATTGCAGATCAGAGGAGATCTTAAAAGGTTGAACTTGATGGACTGAAAGTCTTTTTTCAACCTTAATTACTATGTAACTATGTAACAGCACTGAGCCTGGAATAAATCAGACCATGTGTGAGACTGGGGCATGGGCTTATACAGCATATAATACCTGGTTCTGGAACTTGGATAGATCAGAAGATATAGTGCATTGGAGCACAGGACTGCAACACATATACTACTATCCATCACAGAGCCTTACATTGACCAGGGCATGTGGGAGGATGGGGCAGGGGGCTTCATAGGATAGACATGATCTCTACAGTTAGTCCTGGGACCAGTATCGATCCCTGGGACTTTTTCTTCTTGTCTTTAGGGCAAAAAGCAATGAGGATAATGCTGCGGACTGGGACACAGGGCTGTACACAAACAATAATTCAACAGCATAGATCTGAACATGTAGATGATGGGGGCACAGGACTGCGCAGAGGATTGGAGCACAGGACTGCACAGCAGACATTACTTTAATTAGATTCCTGAGTATTGCATACATCAGAGCATCCATAACTTAGGGTCCTCAGCAGCACCGAGTCTCTCTCACCTTGTGCCCCACATGCCAGTGAGTACTGAAGCTTACTGGAAGCTGAGGCACAAGGCTGCAGAAATATTACTTCCAATCAGTAGTCCTTCATATGGTAGGAGATTTGGGCACAGGTGTGTAGAGCAAACAACACTCTCTCAGCAGTAATAAGCCTGGCATAAAGTTTATCTGAGACTCCTATACAGGCCGCACAGCACATAAGATTCACTCAATAACATCCTGGCATAGAACTAGTGGCAGAGCAAAACATCTGGGTAGTCCATGCCTTTTTTCGCACTGAGCCACTCCACTTACTAGATCTGCCACTGCATAGAAGAAAATGTTGCAGGAGACTGGGCATGGGATTGACAGGATGGAACACACCCTTTTTAACAATCTTGGCATAGAAGAGTGCTTACAGGGGCACCGGATGATATACTCACTCAGTGCCAGCCCAGAACCTACAATGGATGAAAACATTCATAAGAAGTGTACACAGGATTATACAGCACAGTACACTGTGTATGTAGCACAGACATAGACTGGCATAGAGTATGAGGGCAACTGTGACACAGATCTCCTACACATATAACACCCTCATTAAGAGAAATCCTAAGGCTGGCATAGAGAATAGCATGATACCAACTGGGTCCTTGAGCTTTAATACATATAACTGTCCCAGTAAGAGCAGGCTTGAGACTGTAGGTCAGACAGAACACTTCCTTGCCTGACATAGAAGACAACATGTAGATGATTAAATGGACTCAGTAAAGGTCCCAGCTATTACAGAAATAAAAAGAAAATACATAAATAATTAAAATTGGTTATTACATTTTTTGAGTGATAGTGTTAGATAACTGAGCTTAAAAGGTATGTTTATTTTAAGCACTGATTTCACAAAAGACAATACCTCTCTCCTAAAGACTTTATCTTCTTGTAGTCCAATGGACTCTAAGCAGTTTTCTCCAGCACCAAAATTCAAGGGACTCAATTCTCCAGCACTCAGCCTTCTTTATGGTCCAGCTCTCACATCCATATGTTACTACTGACAATAACATAGTTTTAACTATGAGGACCTTTGTTGATAGTATAATATCTTTATTTTTTTACTAGCTTGTCCAGACTTGTCATAGATTTCCCCCAGGAGCAAACATCTTTTAATTTCATTGCTGCAGTCACCATATACAGTAGACTCACAGTTAACCAGAACTCAAGCAACCAGAACTCTCAAGCAACCAGAAAAAAGCAAACAACTAAATACTGTACTTTAAATATAAATTAAAAATTACAGTGCTCAACAAATGTCAGGAGCCAGGTTTTCATGCCACAAAATGCTTACAGGCACCTAGATTTTATCCACTGTACATGTCTGCAATTAAATTTTTCCTGGAAGCAGACAAGATGCATGAGCATGGGTGTAGGAACTGGGGGGATGTGGGGGACCCACCAGAGTTGTGTATGTTTATATGTATGTATATATAAGCTATTTTATGGCTTGTGTATACAATGAGCTGTATCCCCCCAGAATTATTCTGGCTCCTACACCCCTGGGCCTGAGGCAGGCATGAGTGAATGGAGCCAGTGTAGTGTTGGGGTTACATTCCCCCGGGTTCAGCACCGCACCCTCCAGCCGAACGTTCCTGTGTGTAAGTGAGGAGTGAAAGCTGCTGCTGCTAGAACTTCCCTCACTGACAGCTATACTTACAGAGCATCCTATGTGCAGCTAATCTAGTCCTCGTTTATAGTAACTCTCAAGCAACCAGAAACTATATTTATCTGGCATCTACCAATCCCCATGAGTGCCGGGTGAACGGAGAGTCTACTGTACAGAGATCTTGGACCCCAGATAAAATCTATCACTGCCTCCACTTCTTCCCCATCTATTTGCCAGGAACAGAGATTTCTGTATTTGTTTAATTAATACTTGCTATGTCTATGTAGCAGGATTTAGGCATACCAAACACGCTCCAAATGTACAAAACCTACATTTTTATATATTCTTGTGGGTTTTATTTACAGATGCACCCTGTACAAAAACTGTAAGTTGCTTTATATTCAGTTATGAACTAACATAATAGCCATTAATAACCACAGTAAAAAGCTTTTGAGGACACTTAAAAACACTGGAGTTTCGAAAGCCTTGCACTTCAACCATAAAGAGCTATTATATTGTTCCACTTATTAGGTATGAAGCAACTTCCAGTTTTTGTTCATAGTGTGAAAGACCAGATTTATGTATTTGACTCCCCTAGGCACCAGTGTCTCAGACGCTCCCTACTCTCATCCCATTTGCCTCACACGTATAATTATTTTTTCCATTAATTTAAAAGACCATGCATTAAACATTTCCCATGTTTGTATGAAAAAATATATATCTTAAAATGTGTTTAAATGTCACTGAAACTAACAGAAAGTGAACAAAGCAAATGTACCCCTGTAGATCCAATTGCAGACAAGTTTGAGTCATACATTATCTTACTGCTCATTGGCTGATAGGGGCAAGCCCTTGGATGAGTTAAACATTTCAATGTTTTTTCTGCTTTGAGAAAATCATTAGAAAAAAGAAAATACACAGTGATCAAAAGTAGTTACAAAGAAACAAATATTGCAACGTCCCTTTAAGTCCTACATTTATAGTGTGAGTTTTTGATGAACTAGACTTGTAGTGGACATGTTTTTAGAAAATAATAAATACAGCTGTCCATTATCCAGTGCATTTTATCACAATGCATCGCTTAAGCAATATCAGTCAAGTTATATTACACTTTTCAGTAAAACGTTCTCACATGTTTACAGTCTGTGCCTTTTCAATTTTTAATTTTTTTGGTTATTTAAGTAACAAAAAAAGGATAACAGTTAGAAATTAAATAACAAGGGATGTGTATAAAAGTATGAGTATAGGGTGATCCGTTATACTTGGATACATTCGTTAAGCACGGCCTTAAGTAATCAGCTTATATGGTTACCTTGACTTCTTTCTCCGGTTCCTTCCTGATCTCCGCCTCTTTCCCAAATTCATGGGCTTAGGTGGCATTAATTGGACGTCAGTTTAGGGATATACTGAGTGAAGATTCTATCCAGGGCTCCCATATTTTCAGAAACTTGGGGAATGTGTCTGATATACTGTGGTTTAGTCTTTCATTAATTAGTATGTAGTTAAGCTTTCGTATTACGTCTTGGAAGTTCAGCGTTGGTTATTTCAACTGCTAGCTTGGTTGCTATAGTCATTAGTTGGTATAGCTTATTTTGGGGAGAAGATAAGCTATTAATGTGTATCCCAATCAAGAAAGATTCCATTGTGGTTGGAATCGGGATATTAAAAAGCATAGGGGATAGTTGAGTTAGTTCTCCCCAAAGATTTTGGGCTACCTGTCTGAACCACCATGTATGGATATGATCGCCTACAGTCTGACAGCCCCTAAGGCATGTATTGCTCTCCTTGGGTTTGATTTCGTGTAATTTGTCCGGCGTGTAATAAGATCTATGCAGAACTTTGATCAATGTTTCCAAAGGACTATAATTTAATGATCCCTTATTTAAGTTTGAGCAGGATTCTGTCCACTTAGCGTTCTCCGACTCTAGTCCCAGATCCTCCTCCCACTTCGACATAAACTTGGGTTTCCACTTCGTAAAGCTATTGAAAGTGTCATAAAGTGATCCTAGTATCCCTTTTGTTAAAGGAGCATTTTTACATATGAGAGAGAGCTAAGTAGCGCTGGGAGGTCCCATGTCTCAAGACGTTTTATTGACCCAATTCTCCAATTTTAGATAATTGTAAAGTTCTGTATTTGGTATGTTGTGGATAGTGTGGAGTTGTTCAGGAGACGCTCATTTATATACCAAAGGCCTATCCTATCTAGGTTGCTAGAGGTCCACCAGTGCTTCGAGGCTACACTAGAATCTGCTAGAATGTGGGTAAAAGAGGAGACCGACAACAGGGGAGATAATCTTAAAGGCCAATAGCGGCAACTGCATTTAATTTTTGAAGGTATGAAATTATTCACTGTGCAAAGTAAATCCAACACCAATTGGTAGCATAATATATACAATATGCTCTTTTGAAGAATTAGATTTGATAATGAACAGCTTTTTCTTTTTAGTTTTCTTCACAGCCTCAGTTTTTACTGTTATATGTAATTATTCTTTAATTTATGCCGTCATTACTTCGAGTTGCTTTTGTGTCCTGCTTTATAAGAGGGTCTAGTACACTAATTGGATTTCCAATATTCTTATTGAAAGTATTGCAAGACTGATTACTTCATGTATAACAGCCAAAAGCCTCTGTACATTCATATTCTCCTCCCATGCGCAGTAGCAGATAAACAGAAACATAATTGGCGGCACCCACTGCAACATCATTACATTTAATTACTAAAACATTAAAGTTCATGTCTTGGGTTTACTTTCCACACTCATTTTGCCCATCATGAAGAGTAGTTCAAAAGAGAATATTATAAATATGGGACTCCAATTGATTCTTCCAATGCAAATGTAGGCCTGCGTTGGAATCTCTTCTGATGATCTCTGCATATGTTAGACACATGTTTCTTGAGCTTTTTACATGTGGCAATCACACCAGATGATTTTCTTTGGGCTGTACAGCTGGACCTACTCAAAGTTCTTATAAATGGCCCAGATGGTAAACCAAAGGTCTGGATTTTTTCTACATTATTTTATTAACTGTCCAATGTGGATATGCAGAGGATATATATCACATTTATACAAATTCAAGCAGAAACATATTGCTTTGCATCTGAGCAAGGGATAGGTCACATTGCTGTGCATAGTGTTATCTCACAGAAAATATCTATAGATTTCAAGATTGTGTGCTGGAAATATGTTGATAAATATATAGACAGCAATTAAAAAAATAATTCCAAGTACACCTACATGTCTCAAACAAGCCATAAGACCTATTTTCCCACAGCATTCTGTGTTTTGCATTGTTAAGTCATGTCCGACTCTCCGGGACCTCATGTATAAAACACACCATGCTGATCCACTTGGTATTCATGGCAGAGACACTGAAGTGGGTTGCGAGATCCTTCTCCATTGGGCCACAGCATACAGCTCCTGGTATTCCTATGTGGTCTCCCATCCAGGTACTGACCGGGGCCAAATGTGCATGGCTTCAGGGTGGTGTGACATCTTGGTTCCCTGACTGAAATCAAACCCAAGCCAACAGAAGTGAAAGGACTGCATCCTAACCACTGGACCACCAGGCAAGCCCAAGGAGTCTGCATAGTGACATGCAAATGAAATTCAAATTGTATCACTTTCTTGCCTTAACCTACATAGCATGGGAACCCAGTAAGACATAGGTGACCTACCCTTAGAGCATAAATCCTAGAATAAGTAAGCTTTTCTGCAACAAAACAACAACATTCTATTGGTTAGCACAGTTGATATTGTTGTGATTTTGTTGCATACTTCATAAACACATGAAGGTTTTCCTAAACTACATTAGTTCTTTAAATAGGAAGTGTCTGGCACTTTGATGGCAGTGTCAGTGTAAAAGTATGTCAATGATTATAATTACAGAGCTTCCCCTCCTGTGTCAGCAAGAAGAATAAAGTCATTTTCTTGTTCTAAGATCTTGTGGAAACTTCTGAGTCTTGTGGGTGTGTGAACATAAGCTGCAAGGGTGGAAAATCTTGAACTATTCTACAAATGTCATAAAAAAGACTCAGTGTGTTCAGTGCTTTCTTTTTCATAACTTGATAATAAAAGTTATGGAAATATGGTTTAACATTTCCAGCATTGAGAAGAATAAAGTGTATCTGAGCCATACAAGTTGTTTTATAGAGAAGGAGTTCCCGGCCCTAATCCCCAGACACCCTTACAGGATGGGTGTTAAAACTATCCCTGCTTAAACAATGGTGGTGTATCCGTAGTGACTACTGTATATTACTGAATTAAAGCACAGCTTGTTTTAAAGGGGAAGTTTCACCTAAACACAAGTTGCTGTTCTGTGAAATATTTCACTAGTATATTAGCTGATGTGAAGAGTTAAGAACATGGATGTAACAGTTACAGATTAGAACACAGCTGTAGTCTGATTGGCTGCTCAACTAGCTCTTGAATTTGTGTCTCAATCAGCGTACAGAGCTCTGAGCCAATGACAAGAACTTATTTTAAAATGGCAGCTTCCACTTTCCACAAACATGAAGAAGTAACTGGCAAACTAGGCAAGTTTCATAACTTTTACATAGATAGTTAATCTTCTCCAACTAGCTACTTGCCCGTCAAAAATGAAGGCTGGCAATGCTGTTTGCCACACAAAGCGAGGCTATCCCCCCTCTAACTTGCGGGCCTCGCGATGAGCACCTTTGGCGCTCATTGCGAGCCTCTCCCACTGACTCCTTTACGGGCCTCGCGATGAGCCTTTTTAGCAATCAGTTACGTTGTTTTGGTCGCCATTTTTTTTCCTCAACGATTTTCGATCTCCTAAAAACGTCAATTAGGGCTCAAATTAGCTTGCAACCTCACTCACAGGCTCCCTGGCAGTCCCCCTGAGCTGTGTGTGACGTTTTTAATTTTTTTTTTTGGTCTTTCGTCCGTTAAATTCGTAATTTGTTTCAAAGTGTTGTATGCCTCACGATCAGCGCGAAAATGCTACATCCTTCGGGTGCATCGATATGGATGCCTTCAATTTCTTTAAATCCTCCATCGGTGGAGCGTCCTCGAGCAAATAACATGTATGACGGGACAGAGGACCCTTAGAGGGACCCTGAAAGGGAACTATTGCGAGAGCTGCAATGACGTACGGACCTCCCGATGGCCATCACGAGGCAAGCAATGAGCTCCTTCAGCACTCATTGCGCATGCGCAAGCCCGTAACTTTTAACATTGCGTGACCAACATTCGCAATTACCACAACTATATATGTGATGTAAAATAAACTTAATTTTAGGTGGAACACGGCCTTGAAAGCGCTACAGTAATAGTCCAACAATATAGGGTATGCTCAATTTAGTAGTGAAATAAGCACCAATTAATTTTGTTTGAAAAAGAAAAGTAATTTTCTTATTTGTAAAATGTGATTTTTTCATCTCTTATTCCAATTAATATAACCCACCATAGCAGTTTCTATTGGTGTATTATTTGTAACATTATTGGCATAGTGAAATACACAATTTTATTTGCCTGTTGCACCTGCTACATAATCATGTTGGGTTATGTTTACTTCTGGGCAACTTTAGTTCCATTAAAACAAAATTAATGATGCAAACATATCTTTATTAGAAAAAGCTCAGAAATAAAATCAATCAATTGAAAATAAAAAAACATTGTGCCAAAGAACCCTTTATTTAACCTTAAAAAAAGATGAAATGACAGACTGTTATCTCCTAAATAGGATATTTATTATACATTTGGTGCAACAAAGTTGCAATCTAAAGCCGGGTTATCTTTAATTGCCTTTTATGCAAGCATATTGTACATGAATGTCACTGTTTTCAGTATTATTACTACACTATTTTACAGAACTAATATTCATTATGGGCAAATAATTTTGAGTAAGGTAAAAGAATAAACAACTATTAAAGGAAGTATGTATCAAACTAACAACATTAGCATTAAATTTTAAAGACTCTCTCCCCCTTTCCCCCTTATAGGCCCTGGAAGTTTGAATTAGATGCAATCTCAGCTCCCCAGAAATGTAGGGCTTAAGTATATATATATATTTCTTTAAAAAAAATCACACCTAATTACTGTGTTTTGCATAATTATGTTTTTAGTCAGAATATTTGAAACCTATACATGCATATGCATAATATACATACCTTTCATTGTAGAGCCTTGGAAGTTTTCCATAAGGACCCCCATGGTTATAGATTAGATGCCCCAAAAAGACCCCAATGTTTAGTTTAATTTTTTAAGACTCTCTGTGAATTCATGAACTGTAACACACCACACACATCTTGTCAATGGTCATGCTGATCCACTTGGATTTCATGGCAAAGATACAGGAGTGGGTTGCCAGTTCCTTCTCCAGTGGGCCACAGCATACAGCTCCTGGTATTCCTAGGTGTTCTCTGATCCAAGTACTGACCATGCCCAACCCTGCTTGGCTTCAGGGTGGTGTGACCTCTTGTTTCCCTGACTGTAATTGAACCCAGGTCACAGTGGTGAAAGTACAGAATCCTTACCACTGGACCACCAGGGAACCCTTTACCCCAACCCAAAGCAAGGTAAAGGGGGACTCAATGCCCCTTCCAGTTTTTGAGGGGGTGCTAAGGGATACATGGGCTCAAAGGGGGTAACAGGCTAGTGTAGTGTGTTAATGTTAGATCTTTTATTAATACGTAGTGCAACTGACCATGCATGGGCATTGTATTATTTCACAAAGGTTGTTGGTGTTATATGCCATTATTGACAAATTGCCAACCATTGCAGGTTTGCCAACCAATATAGTGCCTGCATCGACAGACAGAGCTGTGCATGCCTGCCTCCTTAAAACACATATACACTACACTGATTGTGATGTGTAAAGCGATGGATTGGGGTGGATACACAATGTTGCATCAGGCAACCTGGTAGAGCTGATGCGTCCTCTTTGTAACCCCCCCCATACCCATGGTCTTTTAAATAAATACTAAAAAAAAACTACTGTGCTCTTTAAAGCCCAAGAGATAATGCACAAGTTAATCATGGATAATAGTTGATATGGTGTAAATGGGATGGAAAATATTAAACATCAGTTCAGACTGTGAGGCATATAACAGGCATTGCAAATCTGTAATACAATTAGATGCTGGTCTTCAGATGCTGGTTATGATCTGCCTATTTATTGTTATTATTATTATTATTATTAATATTAATAATAATATTTTATGTATTATTGTAAACAACTAAGTGGTCATTAGTACTTTGTTTGTTTTAATTGAGAGATTCACAGTAACCAGGCTGGATTTAAATACTCCTCTGGCCTTGGCTAAATATTTAGTATTACTATAGATGCTGTGGGAGGGTATAAAGGTAAAGGATAAATGACAGTGAGATGTAAAGAGCACAAATAAGATGATAAAGAGGTGCCATTAGACAGATTAATAAATGGGGAAGCGCTTGATGAATGGGTACATTGATGTTTACCATTCTGGAAACATTTTGGCAAAGAATCGCAGGTGATGTTTACACCCCCAGAATTGAGCTAGGCTCCTGAGAGGGTTCATTTTTGTAAACATGTACCCTGTCTATGTAATCATGCTCAGCTTTGCAGCCAATCAACAATGCTGTATGCAGCCAGCTATATGAGGCTGCTACGTTTGGTCCTTAAAGGACCATATATCTACATACCAGTAAAAATGCTTGAGCGGTTACACAGTTGTTCTTTAGACATACACCCTCTACTTGATAAATTCTGACAAATTATAATTGTACTGAAACCAAACATTTCAGCTTCTTCTTCCTATTCTAATCTGTCTTTTGGGCAAATGAGCATTTATGCTTTATTTATGGCCCTGCAATCACCTGCAAATTTGAGGACGAGAATGTTCATGGTCTCTGCATGTGTCTCTGTGTGAGTGAGTCCATGCAATTCACTGGGGCTGAGAGAGATCTCAGGGGAAATTCACTGGGGCTGGGGAAGGTAATGGGGCAGTTCACTGGGGCTGGGGGAGGTGATTGGGCAATTCACTGGGGCTGGGGGAGGTGATTGGGCAATTCACTGGGGCTGGAAGAGATCACAGGGGCAATTCACTAGGGCTGGGGGAGGCAATGGGGCACATAACTCGGCTGGGGTTACAGGGGCAAATCACTGGGCTGGGGGAAGTTTAACCTGGATGTAGATAAAACAATCAGTGTGTGAAGTGACACAGACCTTGTTCTGGGTATTACAGAAATCTAAAGGAAAGCTGCCTGCACAATCCCCAGGCCAAAAAGATACAATGTATTATGTATGCTTATTTTCGCTGGCATTTTCAGGGGCTGTCAACATTGATGTGCAATAAATTCAGCAAACGTTAGGGTAACTGTGTAAATGTTTATTTTGGTATTTTTTCATGAAAACTATTTTTTTCATACATTACTAATTCTCCTCTATCAGATGCATTCATAATCAAGCTCACTTGCATATACCTTTAACATAACATTTTAGGAACTGGTACTAATGGTGAATAGGACATCCTGTGTTATTTATTTATAATTTATGTCCGCAGACTAGAAAAATGGAAGTGCAATTTAGAGGACATTTTGTGAAAATAAATAAAAATTGTCTATACATAAACATTTTGAGAGCCTAGCAGGATAAGCACCATCTAGATGGCATTTCCCATGGCCTTTGACATTCAATTTTGTTAATATAGTCTGGTCTGTTAATGAAAATTTACAAAATCCCAAAAATGATTGCTTCATCTTTGTTTGATTTTGGATTACTAGAATTTCATCTTTGTTATCATGCTTCTTTCAATGCTTCTTCAATGTCAACTTTGCAAAGGTGTTTTGTTTATATCTTTGATTGTTGTACCACTGGGCTGTCTTTGAGGTTCTTTTCTCATTATGACTTGATTAGAAGCGATAGAACTATGGTCATGTAAGAAATATAAGAAAAAAAAAAAAAGAAATATAAGAAATATAGCATTAATGTATTTTGGATGAGGTGTTGATCTTGTTATACCCCAGATGTAGTGAATGCATCTTTTTTGCTAATTAATCA
Source organism: Discoglossus pictus (assembly GCA_027410445.1). Classification (NCBI taxonomy): domain Eukaryota; kingdom Metazoa; phylum Chordata; class Amphibia; order Anura; family Alytidae; genus Discoglossus; species Discoglossus pictus. The sequence goes on along the minus strand of CM050167.1, from coordinate 342,493,912 downwards.
AAATGACGTAAAAGTATAATATCACATCTATATTTTATATGTTTCCTGTTCACATCAAAATAAAGCTCCTCTTTTATAGGCCTACATTTGAATCTCATGCATAATACCTTCTGCTAGCCAACAACATATCTTCCATCATTTCAGTTGGCCAAAAAGCGGCACTCGTATTCATGAAAAAATGTGCACTATTATGTAGTCCTATGATCATTCTATATTATGTATAAACTAAGTTTAATATGTGCACAAGGCTCCATGCAGACATATATTTTGTAGAAATAGCACTCTAGTCGTCTCTCCTTCTCTTAGAGTTTAAGAGAAAATCACTGGAGAAATTTAAGAATATGGGATATATTCAGGCCTGGAAAACATTTTTTTGGCTCGAATGTGGGGCTTTCCTTCAAAAGGGTGACATTTGGGTGGCTAAGAGGTACTGGGGTTTCCCCTGAAAAGAAGGACATACCATCTAACAGAGGGGCAATTTTGGGAGGTATGTAACAATCATAAGAAGATAACATAAATCCCTACATTATGTATTGGAAGCCATATTTACATTAAATATTTACATTTAGCCATATTTCAATTAACTACAGCTCTAGACAGACAGAATCAGAGACAATGCAATGCAGCCTAATAAATGGATCCTGTCTTGTCTAAACACATCTTAATACTTTTTTTCTGTAGTTTTGATATACAGGTAGAATACCGATAATCCGGCATCCTCAGTTCCAGGACCTTGCCGGATTAAACATCAAGAAGGACCAGAGGAGGTCCGGCAAATTGGGTTGATCAGGCAAATCCACCCAATCCCTTCACTGCCTACCTTAACCCTGTGTGCTCCTATAGCCACCCAAGGGCATGAGGTGAGTGAGGTGTGTGGTTTTGGGGGCTGCATCAGTGATCGGCTGTCAGTGCAAATACTTCTAGATTGAGGGAGGTGTTATATTATCTGATGCTGGATAATCGTGTCCTATGTGTATATTCATTTTCACATTGGACCTGGACAAAATCACATCCGTTATAACTTTTGGAAACCAATTAAAAGTTATTTTATCTAGGAGTTACCAATATTTCCGGTCTCCAAAGATTTCCACTTGTCACAATTACAATTTTAGCACAAATAAAAATCACAAGTAAAACTGCCCATGTGATGTGTTACAGTTTTTCTAAATTAAATCTGACCACTTCTTCTATGTGGCATAATATTTAATATAGTGGCATAATATTCAAATGAGATACATCGTATAATGTTATTTTGATTCCTTAGCAGTAACAGGCTGACTGAATTCTTGCAGCCAATAGGAAAAAGGGTTGTAATATAGGGGAGGTGCAGTTATTCTAACATTAGAGAGGGCAAGATATTCATATGTTAATGTGCCTAAAATGGCATCTCTCTCATGGAAACCATTAATCTGAATTAAGATATTATTTATTGCCCTGATTATGTTTTTAATGTGTACAAAATTGCATTTGCCAGGTTTATGGACATCCTTAAACTATCACAGCACAGAATCCCAAACTCACTTTGCTATGGTGGAAAAGTTTTAGAAAACTTCCCTCAACATCTGGAACATTGAGGAATATTCAGTTGGGTTACGTATGCTGAAACTCTGGAAAAAATAATAAAGGTGAGAGGAAAAGAAAACTGAAGAAGTCCACCAGAGCAGACACAGATAGTTTAGTTTGTGTGAGAGATGGTTTTGTTTCCACCCAGGTCACCACATTGCAGAAAAAGCCTGGATTTTTACAAATGTTGACCAGTCTAAAGTCACGAACAACAGCTGGAGATTCTGAGAAGATCTGCAGCTCCATTCAGCTGAAATCACCATGGTTTGAAAATAACCTGGTACACTGTGTAAGTGTTACAGTGCATGGCATCACTGTATATGATCCATGTGCAAATGGTATTCGGTATGCAGTCTGTGTGTATTAAAGGGTCACTAACATCAAATTATTTACATGCATAATATATCAGTGCACTAATAGTGCCTACATTACAAGTACTGACAGAAAACTGTTGGTAGGCAAATGCATTTAAATGCTGCTTTATACACATATTCCATGAAATACCATATCATGATTTCTGCCAATATGTTCAGTTAAAATTGGTAGCTTTGCTATGTGAAACAGTGCAGCATTTCGCACATAAGCTTCTATTTACCAAACATACCAGGCTTGTAGAATATAACAGCAGTCACATCATATTGAAAAAATAAAACACACAGATGGTTAATTAAAAACACACATTTAAATATTAAGTCTGCGAGTTTCTATCATAAGGACTTTGGAAATTCACCATGGACATTGGATTCCTAGCTCAAAGACAGGGCCCTCCTTCCTTTGCTAAATGTTAATCTGTATTTATCATTGTCTGAACCTAATTTATGTACAGCGCTACGAAATATGTTCGCGCGTTATAAATAAACTATAATAATAAATAAAAATAATAAATACAAATAAATGCAGTTGGTTGTTGTTTTTTTCTAAATGAGTGGAGCTGTAAGATAATTGAGTTTGAAGGTTGTTTTAAGCAGAAATTGTCTATAAAGGACCTTCTTCTCTCTAAATATTTTTATATAGAGTTGTGAATTTATTGCTATTTTATCTGTTTATATGCATACTTTTAATTTCAGATTCACTGGGACCATTACTGTGTCTCATTAAGGTTTACAGACATTTTGCCAAAGAGGTGGAAAGTTAAGTTTGAAGGAAAATATCCTTGGCTTACCTGTACTGGTCGGTGGGCTATGTTAAATATGAATAACCCCTATAATACTGTTACAATTGAAAAAGTGATCACCACTTGCAAAACACAGGGAGAATTTATATGTTAAATTAAGATCTATATTTGTCACTATTTTCCGGTTGCAGCCAGTCAAGGAGCACCAAAGGCGCTCCTTGCGATTGGGGGAGATGAGCACGTAAGCACTCATTCCTACGACCCCGTAGGACTTAGGCAGGGAGCGCCAAAGGCACTCATTGCGCTGGTGGAGATGAGCGCCGTAGGAGCTCATCCCTACAACCCCACACACCACTTAAGCATCATACCTACGAATCACGGGGCTACAGATCAGCACACGCTCAATTACACAATTCACAGTGCGAGACCCGTAGCAAAAAAAAGAAAAATCGCCTACATAACGGCCCGTAACACTTTGTTAAGGAAACCCGCACTTAGAACAAAAAAAAATACGACCCTCGGCAATTTGAAAAAAAATAATAATACAAGGTACAAAAAATACGAAGTTAACAGCCGAACCGTGCACATCCAAAAACACCAAAAATAAAAATAAAAACACTCAAAAAACATCACACACAGCATGGGGGGACAGCCAGGACGTCTGGAAGTAAGGTTGCATGTGAATTTAAGTAGAATTTGAAGAGTTTCACCACTCGAAAATCTCCTAAGCAAGAGAAAAAATGTCCGCCCAAAAAAATGAAAACAAGACTACACGACCCCTAAGCACGCAAAACACCGCCGGGCACATTCAATTTTTAACTAGGAACGTACGAGGTACAAAATACACTATTAGGAAGGACGGAAAATTATCCTGACCCGTGCAACACATTGACAATCGCCTCCATTTTACAACACTAATTTCAAACTAATAACATTACTATTATAAAATGCCGCTTTACACAACTACACAAATGGCCTATTTACACTGCACACTTGACACATTGCTGACACTTTCTCCTCAGATCACCAACAGTCCAAATGTACATTGAATGCTGCACCAACATCAAAAGGGATTGTTAGCTCTTTGATATTGATTGATGGATATATTAATTACAAATAGGTAAAGTACATTAATTTATTAATTAATTTTTTCATAAAATATTATTAAAAAAAATATATATAAAAAATACAAATAGCAGAGGAGAGCCTCGCAATGACCGCCACCGAAGGTTCTCAGCGCAGGGCTCACAATGAACGAACAGGATGCGCAGAGAACCAAAAGTACACGAGGGAGAGGCCAAAGGTGCTCAGCGTGAGGCTCGCAATGAGCGCCCAAGGTACTCAGAGGACCAAAAGCCTAGCATTGTGTGGCAAACAGCATTCCCTGGCTTACAATATTCTTGCCGTCATTTTTTGTCGGGCAAGTCGCTAGTGTAACATAAAAATGTGAATATTGATGGAGAAATAACTGATGGCCATCAATAATGTAATGTGGGTGAGTGTTATCTCATAGCTTAGAAAAAAAAAACTTCCCCATACTACAACAAGAACTAAGAAAGGGAAACAAACAATTAGTTAAAACAGAAAATGGACAAGTACTAATAAAATGGTGGCTGGGTTTTCATATATTGAAGGTATTATTTCCAAGTGTGAAGTGTTGCCTCACTGGATTGCAAAGGTATGTAGATTTTCTCCAATAATTTCAAACATTTCTTCCTTTAGAACTGATGAAACATCTGCATTATTTTTCTGAAATGTTATTATTTTGAATTACACACGCCAACAGCTTGTCAACTATATTTGTATTCATCTGTGTAAGATTGGTTATTCATCACAAGTGTCAGGTTCACATAGTTTTACTGAATGCATGGAAATAGGTTGGACTTTTTTGTAAATTAACATCATAGAGGTATTGTCCACTGTTATAATAATAACAGTGGTCGTTTAGTTAAATGACCACTGTTATGATTATAAAATATGTTTTCAATTGTATATTTAATAGCTTGGTTGCAATAAAATCAGTATTTGAAGAACAAAAACAATGTTAAAATGTTATTTTTGCAGGTGCAAGTAGTTCTCCTTCCCTTCACCTCTTATTAGATGTCTATGTGGTGGAAGATGACCTTGCAGGAGGTAGTCCTAACATTTTTATACCTACAAGTGGAGAGAAGCAATTTTAAAGTTCAAAGGAAGTTATTAAAAAAGCACAATATATTATACTAGCGACTTGCCCGTCAAAAATGATGGGGTAATAAAATTTGAAGCCATGGGCGAGCCTCTCATTTCGCTCATGGCGAGCCTCTCGTCTCATTTATTTTTGGTCCTCAGAGCACCTTCGTCACTCATTGTAAAGAGAGATATATATTTATCTATATTTACTTAATCAATCATTAATTAATTCTTTCTTTAATAAATTCATATACTTTACCTCTTTGTAATTAATATATCCAGCCTGAAGAGCTAACAATCTGTTTACATTTTCCGTCAGCATACAATGTACAGTGTGAGTGTTGGTGCTCTGATGCTAAAGTGTAATGAATGACCCAACTGCGCATTAGAAATTGGTTGTGTGCGCGAGGGAAATCCGTTGGTGTAGTTGTGTTACGCGCCATTGTAGATTCGTAATGTTATTAATGTGTCACGCCTCGCAAGCATTTTCCGTCATTTGTAATAGTGTATTTTGTAGTTTGTTCGTTCCTGTGTGAAAGTGCTACGTGTTTGGCAGTGTTTTGCGCGGTCCGGGGCTGTGTAGCCTAATTTTCATTTTTTTCAGCTGCATTTTTTTTTCTTCGCTGAGGCGATTTTCGTGTGGTGAAAGTCGGCAAAAGTCCCGCATCTCGTAAAGCGCCATTGTAGATATTGGTAATGTTATTAATGTGTTACGTGAGTCGCAAGCATTTTCCATCATTTGTAATAGTGTAGTTTGTAGTTTGTTTGTTCCTGTGTGAATGTGCTACTGGTTTGGCAGTGTTTCGCGCAGTCCAGGGTCGTGTAGTCTCGTTTTCATTTTTTCGGTGGCTATTTTTTTTCTTGCTTAGGTGATTTTCGTGTGGTGAAAGTCATCGAAATCACCTTAAATTCGCGTTCCACCTCACTCCCAGACATCCTGGCTGTTCCCCTGTGCTGTTGGTGATGCTTTTGTTGTATTTACATTTTCTTTGTGTTTTTTGTGGTTTTTGGACTTTTGTGGATCGCCCGTTAACCTTGTATTTTTGCTATCTCGCGTCACGTATTATTTTTTTTCAAAGTCCTGCGTCTCGTAATTTTTTTCTTCTAAGTCCCTCGTTTCTTAAGTGTTTGTAGGCTAATGCAAATGCGCGTTTACTAAGTGTTTGGTGTCTTGCGAGTCGAGCAGGCAATGAGCGCCTTCGGCGTCATTGCCTTTGTGCTGCGAGTTTAATTGCCTTAACAGCTTGCCTCGCTATGCGAAGGAGCTCATCGCCTAAGTGCTACGCATTAACGGCTCACCTCGCTTCGCGAGGCTCACAAGCAATGTGCGCATGCAGCGTTCATCGCTTAAGTCGTACGCACCATGCAAAGTGTGACGACGTCTCGTAGTTTGACAATTATATGTGATTGTATAAGCACTGCAGTGGTCCCTTAACATTACCCTGTATATCTTAAGATGTGCACACTAGCAAAAAATGTACTGTTTTCTGTAAAGTCATGTTTTACACTGCTCCATAAACTAATTACTTAGTGGAGATATTTTCCTATCTTGAATTTAGAGCCTTGATGTACTTTGAGGCATTCAAACATAACATTTGTGAAAATGCTGTGCAATGCAGTGGACCCAACTTGACAAGATGCGTGACATCCAGCTGCATGTTCTAGTGCCATGCAAACCAGTAAACATTATGTCTATCTGTACCTTTCATCATCTATAGACACTTTGTTGTCAGGCTCTGTAGTACCAGAATTATGTAATAAGTTGGGTGATTAAAGCAGGTCAATGGCAGAAAGGTGATGTTCTGCAATACTTTGCAAGTAGTGGAGAGAGTGGTAGAGGAATGAGTGACTGTGACAATCAATGTCACAATAATTTGCTTAAATCCATTACTTACAGTTTACACCCTTTCTCTGTTTAACTCTATTAAAAGATCATTGTCGTCAAAAAAGAGGCTTAATACATAAAATGGAAGCCTGCAGTAAAGAATTGTATTGTTGTTTAGTCGTTCCGTTGTGTCCAACTCTTCATGACCCTATGGACTGTAGCATGGCAGGCAAATCTGTCAGCTACCCTTGTGAGATCAATCAAGCACATGTTCATTGCTTCAATTAATGTATCTATCCATTTACACCCCTGCGGTCCCCTTGATTCGTGCACCTTCAGTTTTACAAGCATCAGAATCCTCTCTTGGGGAATCCTGTCTTTGAATTAAATGGCCAAAATATTTGATCATTAACCTCATGATCATACCTTCCCCTGGGTCTTCTTGTATTCTAAGGAACTCTAAGTAGATTTCTCCAACACTACAATTGAAAGCGGTCAATTCTACAACATTCAGCCTTCTTTATGGTCCAGCTCTAACATGTGTATGTTACTACAAGGTATACCATAGTTTTAACTATGCAGACCTTTGTTGATAAGAATATATTTTATTTTTTAATAGCTTGTCTACACTTGCCATCCTCTACTTATCTGAAGTTGTTGATATTTTTCTCAGCAATATTAATTCCGTCTTTGGAATCTTCCAGTACAGACGTGTACATGATGTACTCCACATATAAGCTGAATAAATAGGGTGACAACATACAACCTTGTCGAGCTCCTTTCTCAATCTTGAACCATTCAGTTGTTCCATGTTTGGTTCTGACCATGGCTTCTTGGTCACTGTGTAGATTCATCAAGAGGATTGTGAGATGGTCTGGTACCCCCATCTCTTCAAGAACTTGCTACATTTTATTGTGATCCACACAATCAAAGGCTTTAGAATAGCCTATGAGACAGGGCTAAATATTTTCTGGAAATCTCTTGCATTATCTATTATACAGCAGATATTGATAATTTGATCTCTTGTGCCTCTGCAAAAAAAGGCTTGCACATCTGGTAGTTGTTAAAGCTGAGCTTGCAGGATCTTAAGCATTACCTTGTTGGCATGTGACATGAGTGCAATTTTCGATAATTGGAACACACTTTGGCAGTGCCTTTTTTTGGATTGGTACATAGACTGATCTTTACCAGTTTACTGGCCATTGTTGAGCTCTTAAATTTTCTTGGTATAATGCAAGTAACTCTTTCACAGCATCATCTTCTAGAATTTTGAAAAGTTTGGTTGGGATTCCATCAACTGCTGCAGCCTTGTTATCAGCAAGGCTTTCGTGGGTCCATCTCACTTCACTCTCAAAAAATACTTGCTTGTAAAAGTACAAAATGTAGAGATTATGCGTAGAGGTTATGTTTATGTGTTTTACTTTCTAACAACATTTTGCATGTTAGCAAGTTTTTCCCCCCCAAAAGACCACATAGAAAAATGGGACCACAATAGACCTTTAATACCTCTAACATTATTAAGAACACATTTGGACCGCAGACCTCTTCACTGCAGGCAAATGTTCTACTACATAGCAATCTCTCCACATGACTGAAAATGAATCAACCACAGTGATATAGCTAAGCAATGCACACCAGATACCAATGCTTTTGCTGGTGCCGAATCCTTATATATGCCACTGTTTTATATAGGGATTCAAACACTCCAGAGACCATAACTAAATGCTTATAAATCCATTAATATACCATAAAGATTCAAAAGTAAACACATTATGAGGCCTTCTAAGCCTCTATCTGATGATACCATGTAGAACTGGTCACTTCAGTGGCCAAGGGTTCACAGTCTAGAAAACATTTAACACTAATGGTACAAAAGCTTCAATTATCATTGTTAAGTGTATATTAATTCATGCTTAATTGTAAAAAGAAAGAGTACACTAATGATTCAGGTTTGGTCCTTTCCTGTACAGAACAAAACATTGGGCATGAGGTTCTGTGGGCATAGTTTTTAAACTTGGAGAAGTTGAGTTGTGGTAATGGGTGCAGTTGTTCTTGCTCTAAACAAGCAATCTGTCTGATGCAAGTAAGTTTCAGTCAGCACAGTTTTAGAGCAAGAACATATAAAAATGACAAAACTTTGGACCACCTACTCACAAGCCTGACTGTTCCAAGTCATATCAGTTGTTCTACTCACAACATCAGATATCTCCATCTCCTATCAACATTAAACTAAACAAACAAACTCTAGTGTTAGCTGACACAATGTCACACACCCTGCCTGTTTGTGTTCACATTCTTAGTCTAGACTTTCCAACTAACCAAAGCCTGAGGCTAAATATTCAGCATATACAATTTGGTTAAAATTAAGAGTAATTATTCATTTTTAGAAGTGGAAGAGAATTACAATTATGATGAATGCAAAAATGTGATCAAAATGTTTCACAGATACTGGAAAATGCCTGCGTTTACCTACATTTGTAAAATAATAGGATGGCTTTGCTTTAAAATGTGTTATCACTAGATAATTCAGATAATAATAAGTATAATAACAAATATATAAAACCAAAAAGTGGGATAATGTCCTGTTACCATGTCATTACCATTTTCAGATGTGAGTAAATAAGAATGAAGTTAGTATTGGTTGAAGCTTTATGTGGAGGATGCAGTAGGATCACATACTCATTTGTCAAACAAGAAATCCATATGGAGAACAGAATAGGCTTCAGAGAGCATATTCAGTGCTTAGGTACTACTGCTGGTAGAGAAGAATGCTGGTTGCTGGCATTGGTATGTGTTATGCAAGCTGCAGAATAGTGTCTTAAATATCAATTTCTAGCAGATGATAACAGATTTTGCCATAGTCAAACTCTGAAGATACAGCACACTATACATTTAGGCTTGTTCATAAAGTGAGATCACAAAAGATGCATTTCCAGAAAAAAATAATTATATAATAAAATATAAAACAAAAGACAGAGAATACTTCCTTTCAAGTCCTTTATTTAGGGCTATAGTGTCAAAATCTTTATATATATATATATATATATATATATATATATATATATATATATATATATATATATATACATATATATATATATATATATATATATATATATATATATATATATATATTGTGACACTTTCCACTATGGATGACTGACATGACCATGATGGATAAGAGAGTGAAGAGCTAATCTTCCTTATTTAGTTTTTTTTTTTTTGCTATTGTATTATCCATTTTGTGTGTGAATGCCTTTTAGAAGGATGGTCAAAGATCTGTCTTTGTGGTTTTGTTGACACAGCAGAGCCCACATCGGCACATTACTAGTTATATCAGAAATGCAGTCATGCATTTAACAAAGCTGGAACTATAGAGCTGGTGTAACTAAAGAAATGTATAGATACTACACATGACTCAAGCCAAACATCTTTAGCAGCCTATGCTGGTGCCAGGTAGCAAGGTCTTGAATAGTAATACACTGTGTCATTTTCTTTATGTTATTCAAATTTAAGCCTTTTCTGCATTTACCTTTCTGCAAGAGCAGGGCATGCCATGAAATAACAAAAATGCCCCTCGTATCTCTTTCTTTTCACCTCCAACACTCTTCTCTCTGCTGAAATAACAAAAATCCCCCTCGTATCTCTTTCTTTTCACCTCCAACACTCTTCTCTCTGCTGGTAGATAAGACAGCATTGTATACCCAAACAGGTTTTCAAAAATAACATTTTCTCAAACTAAGCTTTATGCTCATGACTTACACAGCTTTTAACATTGTTTGGTACATACTTCACAAAAGTGACTTTTTTCCTGAACATCATAGGCTTTCTCAAGCCTTTGCAGACACCAGACCATTCAGCCATCTTTCCTATTAGAGCTTTATAGTGTAAGTGCATTTCTTACTTTTCTTTGAGAGAACAGTCAAAATCCTTCAGCACTGAAACCAGGAATAACTTTTGAACATTCAGTGCTAAGAGAAAAACAACTGAAAATAATACATTCCTTGGATGAGAGCAAATTAAAAATGATGATTTTGTGGATGTGCCAGTGAAACACATGAAATATAAAAATATGCATTCCCATGACATCATCAGCAAGGAAGACACAGAGCGTGGGAGAAATACAGTAATATGCTTTTCAGAATGTGATATTTTACAATATACTTTTCAATAGATATAGTGGTGAAGTAATTGCTTAACAGTTCCATTGAGTATTAGTACCACTTAGCATATTACTCCTGACACAGTTTACTCATTGATTATACTATATGATGCAAGTAGTGGTGAGAGGGTGAAGTTGTCTCCTAGTGCTTTTGAAGAACTATGCTTTAAAATAGACAAAACATAAAAGAATAATACAGCCTTTAATGTATTACCTTTTATATGCCACAGAAGCTGACATTTTAGTTTCCACTGATCTTTCCTGTAGAATGAGGATAATTAAATGCACAGTTAGCTAATATATGAACAATGGAAATAAGGCATCTAAAACAATCAGCACTTTAAACAGCAATAACGTAAAGCTATTAAATTCACGAAAGACAAAGACATACCTCCTAAGAAAGAAGCTGAAAGAATCATCAAAGTAACAAACATGGAAGCCTACAATAGAGAATAATCATCATTAACATTATATATACTGTATATATTTTGTGTTTTTCGTGTTTTGTTGCCTCACAACCTGGAATTAACATGGATTGTTTGAAGATTTGCATCATTTAATTTACAGAACATGCCCATAACTTTGAAGATGTTGTTTTTTTTTTATTGTGAAGCAAACAACAAATAGGACAAAATAACAGAAAAAGTCAATGTGCATAACTATTCACCCCCCTAAAGTCAATACTTTGTAGAGCCACATTTGGGCAATCACAGCTCCAGGTCACTTTATGAGCTTGCCGCATCTTACCACTGGGATTTTTGTCTATTCCTCCATGCAAAATTGCTCCAGCTCCTTCAAGTTGGATGGTTTGCGCTTGTGAACAGCAATCTTTAAGGGTGACCACAGATTTTCTATCGGATTGAGGTCTGGGCTTTGACTAGGCCATTCCAACACATTTCCATGTTTCCCCTTAAACCACTCAAGTGTTGCTTTAGCAGTGTGTTGTGGGATCATTGTCCTGCTGGAAGGTGAACCTCCATCCTAGCCTCAAATCATGCACAGAGTGGTACAGGTTTTGCTCAAGAATCTCCATGTATTTAGCACCATCCATCTTCCCCTCCACTCCGACCAGTTTCCTAGTCCCGGCTGCTGAAAAACATCCCCACAGCATGATGCTTCCACCACCATGTTTCACTGTGGGGATGGTGTTCTTTGGGTGATGTGATATGTTGGGTTTGCGCCAGACATAGCGTTTTCTTTGATGGCCGAAAAGTTACATTTTAGTCTCATCAGACCAGAGCACCTTCCTCCATACATTTTGGGAGTCTCCCACATGCCTTTTTGCAAACTCAAGACGTGCCATGTTGTTGTTTGCTGAAAGTAATGGCTTTCTTCTGGCCACTCTGCCATAAAGCCCAACTGGAGCTTACTGCTTATTGTCGTCCTATGTACAGATACTCCAGTCTCTGCTGTGAAACTCTGCAGCTCCTCCAGGATTACCTTAGGTCTCTGTGCTGCCTCTGTGATTAATGTCCTCCTTGCCCGGTCCATGCATTTTGGTGGGCGGCCGTCGCTTGGCAGGTTTGCTGTTGTGCATTGTTCTTTCCATTTGGTTATGATAGATATGATGGTGCTCCTAGGGATCAAATATTTGGACATTTTTTTATAACCTAACCCTGACTTGTACTTCTCAACAACATTGTCCTTTACTTGTTTGGAGAGTTCCCTGGTATTCGTGGCAGTATTTGGTTAGTGGTGCCTCTTGCTTAGGTGTTGCAGCCTCTGGGGCCTTTCAAAAAAGGTGTGTATATGTAATGACAGATCATGTGACACATAGACTGCACACAGGTGGACATCATTTCACTAATTATGTGACTTCTGAGGGTAATTGGTTGCACCAGAGTTTTTTATGGGCTTCATAACAAAGGGGGTGAATACATACGCACATGCCAATTTTCTGTTTTCTATTTTGGAAAAATAGTTTTATGTATATATTTGTCTCATTTTACTTCACCAACTTAGACTATTGTGTTCTGATCTATCACATAAAATTCAGATTAACAAAACATTGAACTTAAGGCTGTAATGTAACACAATAGGTAAAAAGTCAAGGAGGTTGAATACTTTTGCAAGGCCCTGTATATGCTAATGATACCCCATTCAATTTATTTGTAATAAAGATATGTCATTCAATATCATCTCTTCTTCCCTATTTAATGCCATCCCCTCTTCTAGTTCATGCCACCAAATGTATCCCTTTCTGGATGTCTTCCTGTTACCTCAGACTCAATATCTCATTGACTATTCTTCTAAACTTCCTCCCTTCTGCTTCAACTTACTGCTGAACACTTCATCCTCCCTATGACAATGCACACCCAGTGCCTCTGAGTTATATTGGGCTTTCCACTCGTTTTCCCTTTCAAAATACAAGAATGGAATGAAAGAGACCTTGAAGTCACTGTAAATGTTCTGCACCATTAGATAGAGGGTGATGGGAAAAGGTGCTTTCCTTTTTACAACTGCTGCTAAATTAATAGAGAAATTATGCAGTTTCTGATTTTAGGCTACTTCTAATCTGTCCTTGCGTTTTCAGAATACATAAGCTCCCCTGCCCTGAGATACTAATTAGAAACAGGTGTGTAGATGGGGGAAGGATCTTTTACATTTCCAATATTAGCTCTACATCACTGCCCCTCAAGCTTTTCCTGGCTTTTGACCATTACTTTGAATTTAGAGTTGTATGGACTTAATTCTGAATGGGTGCCTATCTTGATTTCCCTCTTGTTTAACCCCTTGACAACACTACTCAGGTTAATAGACCAAACCTCATAGCTACTTATATTCTTTTTCACAAATTACCAAGCCACCCCAGTATCCCTATAATTCCTCTTCTGCAAAGGAGTAGGGGAAGCAGAAGCATTTTTATGGTGGAGCTTGAAGGATAAGTATAGTTCAGGAAATGCTAAAGTTTGGTGAAATATGTAGCAAAATTATAATCCTAATGAAATCACAATTTTTGTTTATATGTTGAATATTTCATTGTGTTTGATAGCTAAAACCTGAGGGGTGCTTATATTAAGTGTAACACTCACCCTCCCCCCCCCCCCACATTCTCAGAAGTAATCAGTTTGCAACAATAACTGCAATTACTGTCCTATAGAAAAATAAATACCACTCTCACATATACACAACCTCCGCCAAAGTTTCATGGATGCCTCCAGGGACTAGTAGAGGCATCCAAATTAGTTTTAGTTTTTTAATCAAAGACTAGCTTTGTGTTATTAGAAATACCAGTCAGACTCTAGCACCTGTGTGAATACAGGACAACTATTAAAATGTAGCTCTTGGCGTGCCAGCTATTATAGCTATGCATCATGAAAATAAACAAACATATGATATTAGTACCGCTTTGTTTACAAAAAAAAACCCTAAAAGCTTTGCATTTTGTAAACTGTTAGGATGATGAAATGACTTTGTTGCTGTGATTTCTTATGGAATGGGCACTGCCCTTCCTCTTCCTTCCAAACACCAGGACATGTAAGATAAACTGAGATCTCACCACCAATCAGTATTCATTTCCTTGCAAAAATTAACTCATGTTGTCTTATAGATAACATTGCAATCATTTTCTTGTGATTTTATAAAATGCAGGTGATGATTTATGAGGATGGATTGCAATTGCTACAGTTCAGATGCTGGTACATTTAATGAATTAACTAACAAAGCAGGCTACATTACCAAATATTTAAATCTAGATATAAACCAAGAAAAAGGGGTTGTGGGAATGCTTAGACAAAGTTATGATGTATTTATGAACTACAGATGTGTGGCTATACTGTATTTATTAAAGCAGGGCTGCCCTAGAGTTAGATCTGGAATTAACAGTAGATCACCAAGGCTGCACTCCATGTTTTAACTGCATGGAAATTTGAATCTCTTTCTCCTAAGAGAAATGCATCACCACTGGAGCTTTAAGGGCATATTAAAATGTAATGGATTACGAATGCATCCGATAGAGGAGAATCAGTAGTGTATGAAAACTTTTATGCTTGAAGAAATACCAAAATAAACATTATTAAACTTACTCTAAAGTGTGCTAATTCTCTTGAGTTTGCTAACAGTTGATTTTGAGAGTTAACATCCCTTAAACTCCCTGCTAAAATTAGCATACGTTTCATAATTTGTTTTGGCCAATCACAGGCAGCTATAACATTGTTTCAATCTTTCCAGCATCATGGATTGTGTAGTCTTGTTTTCCCCCTGCACAATTAAGCAAGGAGGAAATCAGGCATTGCTATGTGGATTTCTGCATTGTGCTGCTGTTGGCTTGAAGGTTACTATAGGGTTAAAAAATATACCCAAATACAGTGTTTCTAATGGTAGGTAGCAGCAGCCTTATTAAATTGCGATTCGGCCAATTGAAAAGGGCTCTATATAAGCACAGAGCATATTTTTTTACACAAGTTTTTAGTTAGTGAAGACCTTTCCTTTGGTTAGAAGTTCACTAACTAAAATCTTCTGTAAAAAAATATGCTATGTGCCCTATTCAATTGGCAAAATAATAATTTAATAAGGCTGCAGGTTCCTATGTAAAGAGCTCTGGAGGCGTGGAAACGATTTTTAAAAAAAAAAATCTGTATGTTTATAGAATGTAATGTGTGTTTCTGATATAACCAGCATGTGTTAGGTTAGATAAAGGTAAAAACAGAGAATGTTAAATATACCTTTAAGTGGAAGTTTGGGAAAGGGGTGGGGGATGCAGGTTGCAGCATGTTGTTGTTATACGAACTGAAAGAGTAGACCCAATGTTACCAAAGTCTAGGCTCCATGGCCCTCATTCAATTGCAATTTGACCAATTGAATAAAGCTCTAAATAAGCACATAACATATTTTTTTATAGAAGTTTTTAGTTAGTAAGCATCTATCCAAAAGCAAGGTTTTCACTAACTAAAAACTTCTTTAAAAAAAATATGCTGTGTGCTTAATTAGAACCCTATTCAATTGGCCAAATCACAATTGAATGAGGGCCTAGGAGATGCTAAATCTTCGTATGCCCCGCATGATAACATAGAAATGGAAAGGCTCACCAATAGTTCCCCCATACTTCACCCTTTAATAAATCTGGCCCACACTGTTTGCTTGTGAATGTGGAGCAGTCAAGCTTAAGATGCACATGGACTAAAATGTAAAAAGTAGCAAAAAATCCAGGAGCTGTATGCTGTGGCCCACTGGAGAAGGAAATGGCAACCAACTCAAGTATCTCTGCAATGAAAACCAAGTGGATCAGCATGACCATGGACATAAAGATGTGCCTGGTGTGTTTCCGTTCATGAGGTCCCTGAATAATGGGAAAAAAATTGTCCCACATTTACAACATTTACAACTTTTTGAAGAAATACATTTTTACGATGTGGAAATCATTTCTAAAAAGTAAAATGATTACCTATTTTTTTTTTTACTGTGGTCAGCTACTTCTTTAACAGAACTGTTTGTTTGAGCTCATTTATCGGCATGGAGTATCCTTGTAAACTAATAGCACTTCAATTAGACATATTGAAAGCACTAGTTTTTTAGTTGCCACATTTCCACTGGACAATCACTGACGTGTATGCATTCAAAGACTACTCCCCATCTGTAGCCTTAGATCATCATAAAAACAAATGGTGGCTTGCACTATAGCAACATTTTATATAGGAGATAATACATACTTGTTTTAATATTTGTTTTTGCTTTCTATAACATATTACCCAATATGAAGTTGGGTAGGTCCTTAAAACAAAACATGATTTCCAAACCTTATTCTTCTCTTCAGCTTTGCAAATTAAAGTGGTTTTACACGCATATGCCTCTGTACCTTTAAACAAATATTACATAAGACAGAATCATTTATGTTGAACATTTAGACATATTTAGGGGTTAAAGATTTAGGATAGGGTTAAAGTTGGGTGTTAGGATTTTTGTGTGGATGCCTTGTGTTCCAGTCTTGAGTGGAATGGCCAAACAGGACATGTCATCTAAGGCATGAGAAACAGGGGCTGGCGAGACTGATAAAGGTGGGGTCAATATTGATGTGAACATCACATATAAAAAATGGAGCTGGTATATCTTTGACTTGCCCAAGCAAGGACTGAGTCTTTGGATATGCTATCTCCATGATATATCTTGTTGTATGAATGTAGCTGCATATGTAAAGGCTCTAATGGAAGGCCCTAATGGGTTGATATGGAGCCAGTTTCACCTGTTGCTCACTATTGTTTTAGTTAACAAATTGAAATAAAATCTAAACTACTACTACTCTACTACTTAGAGTCCCTTGAACTGAAAGATCCAATAAATCATTTCTTCAGGAAATCAAGACAAACTGTTCACTAGAAGGTATGATCATGAGGCTGAAGCTCAAATATTTTGTCCATTTCATGAGAAGACACGATTCCCTAGAGAAGACACTAATGCTGGGAAAGATTAAAGGCACAAGAAGAAGGGGACAACAGAGGCGGAGATGGATAGATAAGGTCACTGAAGCAATGAACATGAACTTGATGGAGCTCAGAGGGGCAGTGACTGAGATGTACCTGGCATGCTACTGTCCATAGGGTCACAGAGAGTTATATACTGTATATATACATGTAGTAAATATAAATTCTACATTATAAATATGAGAATTTTTAACAGTGGACAATAACCCTATGTGTGTGTGTGTGTGTGGGGGGGGTAGGGTTATGGGGATTGTGCCTACTTTCACCCACAGTTCCTACTCCCCTGGTCACAATAAAGTAAAAAAAAAAAGAACAGGCATCACTGCCCATTCAAAAACTTTGTGCTATCCAGTTAATATTTTCTCTATTATCAAGCCATTGACATAAGAGTGTTAGGGGTAGTATGTAATTTAATAACCATGTTCACCACCCTAATAATGACCTTATGGTAACAAATCAATTTATTTATATGATGCTGCACTAAACACATACCGTATTTATCGGCGTATAACACACACTTTTTCTCCCTGAAAATATGGGTCAAATGATAGGTGCGTGTTATACACCGATATTCCCTCCCCCCTCCTCATCCTCAACCTCCCTCCTCACTCTAAACCCCCTCTGCATTCTAACCCCCCCTCCTCAACCTAAACCCTCCTCCTCCTCAACCTAAACCCCCCTCCTCAACCTAAACCCCCCTAAATACCTCCCCCTCACTTACCTGCTTCAGCTCCGGCCTCCGCTCCTTGACCCGGACGTCACATGTGCGCCAGCGCGCCACGTCATTAGCATACTGTATACTGGGTGCCACCCGGTATATGCTAATGACGTGGCGCGTTTAGGTTGAGGAGGAGGGGGGTTTAGGTTGAGGACGGGGGGGTTTAGAATGAGGAGGGGGGGTTAGAATGCGGAGGGGGTTTAGAATGAGGAGGGAGGTTGAGGAGGGGGATTGAGGTTGAGGAGGGGGGTTGAGGATAGGGGGGTTGAGGTTGAGGAGGGAGGATGAGGATGGGAGGTTGAAGAGGGGGGTTGAGGGGGTTTGAGGATGGGTGGTCGAGGAGTGAGGATGAGAAGGGAGGTTGAGGAGGGGGTTGAGGATGAGGAGGGGGGTTGAGGATGAGGAGGGGGGTTGAGGATGAGGCGGGAGGTTGAGGAGGGGGGTTGAGGATGAGGAGGGAAGTTGAGGAGGGGGGTTGAGGTTGAGAAGGGGGGTTGAGGAAGGAGGATGAGGATGGGGGAGGAGGGGGTTGAGGATGGGGGGTTTGAGGAGGGGGTTGAGGAGGGAGGATGAGGAGGGAGGTTGAGGAGGGGGTTGAGGATGAGGAGGGAGGTTGAGGTGGAGGATTTTGCTTCAAAGTTCTTTATTTGAATTTTTTTCCCCTGAAATTCCCTTCTTAAAATGAGGTGCGTTTTATACGCCGGTGCGTGTTATATGCCGATAAATACGGTATTCATTTCCCCAGTACATACATTTATCTAATGTGTATTTTACAGGCAAACACACTAGGTTTGGACTATTTCACAAGTTGTTATGTGATATGTTGAACTGAAAAGTTGTTAATTAGTGCTAGTTTTGATTATTTAATCAGTTAAATTAGATTTTACCTCAATTGTCCATGTAATGGACCACTGTAATTCCTGAGCAAGAAGGGGTAGTTATTTTAGGTATATACTAATCACTGCTACAATTCCTGCCTACTGATTTATAAATGCAATATTACATATTCAAAGATATCTGCCTCAGTTGGTTCGGAGACCATATAAGGACTTTCAGAACAATCTGATTAAATAAAGACTAACTGGGGACTAGAAAATCATTGATAGACTGTCTTGTAGCTAGAGCTCATTGTCAAGGGAAACTACTAATACAGCAATTATCCAGCCATTGGATAGCATAATAGCTGGTAAATGTGATCCTTGTAAGTAGGTTTAAAATTCAGTATTGTTTGTTTTAAATCAATGAATATGAATATAATAATTATTAATTAAAATATCAATCTCCTGCTCTTAGCTTACAGTGCTCATAAGAAACATTTAAATAATAAAAAATGCCCTGATTCTCAGTTTCATAGGAATTTGTTTATGACTCATACAAAAAAAAAAATCTGGAACAACTATAACATTCTTTCTTTTGTATTAGTCTGGAAAATCCCCTGTTAAAATAATTATTTATTATTTTGTAATTATAACAACAAAGTCAGTGCTCATCAGAGAACAAACTAACCTTAAAGGGATATTTAAGTGAGCTGGATTAATACATTTTTGCACTCTGTAGACAAAAAGCAGCCTATGTATATGCAGCACATCTCATAAAACATTTTATTTTTATTAATATCTAAAAATCCCTCTAATGATTATGTTGACAAACCCAGGGGGTGTCTGCACAACTTCCTGGTGCCCTCCAATCAGCATGCAGCACCCAGAGAGCAATATTAACCCACTATTTACCTTCTGTTGCTTGCTCAGCCAATCTCCTTGCAGCTTCCTCTTTGCAGCTTCCTGTCACATGTCAGTGATACACTACATTTCCCAGGCTCCTTTGCCTACATATCCCATGCTGTTTTGCACCTCAGCCAAAAGGAGAGCAGTGTTGTCACTGCTGGTATATGACTCATCCCTGCTTCCTAGCTATGCTGTGTAGTGTTGCCATAGCAACTAACATAGTGCTATGTCTTAAATTGTTCTCTAACCGGATTGGCCAAAACAGGATGGGGTGTTAACCTTAATTTTAAACTGTCAGCAATTACAATAGATTTTGCTAACTTCAAGGTACCATATATACTCGAGTATAAGCCGAGTTTTTCAGCCCTTTTTTTAAGGCTAAAAATGGTCCCCTCGGCTTATACTCGAGTCACTCTCCCCCACGTGTCTCTCTAACCCCCCAAGTCTCTCTAACCCCCCTCCTCATCCTCAACCCCCCTCCTCATTATAAACCCCCCTCTTCATTCTCCCTCCTCAACCCTCCTTCTCAACCTAAACCCTCCTCCTCATTCTAACCCCCCTAAATACCTCCCCCTCTCCCCTCACTTATCTGCTTCTGCTCCGGCCTCCGCTCCTTCTTAACCACGCGGCGCATGTGACATCACATAGCATATAACGGTTGCCGGCATGTGACGTCACGCCATTAGCATATACCGGGTGCCGGCACCCGGTATATGCTAATGACGCGGCGCGCATGTGATGCAGGAGGCAGGAGCAGAAGCAGGTAAGTGAGGGGAGAGGAGGAGGTATTTAGGGGGGTTTAGGTTAAGGAGGGAGTTGAGGGGGGTTTAGGTTGAGGAGGGGGGTTGAGGAGGGGGTAGGGGTTGAGGGGGGTTGATGTTGAGGAGGGGGGTTGAGGGGGGTTGAGGTTGAGGAGGGAGGTTGAGGGGGGTTGAGGTTGAGGAGGGAGGTTGAGGATGGGGGGTTGAGGATGAGGATGGGGGGTTGAGGAGGCGGTTGAGGATGGGGGGTTGAGGAGGGAGGTTGAGGAGGGGGTTGAGGAGGGATGTTGAGGAGGGGTTTTGATGCAGGAGGCAGGAGCAGAAGCAGGAGCAGAAGCAGGTAAGTGAGGGGAGAGGGGGAGGTATTTAGGGGGGTTTAGGTTAAGGAGGGAGTTGAGGGGGGTTTAGGTTGAGGAGGGGGGTTGAGGAGGGGGTAGGGGTTGAGGGGAGTTGATGTTGAGGAGGGGGGTTGAGGGGGGTTGAGGTTGAGGAGGGAGGTTGAGGGTGGTTGAGGTTGAGGAGGGAGGTTGAGGATGGGGGGTTGAGGATGAGGATGGTGAGGATGAGGATGGGGGGTTGAGGAGGCGGTTGAGGATGGGGGGTTGAGGAGGTAGGTTGAGGAGGGGGTTGAGGGGGGGGGGTTGTGTTGAGGGGGGTTGGGGTTGAGGAGGGAGGTTCGGGAAGGAGGTTGAGGTTGTGGAGGGAGGTTGAGGAGGGGGTTGAGGATGGGGGGTTGAGGATGGGGGTTGAGGAGGGAGGTTGAGGAGGGGGTTGAGGATGGGGGGTCGAGGAGGGGGTTGAGGATGGGTGTGTTGAGGAGGGAGGTTGAGGAGGGGGTTGAGGATGGGGGGTTGAGGAGGGAGGTTGAGGAGGGGGTTGAGGATGGGGGGTTGAGGAGGGAGGATGAGCAGGGGGGTTGAGGAGTGGGCTTGAGGAGGGGGGTTGGTGTTGAAGGGGGTTGGGGTTGAGAAGGGAGGTTGAGGAGGGAGGTTGAGGTTGAGGAGGGTTGAGGTTGAGGAGGGTTGAGGTTGAGGAGGGAGGTTGAGGAGGGGGGGTTGAGGATGAGGATGGGGGGTTGAGGAGGGAGGTTGAGGAGGGGGTTGAGGAGGGGATTGAGGATGGGGGTTGAGGAGGGAGGTTGAGGAGGGGTTTGAGGATGGGGGGGTTGAGGAGGGAGGATGAGGAGGGAGGTTGAGGATGAGGAGGAGGGGTTGAGGTGGGGGGTTGAGGTTGAGGAGGGGGTTGAGAATGGGGGGTTGAGGAGGGCGTTGAGGATGGGGGGTTGAGGAGAGAGGATGAGGATGGGGGGTTGAGGAGGGGGTTGAGGATGGGGGGTTGATGAGGGAGGATGAGGATGAGGAGGGAGGTTGAGGAGGGAGGATGAGGATGAGGAGGGAGGTAGAGGAGGGGGTCAAAGATGAGGAGGGAGGTTGAGGATGAGGAGGGAGGTTGAGGAGGAGGTTGAGGATGAGGAGGGAGGTTGAGGATGAGGAGGGAGGTTGAGGAGGGGGTTAAAGATGAGGAGGGAGGTTGAGGATGAGGAGAGAGGTTGAGGAGGGGGTTGAGGATGAGGAGGGAGGTTGAGGCACAGTGAGCAAGGGGTCCACGTCTGGATTCCCATATCACCCTTAGGGAGACTAATCCCTAAGGAGCATTTGCATAAATAAAAATCAAAGCTAGAGGTGCTCAATCAGAGAATGAACTAACCTTAATAGGTTAGTTCTGTGGACATGATAACCCACTCTGAGAGCAACCTCTTTTAGCTCTGACTTAATTGTTTTGTTTATGCAGATTACCCTTAGGGATTAATCTCCCTAAGAGGTATAGGGGACTTCAGAATTGGACCCCTTGCTCACTGTGCCTTAGGGAGATATCAGCTACACCTCACTGATGAGGACCAATGAAGGCCAAAACATACGCCTAGGGTTTGGTATTTCTCTTGTTCACTTATAATTGCCTGGTATTTTGGGGCTGGACCACTCTAGTGAGTGGGACCAGACTGATATACTACAGGATATTTCTCCCTGTGAAAGGCACATGTGAGCTCAAAGAAGTTACTCTCAGAATCAGTTATCATACCTAATAAGGTTAGTTTGTTCTCTAATGAGCGCCTCTAACCTTGTTGTTTTGTTTATTTTGTAATTAATCACCAGACATTTTAAAATGGAACATTGATAAACTGACAGTTGGAAAATGTGTAAGTCAAACCAGATAAGGGGGTATAAAAACCCTATACAGCACACCTATACAGTATTGCAGCAAGTATATAGTATTTAGGCATAAATGTTACTAATCCACACAAATTGTGTATTAAAAATGATAAATAGTAGAGTTAGTTTCTCCATAGCAAATGCAATTTAGGAGCAAATCCGGTATCAAATAAACACCCTTTATATCTAAATTAAGATAAGTCAATAACAAAGCCTAAATAATAACTCAAACCCCAAGTCTGGCTCCCAGGAAATCTCTAACTCTTTATGCTAGCTCCTTTACCTTAAAAAAAAATGGCCAAAACAATTCACTAGCCGCTCCTAATTCCACGGATACAATCAACACATTTCAGATAAATAATCTTTTCTAATATTTTGAGAAATCATTTTTGAAAGAGGGAATTTTTTCTCTGCAATGTACAGATGTTATACTGAGCGTCTCTCCACTTAGAAGCCCATACACAATTAATACTTTGCTTATAGTATTTGCTTGGCAATCACGTGGCATTAGAAGGACTGCATAAATGGTATAGGAACTGAGCTATTGGCTCTTAAAGACCCAACACATGTTTAGTACTTTAATGAGTATTGTTTTCTTATGAAAAAACATATTTGACATCATCCGGGGGCATTATCATTATGTCACATAATGTCCGGTATCTGAGAAAAACGTAAGAGATATGTTGTGACTTTCTACTGAATAAATATCAAAGCCCTTAGATTGTAAGTTTGCGAGTTTTCAATATTGTGTCAGTGCCTTGGAAACAAGTTCAATGTACATTTGATTTTATGCTCAAAAACAGGGCCCTCCATTCTTTACAAGGTGCTTAATTTGTTTTCTGCTATGTACTCAACCCCTGTACAACGCTACGGAATATGTTGGCACGATATAAATAAAGATAATAATAATAATAAAGCTGTGCATGAGAGTCATCCATGCACTCATAGGATTGCTGTCATTTTTTTTGCATTGTTTTATACCTCAATTCTTTACATGTTCAATAAATTTATCTAGACTGCTCCTTTTCCGTCCAGAATATTGCTCCTTTTCTAATTTACTGGCAGCAATGATTTCTAACACAAGTAGCTGTCAGATCACATATGTTATAAGGCATCAGCACAATGTAAAGCAATATAATCCAATCATAAATCAAAATTTGTGTTACTAAATCATGAACAGATCTAAATTTAGATTCAGTTACATTGATAACACATCTAGAGAATCCAGCTCAAGTAATTGTCCCGTTGTATTCAATAAAATGTAAATGATTATATCATCTATACAGGTGGTCCCTAGCAAAGATACAAATCATCTGGTGTTAAAATATATAATTTAATCAAAGCAGTGGGAATCCAGGCCAAGTGGGTCTAAGCAGATGGGGAGTCTGGGTAAAAGCCAAAGGGTTGGGTTTTAGATTGAACATTTCTTTCTCCCAGGAAATACTTGGATACTATTCAAGTTTCTAAGTTGCTTTCTAAAACTAGCGTTTGCTTGCTTCTGTTATGGCACTATGCATTTGGACATTTATATTGTCACTGTGTACATTTTCTAACAGCAATAACGTTGTTGTACTTTGGGGATGGTTTGACTAATGCAGTAATTTGTTGAATAGGATAGTAACCCATGGGACAGAAGTAGAGAAATATAAATAGACCAACCACAACATGTTAGTAAAAGGTGGTAAGAACCAATTTTAGTTAGTGGTAGCAAGGGTAGAATATTAGGATATCCATAGAAAAGTCAAGACGACAGAGCTGGCAGCAGGCAAGAGAGTGTTCAGAGATGTTGTCTGGACTGGCAGTAGACAGGATAGTATCCAAAATCAGTTAAAGGGACAGTATTTGCAGTATGCAAAGAGGGATATAAAGGTCACAGACTGATCAAAACCCAATACAACAGATATCCTAGCACACATTTAGAATAGATATTTGCTTAGTAGCCTAAGCACGACTGATGGCATTTTATATCTGCTCCAGTCATGACTCACTGCTTACTACAATCTTGGACACCTTTGCTTCCATCATACTAGGATGATGCACATTGCGTCAGTAAAGCAGGGTGCCTTTCTAATTTGAAGCCTAAATTGAGCAGAGGGGAAGTGGCTTCAATTTATGTGGAGTTTATTTTAAGAATTTGTTGCATTGTAGACTATTAGCAACATTTATTTCGAAGCTTGTATGTGCAACGTGAGACCTGCAACAGCTGCGAGCTTGAAAAGTTGCGAATTTATGGTGCTATTAAATTAGAACATGCTGCAAGTTATGGGCTTGAGAGGCAAACCCATAAACCATTTTTCAATCGTTGGATGTGAGGCCGTGAACGTGATCAATTAGTCAAACTCATAGCTACGAGTTTAGATGGAGCCAATGGAAACAGAGATCGTCAGAATGACGTCACTGAAAATTGGAGGTGCGGTTTCCAAAGTCCTACGGGGTTCAATTACCAGTTACGATCTGACTCTCATTCCAAATGTAATGCAATATTGATAAAGCCGTAAATATGATATTCTATTACATGTATATGTACCAGTATATGTATTAACACATTGATTGCCGGGATCGATATAACACGGTAAATAAACATGAAATAATGTATTTTATTTGGCCGATATGCGAGCTTGAGAATGTTGTGCTATTAATTCTAAGACCTAACATCACTTTTCCCTTTTCAATGCGGGTCCTCTCTAGCACTCATTGGCTTATTGGCTCCATTTGAGTTACAAGTTTTAACACCCGGGGAATTTGATGCAATTTAATAGCACAATTAGAACGTAGCGATTATCGGCTGGACAGATCAAAGGATTTGTGAGCTTGCAAGTTGAATTCTTACGTCCTGTAGTGTTTTCTTGCTCCTACCCCGCAAGTCGTCGGCGAGCTGGTTTAAGAGGACAATTTAATAGCCGTAAGTTTTGCAAGCTACGTTACGAGCTACTTTTTACATGTTAGGGGAATTTATTGTGGCTGTATTTTTGTATCTATGCTATTAATTTAAATGATTTACTTTTAGTTTGTGGTCATTTACCGGACAATGATACAATTTGAAAATCAGCATAAATATAAAACAAAATCCCCCCAAACCCTAAAACAAATCCACATTGTATTATACATGTCAAAGTGTAGATAAAAAACTAACTTCAACATTGGCAAGCCAGCTTGTCGAAGCAGGGTCTCATTCATCCGAAACCAGTAAATGTTTAGATCAGAGGTGGACAAAAGGCGGCAGGGGGTCACATGCAGCGCTCAAGCACTTTCCATGTGGCCTCAACCTGAAGCAAAGTATACTCCGAAATACCTCTCCTCATTATCTGTACCTCCATTACCAACAAATTACTTTTCTCCACAATCTTACCATTCTGCTTTCGATTAAAAAAAAAAGTTTAATACACTGTGAGGCCCCTTTAAGGATCAGGGGCCGCCTATGAAGTGCTTCAAGTAAAAACAGGTTGCCCATCAGTGATTGAGAAAATCCTTGCCATGAAGAACGTAAATCTTATCTTTGTTATTAAATGGTTTGCATGTGTTTTCTTAAATGTTTCCAGCTATTCCACAAGTAAATTATTATTAATTATTATTATCTTTATTTGTAATGCACCAACATGTTCCATAGCGCTGAAAAAGGGTCAAGTATGAGGCAAAATAAAATTGACACATTGCAACGAATGGAGAGCCCTGTCAGTTGAGTTTAGAATTAAGTGTACATGGAGCGTTCGATAAAGCACCTTTCAGGATTGAAAACTCGCAAACTTACAATCTAATTTGTTTAGTATAGTGGGGAGGGTGAAAGATGTGTTGTGCATGTTAAGGCTAGAGGTGATAAGCTTCTTTAAACAGATGCATTTTTAGTGAGGTTTTGAAGCATGAGGATAGTCTAGTGGAGCGAGGCAAGGAGTTGCAGAGAATAAGGGCAGCACAAGAAAAGTCCTGAAGGCAGGAGTGGGAGGAGGTGATAAGTGAGGAGTTGAGAAGAATGTCATTAGCAGAACGAAGAGGGCGGGTAGGGTAGTATTTTGAGATGAGAGCGGAGATATAAAGGGGTGTATTGTTGTTGAGGTCTTTGTAAGTTAGGGTCATGATTACATTTTATTCTGGAGGTTATGGGAAGCTAGTGGAGTGACTGACAGAGAGGTGCTGCACTCACTGAGCGATGAGTATGGAAGATGAGTCTAGCAGAGGCGATCGTTATGGATTGGAGTGGAGAGAGACGGGTGATGGGGAGGCCAGCAAGGAGCGAGTTGCAGTAATCGAGGCGAGATATGATGAGAGAGTGAATTAGGATTTTAGTTGTGTCTTGTGTAAGGTAGTGATATATTTTGGAGATGTATATAACAATAAATGCTAGATTACACTTCAAACATGAACACAATTTGGATGAATGGCATTCATCCTTCACAGGAATATTCAATTCACATTGTGAAAACTGATGAAGCCCAAGGAAGCTGAGGGAGACATCCTGGCATTTTCTTTCATGTACAGCTCTATGTGTTGCATATGAGCTTAGGTGCTTAACATATTTACTAATAATTTAAAATTAGGACTGAAAAGAACTGTTTCTGTATTTCCTGATGACACTAAGTTGTGCAATGTAATTAAATCTTGCATAAACTAGAAGAATGGGAGGAAAAAATATACATGCAATGTATCATCTGACTTTAACATATCTAGCATTTTCAGAGATTGCACCTCTGTAGCAGTGTCCAATGCCATGTAGCACCTGCAAAGGCAAGATTCTTTTTAGCATGCATTCAAAAGTGTATAGCAGCAAGGGAAACAAATATAATTCTGCCACTGTATAAAACCCTAGTACACCCTCATTTGGAATATGGAATACAATTTTGAGCTGGAAAAGTTACAATGAAGGGCAACAAAATGAATAAGGAGAATGGAGGGAATAACCTATGAAGAAAAAATGAGCTTAAGATGGGTTATGATTACCTTATATATATATATATACGTCCATGGTCAATATGAGGATTTGTCAGGAGAAGAGATCATTCATTAATGTTATTGCAGTTGAAAGCTCCTACTTCCTTTCAGTAGTGCTTAGGAGAATGAGAGAGTGGTTAATAAGTGTTGATGAATGAAATAAATTGTGTTTTAAATTATATTTTTCGGCTGAAGAGTTTTTGTAATATTGTTGGCATATGTATTTTTAATATTAATTAATGGTGAACTAAAAAAAAAGGTTTAACATGAAAAGTGTGGATACTTGCCCTTTAAATAGTTTAGAGGGTAAAGGGAGATTGACTTAAATGTGGTTTCTTATAAATGTGTGTAAACAATTTATGTTTGAAGGAAGATAAAATGTTCCAGAGATTAGAGAGATTCTATAAAGATGATGGAAAGGGACACTGTAGTGGTAAAACATGCTTTACAGTTTTTTTTTAAAGTAGAAGTCACATCTAGGATAATGAAAGCCTCTTAGCACAGTTATATAAAGTTTTATTTTTTTATAATTGGACTTAGGTATGAAGCAGTGGTGGGTGGATTTTCTTTTAAATGGTAGAGTAACTAATACATTAATACATTCACGTTAATAAATTAACTTAGGCCCTCATTCAATTTCGATTTGGCCAATTGAATAGGGGTCTAAATAAGCACATAGCATATTTTTTTTAAATAAGTTTTTAGTTAGCCTTGCTTTTGGATAGATGCTTACTAACTAAAAACTTATTTAAAAAATATATGTTATGTGCTTATTTAGAGCCCTATTCAATTGGCCAAATTGCAATTGAATGAGGACCTAAGTGTGTAAGTGAACAGTAAATTCCAAATCTTGGAGCATGACTTACACCAGTATACGTGCAGTAGAAGGATGGCTTAAAATTAGAATGATGTAACAGAAACATTAGGTCTGGCAAGAGTAGACTTGTCCACAGATAGAGTTAATATTTTCAGATATCAAGTTGATGATAGGAGGTGGTACCAAATGGGATAAGTGTAGCTGACAGCACAGGTTATACATATGAGTGTCTTAAGATGCTTTAAACAAAGATATAAAATGAAATTGTACGCTAATAAAGTCACTGATTAAAGTATGGTTGTCCAGCTCTAGTTTTTGTGAGTTGATATGATAACAAGTTTCTAGGACAGTGGCTCTCAACCTTTCCGGTGCCGCGCCAAGCCCCCCCCCCCCGACAAAACCTCCCAGGCCGTGGCAACCCCCAACAGCATAACTATAGACCAGAATAGACAAACAATCGCATCCCCGATGGCTCCAGGGGACCCCTGGCAAACCCCCCATCACCCCCCGACGGGGTGGCGACCCACAGATTGAGAACTACTATTCTAGGATATCAATCAGTGGCTCAATCAATTTATTTTACTTGTCGATACCCACAAAAGAATATCATAAATATTCGATCTGGAGCTCAAACCTTGAGGCCTGGAGCAGATCAAAACTGATATGAAGTAAACAATTTCATGGAAGCAGAAAATTTGATCAAATTGAGCAAAATAAATGAATGAAATTAATGTTTATATATATTACATATGTCAAATTAATTAAGGTAACTGAGATAGGGACAGCATGCTATAGAATTCCATATTGCAGATTCTAATGCAGGAGCCAGCAGATATGAGACGACTTCACCCCCAAACCAAATAATGTTACAACTTTATTCAATTAAAAAAATTAAATAAAAAGTTATACATTTGTATGTATGTTACACGCTGTCATCCATATTATTAAACCAAGCAATACCTTTTCTCCTTCTGCATTTTATGAGCATATTGATTTATAGTTTGTTCTTTTGAAGAATGTGACTTTATAATGGACAAAATGTGTTTACACAGTTTAAAATAAATAATTATAGGCTTTTATTTTTAACTATTGTATTCAGTTTTACTTTAATGATGACAGACATCTTGTCTTTGTTTGTGAAAGGATTAGAAACCTGGGACTGGTGTAGAAACAATAGATTCACATAATATCTTTACTGATTTCTGCTATAATTATCCTCTTCGCAGTATTACTTATTGTTTGAGTAAGGCTCCATAAGATCGCCTTTCCATTCAGACAGACTACCTGCCTAAGATGGATTCACCCATGAAACAATAAGTCATCTAAATATAATATTTTTTTCTAAAATGCTTTTATGTTCTTTTCTTGTATATTATTATTATTATTATCCTTTATTTGTAACACGCCAACATATTCCGTAGTGCTATACAATATTAACACATAATGGAGGGCCTTGTCTTTGAGCTTAATATCTGCTAATGTTGTTCACAAACATGTGAAGTCTTTACCAAACTATATTGGTCCTTTAACTTCAAAGTGTAAAACAATGAACAGCCTGACATTTTTGTATAAGTTCAACTAACACAACAGATAATAACTTGTAAAATAAACTAAGAGAGAGAATAAGGAATTCCTCTCCATGGAAAGAATTTATTTCCAAGATAACCTCTGACCAAGACACACCTGCTGCCTGAGGCCCTGTTGAAACACAAACTGTATTATGACTCAAGTTCTGTCATCAGGAAAATCTAAAATGTTGGCAATTTAGCCCTCACATTAACCTTGTACAGAGGTTTCTTTTAGTCAAAAAATAACAAATCCGTTCTTTTGTGAAGTGTATTTCTCACAAGATACAACTTGTCTTTCTGTGTAACTCCTACCATGTTTAATAAAATAAAAATGCATAGGACTCAACCCACTCACCATTACTTCCAGAATATTGTGTCAGATTTTGTATTTGACTTGGAAATACAATATACTTGTCCTTTATTCCATTGTACAGACCTGTATAATATAGGCAATACATATCTCCATGTGTAGGGAAATATGCCTTTAGGTTATAATTATAATTGTGTCTAGGTAAAATACATGACATCACTTTAAGGTATTTTAGAGTTATTTCTGACACACACATACCGAACAGTGAAGGAATACAAGGAAATAATTCCACTATATTATGAGGAACTACACATAAAATAGGCTGTTTGTTATTACAATGTCAAAAAATACAATATCTAATGTATTACCTTTTATATGCAACAAGGAAACTGCCTGTCAAAAATAACGGGAATACAATTTTAATCGTGGCAATGCTGTTTGCCACACAATGTGAGCACCTTCGGCACTCATCTGCGTCCTTCATTGTGTCTCATTTCCCCCCTCCTCTCTCTCCCTTGTGTCTCACCCCCCTCTCCCTCCTTGTGTCTCTTTTCCCCCTATCCCTCCCTTGTGTCTCATTCCCCCTCCTCTCCCTCCTTTGTGTCTCCTTTTCCCCCTACTCTGCCTCCCTTGTGTCTCCTTTTTCCCCACCTCTCTTTCCCTTGTGTCTCCTTTTCCCCCAACTCTCCCTCCCTTGTGTCTCATTTTTCCCCTCCTCTCCCTCCCTTGTGTCTCCTTTTTTCCTCCTCTCCCTCCCTTGTGTCTCCTTTTCCCCACCTCTCCCTCGAGTCTCCCTTTCCCCCTCATCTCCCTCTGTTGTGTCTCCTTTTCCCCCACCTCTCCCTCCCTTGTGTCTACTTTTCCCCCTCCTCTCCCTCGTGTCTCATCCTCCTCCTCCCTTTCCCCTTTATCCTCCCTCCTTCCCCCTCTCCAAAAACCTCCCTATCCCCTTTCCCCTCTCTCCTCTCTTCTTACTTTAATCCGCTGAACTCCTGCTGCTGCAGCGCGTCTTCTTCCTGTGTCCGAAACCAGCATATGCTAATGAAGTGACACGCATGTGACGTTACATAATTAGCTTATGCCGGTACGGTCACCGCAAGAAGACGTGCTGCTGCAGCAGCAGGAGCTCAGCGGATGAAGGTAAGAAGAGAGGAGAGAGGGGAAATGGGATAGGGAGGTTTTTGGAGAGGGGGAAGGAAAGAGGATAAGGGGGTTAAGAGGAAGGAGGAGGAGGATTGCGGCCCAAGGGGGTTAGAAGGGAGGGGGATGAGAGAGGCCCACGGGCCTCGCGGTTGCGGCCCGTAACGGCGGCAGAGGGGGAGATAAGAGAGAGGAAGAAGGGGATGAGAGAGGCCGGCACCATTGGCGATGAGGCCTGTAATGAGTGCCTTCGGGGATTAATTGACCCCCTACTTCACACCACAAGGGGTAGGTGGGGAATTGAGGGAAGTATCCTGAGGATACCAGTACTAATAGGGGGTAGCAAGTATTAAGATGGTATCCCAGGGGATATCCAGCTCATAGAGGTAGCGGTCATTAACAGAGGTGCCATAAACTCCATGAATTTGTTTAAATTATTATGTAACCCATGGCAGAGAAGGGGTTTATATACATATGGGGATATGGGAGAATGTTAGGACTAATGTAGTATGTTCAGACTACGGGTATACCTACGGGTGTACTTTAGGCAGACTGTGAGCACAAATTTGAGCTTCAGAGCCTTGGGCAAATCCCTGGGTGCGTGTAAGTACGTTCTACTGCCATAGAATAGCTCCTCAAATTTGCTTTTCAAAACTCCTCTAGCTACGAGTCAGTCTTATGGGAATAAAACCCTGGGTCAGCAGAGGTGTAGACAAGATTCCCGTCGATGACAGCATAGTTGAACAGGTGAAATAGCTGGTTACCAGGAACAGCTTAATATGTATCACACTCCATATTGCAGCCTCTAGTGCAAACTGCAGGGCACTAGGCATGTGGTACTGGCTCTTGCACTAGAAGCTGTAGCACATGTCAGTATAGACCAGTAGAAAGTTACTGGCCGTGCTGTGTGAACTAAAAGATGCAAATGAAGATTCAGAACAAAATAGCTCAATAAATACTTGGGGCCTCATTCTATTATCGGCCGCAGCCGTTGCGGGGCCGTAAGGACCGGCCGCAAGCTATTCTGCTATTCTATTCCCTTACGGCCGGGGATTCCGGCAGGCTTGCGGCCGGTGCCTTGCTATCTCTTGCGGCCGCTCGCGCCGGAGGAAAGCCTTTGATCTAAAACGGCCGCAAGAGATTTGCAATTCAATTGCTCCGGGAAACCTCTCTGCAAGGCTAAAAACGAGCCGCAGCTTACTTGCAGGAAAGAGGTCTCGCTAGCACCAATTAAGCACATAAAATAGCTCAAATAAAGCCATCCTGCACTTTGAGAAGACTATAAAGGGATTTTAGGTGTTAGAAAAAATAGCACATAATTATCCTGTACTCAAATCCGTAAAATATTTTATTTTTAATATCCGTAAAATATCCATGTAAAAAGTCCAGAGTGCTTGGAGCACCTCAGACACGCCCACGCCGCAGCCGGAAAATAAACAGTTAATTTGAACTCGGGTTTGGGCTGATGTGCAAGCTTGAGAGTGGGTTCCTTTTAATCCTCATGTCCCCCAATATGATCCCTAGCATTTACAGAGCTGTACAGTGCAGGCTTGAATTTATTTTTCAGTTTTTATATTTCACAGATTACGGCCGGTTCCAAGATATGCGGCCGGCCGTAAAAGGAGATCCTTGCGGGGCCGTATAATAGAATCGCGAGTTAACTGAACCCTCGCAAGGAATCGCAGCCTTACGGCCGATTTACGGCCGATAATAGAATGAGGCCCCTAGTTTATAATAATGAATAATAAAATGTTTAAAAAGTAGTCATGATCCCCCACAGGACAGTTCACCTTGCAATACAATCGGCACTTGCCTGTGAATTGCTAGCTCACATTATCTTTGCACAAAGCCAATATTAATTTGCCAAGAAATTCCAAAGACTGCTGTGAAGTAAGGGCTCTGTCAGTGGCATTGCAAATACGTTGGTATGTCTGTACCAATAGCAGCTTTATGTTATGTAAACAAGGGCAAGGGGTGTCAAGTTGTTTAGATGGTTGGAGTTATGTTTGCAGAGCTCTGTATAACAAAGCTGATCAATTAAGGGGTTAGAATAAGAGATGCAGTTAGTGTTTATGTTGCACTAGGCTCATAAAGATGTATTTGCCCCTCCCCAATCACTATACATCCTTTTCCTTGCTATGTCCTTTTCCTTGCTATGTCCTGTTTGTAGAGCTCTGTGTAACAAAGCTGATCATTTAAGGGGTTAGAATAAGAGATGTAGTTAGTGTTTATGTTGTGCTAGGCTCATAAAGATGTATTTGCCCCTCCCCAATCACTATACATCCTTTTCCTTGCTATGTCCTTTTCCTTGCTATGTCCTGTTTGTAGAGCTCTGTGTAACAAAGCTGATCATTTAAGGGGTTAGAATAAGAGATGTAGTTAGTGTTTATGTTGTGCTAGGCTCATAAAGATGTATTTGCCCCTCCCCAATTACTATACATCCTATTCCTGGCTATGTCCTCATTACAAGATTACCATATATATATATATATATATATATATATATAAAGAGAGAGAGAGTTGCAAATACCTAAAAAAAAATGTTTTAATTATCTATTTTTTTGGTCTGCTTTACTTGGATCATTTTAATAGCTCCGTTTATCATCTAATCTTAAAATGCTGTTATAAAGTAGAAAAAACAGTCTTTAATTTATTACCTGTTATATGAAATTGATGCCCAACGCAAATCAGATATATTGGCAATTTACATGTCAATATGACATGTATTTACAAAAATATAATTTCAAATCAAACAAAAATTCAGCGCTGTGTGTAGGCAGCTATGAATAGTGTAAAATGACATGCGTTGGCCAGTTAGGGGTAGCTGTCACATTCAAATTCCCCTCCAATCCATTGTTAGTTACTGTGAGTAAGCCCCTTTTTCCTCCTAAATCTTAAATGTACTCCAGAACACCAGTAGAGGCATACAAATTCAAATTGATTTAAGCTTCAGATTTGACGCTACGATCACACTAAAACCTTAATTGAGTCGGATATGAGGCTTGATTTCTCATACCCAACACAATTAAGGTACAATACTTGCAAAAGTATTCACCCCTTGACTTTTTACCTATTTTGTTACATTACAGCCTTAAGTTCAATGTTTTGTTAATCTGAATTTTATGTGATCGATCAGAACACAATAGTCTAAGTTGGTGAAGTGAAATGAGAAAAATATATACATAAAACTATTTTTTAGAAATAGAAAACAGAAAATTGTCACGTGTGTATGTATTCACCACCTTTGTTATGAAGCCCATAAAAGCTCTGGTGCAATTAATTACCTTCAGAAGTCACATAATTAGTGAAATGATGTGTGCAATCTAAGTGTCACATGATCTGTTATTACATATACACACCTTTTTTGAAAGGCCCCAGATGCTGCAACACCTAAGCAAGAGGCACCACTAACCAAACACTGCCATGAAGACCAAGGAACTCTCCAAACAAGTAAGGGACAATGTTGTTGAGAAGTCAGGGTTAGGTTATATAAAATATCCATGATCCCCAGGAGCACCATCAAATCTATCATAACCAAATGGAAAGAACATGGCACAACAGCAAACCTGCCAAGAGACGTCCACCCACCAAGGCAAGGAGGGCATTAATCAGAGAGGCAGCACAGAAACCTAAGGTAACCCTGGAGGAGCTGCAGAGTTCCACAGCAGAGACAGAATTATCTGTACATAGGACGACAATAAGCCATAAGCTTCACAGAGTTGGGCTTTATGACAGAGTGGCCAGAAGAAAAGGCATTACTTTCAGCAAAAAACAAAATGGCACGTTTTGAGGTTGCGAAAAGGCATGTGGGAGACTCCCAAAATGTATGGAGGAAGGTGCTCTGGTCTGATGAGACAAAAATTTAGCTTTTCGGCTATCAAAGAAAACACTATGTCTGGCGCAAACCCAACACATCACCCAAAGAACACCATCTTTTTTAGAAGCCTAGACTGGGAAACTGGTCAGAGTTGAGGGGAAGATGAATGGTGCTAAATACAGGGGTATTCTTGAGCAAAACCTGTACCACTCTCAAACTTGAAGGAGCTGGAGCAGTTTTGCATGGAGGAATGGGCAAAAATCCCAGTGGTAAGATGTGGCAAGCTCATAGAGACTTATGCAAAACCACTTGGAGCTGTGATTGCCACAAAAGGTGGCTCTACAAAGTATTGACTTTAGGAGGTTAATAGTTATGCACATTGACTTATTCTGTTATTTTGTCCTATTTGTTGTTTGCTTTACAATTAAAAAAAGAAAAGAAAAAAAAAGTGGGGTGAAAACTTTTGCAAGGCACTATACACATGTATAAAAAATTAAAGTTCAATATATATAAGTACAACAACTAAACAATATATGCAATATATTTGAAATAACTTGTTTATTAAAGAATCAACCTACAAATGTATCTTGAATATGTTTACATTCTGGTATTGAGGGGTTCTACAATTTTGTTTTCCATGTGAATAAAATGAGAAGTTTGGTTCTTCAGTAATTTAATAATTATCTTGCTTTATTGTGCCTAATTGCACTGTTTGTATATTGCATTTGCAAAAAATAAATGAAATAGCAACCAAAAGCTTATTGTATGAAGAGGATAGAGCAAAGAGAGAAGATCAACAACAGTATCAAACTTCTTGACATCATCTGAAAAGGCAATACTTTCTATATGAGCAAGACAAAACGCAAATATTAATTAATTATCTAAACATCTGTTCCAGTGAGTCCAAAATAACAACTGACAAGCCAAATTATCTATAAAACATATCTATTTCAGAAAATGTTATATAGAGAGTTTGTTACTGTAACTAAACCCCACTTACCGCCTGATTGTCTGACACAGATTGGATTAAATACATTAACATAGATATACTATAAACTATTTCTCTATTTAAGTTTGATGGAGAAATATTTATAAACGAAATCTAACTTACCAATTAGACTTACATAGGAAAATGTATAAGATATTGAAGCTGAGGCTGGGACTGTGTTGAAACCAGACTGACAGTTGGAAGTGAGATTTCACAAGCAACTAAAAGACTACAATTCAGACAACAAAATCTATATTTTGAAACATACAAACAGATATACTATATGCCCCATTATCTTACCTGGACTGTACACTGGCCATTTACTTACTTTAATTACTTTGCAGCAATTTAACTTTTTTGCAAAATATCAATGTTATAAGCAAAGATACTAAGGGCCTCATTCAATTTGTGGGCCGTTAGTCGCGCTCAAAAATCCGATTTGCTACTATTGAAATGCATGCTAGAGTAGATCTACTTTTACTTTGACATTCAATTAGCTGGGCCTGCAAGTTAGTCCCCCTTTGCGAAAATCGTAAACCATGCTCTCCGCAGCAGTATTTGCGGGCTTGAACATGATAGCGAACGCAAGCCCGTAACTGGTGGTTAAAGCCCGATAGGAGCACTTGAAATGCAAATATAAATTCAATACAGCACTGTGAACACGATGGGTGACATTGGAATTAAAAGCACAACATTCTCATTTGAATTGCTCAGTAACTTGCGAAGTAACTTGCGACCTCCACTTGCGAACTCGGATTTCAGAAAAGTAGCAATTGAATGAGGCCCTAACTATATAGGCCTATTCACAAAATAGGAAGAGATTTAAATGTTTCACAATATATACTTTTATGACAAAACAAAGTTAAAAACTATAAGTGTGGTATATTAAAACGCAAACCAACAACGAAAGGAGCAGCAGTAACTTCACACTGTTCCCAGGCACTGAATATTAAGCACTGAATATTCTATTACTGACTAATTATACTCCTTGCAGTTACTGCTGGTGTTGATAGAACATTGCCAAGGCTTTTGGTTATCTTTTGAGAAAGGCTAAATGCTCATTTTGTTTATCTCACCTTATTACTAAGTTACTGGCAACAGTCAGGACAGGGGAGCTAGATAAGAGCAAGACTTTATCTAGGCCTTCATAACATGTTGCAGAAATAAGATCACACTGAAAAGATAAGTTGACTGAGTGAGAAAAAGAAGGCTATCTATTAATTAGCCAATATAATATACGTAAACTATTTGAAAAATATAAAAAGATGTTGAAGTATAAAAATAAAAGGTAATAAGGAAGTTGCTTATGCTTGCTAATGAAAGACACTTGTCCAGCAAAATGGGCGAGCTGGAATAATTAACAGTACATAGTAAAAAAGTTAATACTCATTACTGAAACATGGTGGGATGATTCTCATGACTGGGTTGTTAATTTGAATGGCTATAATCTATTTAGGAAAGATAGGTGTAATGGTAGAAGAGGAGGAGGGATTTGTCTGTATGTTAAGTTTGTTAGTTGGACCTCAAATTGGGTCTCGATAATGGGTACTCAATTCAGGCCAACCCAAGACTCTACTTTAGCTACTTTAGTTGTATGTTAAGCATGATTTAAAGCATATAGATTACATGCATGGTGGATCTAATAATAATGTTGATACTTTGTAAGTTGGGTTAAATGGTGGAAGCACAAATCCTAAAAAAATATTGATAGGAATTTGTCCCCAAATATAAATGAGGAAGTGAGGAATTGTAATTATTGCTACAGATTGAAAATGCAACTAAGCATGGTCAGGTTTTAAGAATAGGAGATTACCCTACCCTGAAATAAAATGCTTGAATGAGACCAGCACTTCAGCTAAGGGGAGCAGGTTCCTGAGTATACTCAGAGATCATTATGTGGCCCAGGTTATACAAGGACCTACTAGTAGTGTCTGTCTGGAATTAAGGTCATCACAAATAATATGTATATAATATCAAAAGCTGAAATAGAGGAACATTTGGAAAACAGTGATCACAATACAGTCTCATTTCAGAAAGAGTTCAAAAACAAAAGTTATTAGGGACCAACAAAAACTTTTAATTTTAAAAGGGCACATTTTAATGGTCTTAGGGCAGCAATACAAAGTATAGACTGGGACAAAGAACTGACAGGTAAAAATATTGAAGATAAATGGACAACATTTAAAACCTTACTAAATATTCATACATACCAGCATATACCATCCACTATAATAGTTGACAGTGTGAGTAATGCTGATGTCATCGAGGGGCGTGTCTGTGACATCATATGTGGTGGGCCAAAAAACTGACATTAACAGCAGCCGGCAGCCATTATGCAGTTCAGAGACAGCACAGAGAGACAGATAGTAAAAGGAGTGAGAGCGAGAGAGACTGAGAGAGAGAGAGAGAGAGAGGGATGGATACAGAGAGAGAGGTACAAAGAGAGAGAGAGAGTGCACACAGACAGAGTGCACACAGACAGCGCACATAGATAGCAAGAGAGATTGCACAGACAGTGAGAGTGCACACATCGCACAGAGAGAGTCGGTCGCAGAAAGGTCGCACAGACAGAGTGCACAAAGAGAGAGAGTGTGCAGAGGGAGAGACAGCATCAGGAGCAAGAGAAACAGGGCAGAGAGAGACAGGTCAGAAAGAAAGACTATAGCACTAGAGAGACACAGGACAGAGAGAGAGGCACACAAGACACAGAGAGAGAGAGACACCCACAGGGCAGTGATAGAGAGACACACACACACAGGACAGAGAGAGAAACAGGAGAGAGAGGTAGATAAAGGACAAAGAGAGAGAGAGAGAGGACAGAGCGAGAGAGACAAGATAGAGAAGGAGTGCATACAGAGAGTGAAAGAGAGGACACAGAGAGAGACAGGTCAGAGAGAGAGAGGACAAAGAGAGAGAGACACACAGGACAGAGAGAGAAAGACAGGACAGAGCAAGAGAGCTCACACAGAGAGCACACACAGAGCGTGAGCTCATATATACGGTACAAGAAGCACACAGAGAGAGAGAGAGCACAGAGAGACAGAGAATGTGCACAGAGAGAGAGAGATAGCACAGAGAATTGAACGATAACAGTCTATGTTACCATCATTTATGGCAGGCAAGTTACTAGTGTGGAAAGAAAAGTAAAAGATAATGATTTAAAGATCAAGATAAAGAGTAAAAAACAAGTATTTAAATTATACTAGACAGTGGGAACAGTGGCAGCTTTATATGAGTATAAGGAATTTAACAAGGGACTAATCCTATTTTTTTTTTAATACTGTATATTAGTGGGAAGAAGGTCAGGAAGGAAGCTATAGGAACAGTACAATGGGAAACAGACCAGGAAAAGACAGATGAGCCAAATAAGATTTTTCTGCGGTATACACAAGGGAGGTACCAGTGGATGGAACACTGGGACAAAATGGGGCTACACTACCTACACCAAATAATTGGTTAATGCAGGAAGACATATAAAAGAGTCTGGAAAAATAAATATTAATTAAGCTCCAGGTCCTGATGGAATACTTCAACAGTACCGAGGGAACTGGGTTCTGTAATAGCTAAACCATTAAATCTAATTTTTAAAGACTCACTCACAACTGGATCACTACCAGATTACTGGAGAAAAGCAGATGTGATACCTATATTAAGAAGGGAGGACAAGCAAATCCAGGGAATTATAGACCTGTATGCCTCACTGCTGTAGTGGGGTAGCTTTTAGAAGGGTTAATAATGGATAGTATACAGAAATATCTCCATCTGAACAAGATAATAAGTAGGAGTCAACACAAATTTATGAGGACTAGGTCAAGTCAAACTAATCTAATTCTATGCCGAAGTAAGTGTGATCAAGGCAACTCGGTAGATATAGTGTTTTTGGATTTTGCAAAGAGTTTTGAAATAGTGCCACGTGGAAGACTATTGTTCCATCTAAGAGATAAGTGAATTGCAGTAAATATATGTTCATTGATTGAAAACTGGCTAAAAGACAGGAAGCAAAGGGTTATTGTAAATAAAACATGCTCAGATTGGACTAATGTGGTAAGTGGGGTTCCTCAGGGTTCAGTGTTAGGTCCTCCCCTTTTTAACATATTTAATAATGACTTAGAAGTAGGACTGGAAAGTATTGTCTCCATTTTAGCTGATGAGACTAAGTTGTGCAAGGTAATTAAATCAGTCAATTATGTAATTTCCTTCCAAAGGGATTTACATAAATTAGAAAAATGGACACATTAATGGCAGATGAGTTGTAAATGGCAGATAAATGCTATGAATTTCGGTAGGAAAAATAAGCATGCCATATACAATCTTAATGGAGCAAATCTAGGTGTATCAGAGATAGAAAGGGATTTAGGAGTGCTTGTGGACAACCAACTAGGTAACTCAGTGCTCAATGCCAAGCAGCATCTGGAAAGAGAAGTAAAATATTAGCATGTATTAAGAATTGAATAGAAGCCAGGGAAGCAAATATAATTCTGCCGCTATACAAAGCCCTAGTACGCCCTCATTTTCAATATGGAGCACACTTTTGGCACAGCTTAATAAAAAAAACACATTTTAGAGCTGGGAAAATTACAGAGCAAGACAGCAAAACTCATAAAGGGGATGGAGGGGCTAAGCTTTGAAGAAAGACTAACCAAATTACACTTATTTCCTCTAGAAAAAAACAGCCTTAGAGGGGATATGATTACTTTGTCAAGTTAACGTTTTATGCCAAGTGGATTTCAACTGACAAGAGGACATCCCTTGAGGTTAGAAAAAGAAAATGATTCCACCTTAACGAAAAAATGGTTCTTAACAATGGCGGCAGAAACCATA
Organism: Discoglossus pictus; assembly: GCA_027410445.1. Classification (NCBI taxonomy): domain Eukaryota; kingdom Metazoa; phylum Chordata; class Amphibia; order Anura; family Alytidae; genus Discoglossus; species Discoglossus pictus. The sequence continues at coordinate 342,452,866 of CM050167.1, read as the reverse complement.
TATAACTTTAATATATTACAGGAGATATACCGTATATACTCGAGTATAAGCCGAACCAAGTATAAGCCGAGGCACCTATTTTACTGGGTAGAATGAGTGACTTGAGTATAAGCCAAGGGTGGGAAATGTGCTGGCCCCTGTGTCCCTCTTATGCCCTCTGTGTCCCCCCTCTCTCTCCCGTGTCTCTTCTCCCCTCCTCAACCCCCCTCCTCAACCCTTCCTCCTCAACCTCAACCCCATCCTCATCCTCAACCCCTCCTCAACCCCCCTCCTCATCCTCAACCTCCCTCCTCATCCTCAACCCCCTCATCAACCTCCCTTCTCATCCTCAACCTTCTTCCTCATCCTCCCTCCTCAACCCCCCCATCCTCAAACCCTCCTCAACCCCCCTCATCAACCTCCCTCCTCAACCCCCATCCTCATCCTCCCTCCTCAACCCCCCATCCTCAACCCCCTCCTCAACCCCCCTCCTCAACCTCAACCCCCTCCTCAACCTCCCTCCTCATCCTCAACCTCCCTCCTCATCCTCAACCCCCTCCTCAACCTCCCTCCTCAACTTCCCTCCTCAACCCCCCTCCTCAACCCCCTCATCCTCCCTCCTCAACTCCCCCATCCTCAACCCCCCTCCTCAACCCCCTCCTCAACCTCAACCCCCCTCCTCATCCTCAACCCCCTCCTCAACCCCCCTCCTCATCCTCAACCTCCCTCCTCAACCCCCCATCCTCAACCCCCTCCTCAACCCCCATCCTCATCCTCAACCCCCCCATCCTCAACCCCCTCCTCAAACTCCCTACTCAACCTCAACCCCCACCTCAACCCCCCTCCTCATTATAAACCCCCCTAAATACCTCCCCCTCTCCCTTTCCCCTCACTTACCTGCTTCTGCTCTGGCCTCTGCTCCTTCTTGACCCAGCACGCATGTGACGTCACATGCACGCCACGTCATTAGCATATACTGGGTACCGGCAACAGGTATATGCTAATGACCTGGTGTGCATGAAACGTCGCATACGCGCCGGGTCAAGAAGGAGCGGAGGCCGGAGCAGAAGCAGGTAAATGATGGAAAAGAGAGAGGGGGAGGTATTTAGGGTGTTTAGAATGAGGAGGGGGTTAAGAATGAGGAGGGGTTTAAGAGTGAGTAGGGGGGTTGAGGCTATCACTGAAACCTGGCTGCACACACATATGGTGACCTACACTTCAGTCACACTCCTAGACCTGGGAACAAGCAAGGTGGAGGTGTGAATATTACTTTCCTCTTGCTGCAATGTTCATTGCATACCACCAGTGCCCTCCCTTGAAGTTTATACTATCACCCTCTTCTCACCCATCTCTCTGTAATAGCTGTGATCTATTGCCCACCTGGACAACCATCTAAATTTCTGGATCATTTTGCCACCTGGCTCTCTCATTTTCTCTCCTCTAACGAACCCTTAACTCGTTCTTGGAGATTCCAACATTGCCACTGACAAACCCAATTCCCCAACTGCCGCAAAACTAATTTCACTCACCTCTTGTGATGGACACTCCCTTGACCTTATTTTTAACAATCTCTGCACAACCTCCAAGTTTGTCACCTCCCCACTCCCTCTAACTGATCACAACCTCCTAACCTACAGTGGGGGGTGGGAGGAGGGGAGAGAATTCAATCCCCTTCTGATTTTGAACGTTTGTCCACTGACAGAGAAATGATCAGTCTATAATTTTAATGGTAGGTGTATTTTAACAGTGAGAGACAAAATAACAACCCCCACCCCCCAAGAAAAACGCATGTAAAAAAGTTATAAATTGATTTGTAGGTCAGTAGGGGAAATAAGTATTTGATCCCCTATCAATCAGCAAGATTTCTGGCTCCTGGGTGTCTTTTATACAGGTAACAAGGCTGGAATAGGCTACAAGACCATCGCCAAGCAGCTTGGTGAGAAGGTGACAACAGCTGGTGCAAATATTCGCAAATGGAAGAAACACAAAATAACTGCCAGTCTCCCTTGGTCTGGTGCTCCATGCAAGATCTCACCTTGTGGAGTTTCAATGATCATGAGAATGGTGAGGAATCAGCCCAGAACTACACGGGAGGATCTTGTTAATGATCTCAAGGCAGCTGAAACCATAGTCACCAAGAAAGCAATTGGTAACACACTATGTCGTGTAGGACTGAAATCCTGCAGCGCCCCCCTGCTCAAGAAAGCACACGTACAGGCCCATCTGAAGTTTGCCAATGAACATCTGAATAATTCAGAGGAGAACTGGGTGAAAGTGTTGTGGTCAGATGAGACCAAAATCGAGCTCTTTGGCATCAACTCAACTTGCCGTGTTTGGAGGAGGAGGAATGCTGCCTATAACCCCAAGAACACCATCCCCACCGTCAAACATGGTGGTGGAAACATTATGCTTTGGGGGTGTTTTTCTGCTAAGGGGACAGGACAACTGCACCGCATCAAAGGGACGACTGTCAAATCTTGGGTGAGGTCATTGAAAATAGGGTTGTGGATGGGTATTCCAGCATGACAATGACCCAAAACACACAGCCAAGGCCACAAAGGAGTGGCTCAAGAAGAATCACATTAAGGTCCTGGAGTGGCCTATCAAGTCTACAGACCTTAATCCCATAGAAAATCTGTGGAGGGAGCTGAAGGTTCGAGTTGCCAAACATCAGCCTTGAAACCACAAGAACACCATCCCCACCGTCAAACATGGAGGTGGAAACATTATGCATTGGGGGTGTTTTTCTGCTAAGGGGACAGGACACCTGCACCGCATCAAAGGGACGACCGTCAAATCTTGAGTGAGAACCTCCTTCCCTCAGTCAGGTCATTGAAAATGAGTTGTGGATGGATATTCCAGCATGACAATGACCCAAAACACATAGCCAAGGCCACAAAGGAGTGGCGCAAGAAGAATCACATTAAGGTCCTGGAGTGGCTAAACCAGTCTCCAGACCTTAATCCCATAGAAAATCTGTGGAGGGAGCTGAAGGTTCGAGTTGCCAAACATCAGCCTCGAAACCTTAATGACTTTGAGAGGATCTACAAAGAGGAGTGGGACAAAATCCCTCCTGAGATGTGTGTAAACCTGGTGGCCAACTACAAGAAACGTCTGACCTCTGTGATTGCCAACAGGGGTTTTGCCACCAAGTACTAAGAGAAAGGGGTCAAATACTTATTTCCCACATTGACCTGCAAATCAATTTATAACTTTTTTGACATGCGTTTTTCTTGGGTTTTTTTTGTTATTCTGTCTCTCACTGTTAAAATACACTTACCATTAAAATGATAGACTGATCATTTCTTTGTCAGTGCACACATGTTCAAAATCAGCAGGGGATCAAATACTTTTTCCCCCCACTGTACAATCACACCACAACTCTTACGTACTGCCCTTATCAACTCCCTGCTCCAAAAACCCACAGAAGCCTGTGAGCACTCGTCCCTCAACACCTTTCCACTGTGCTACAACCCATTCTGAGTCACCTCACCTCACTCATCTGCCCTAGCACTGCCACCTCACAATACAATATAACTTAACCCTTGACACCCTTGCCCAAATATCCACAGGCAAATGCCCTTGCGATCATCCATAACCATGGCATACTACACAAACACACTACATCCAAAGGTGTTCCCGCACTGCTGAACAACAATGGAGGAAATCTCACACCTCTGCCGACTTCCTCTATTACAAGTTTATTTTGCGAATCTATTTCTCTGCCCTTTATCTTGTCAAACAACACTACTTCTCATTGTTAATATCAAATCTATCCTCCAACCTCAAATGCTTGTTCAACTCTCGCCTCTACCCTCCTCCACCTCCTACCCCTTCCTGTCTCACAGCTGAAGACTTTGCCATCCACTTTAAAAATAAAATTAAAAACATCCAAATAGAACTCTCCTCTCAGTGTGGCACTAACACACCCTCCCCTCAACTATTATCAACCTCTCCATACAAACCTATTCCTTCACAACTTATTCCTCCTCTCTATCACGCTTATTCCTGCCCTCACACATATATTCAACCTTTCCCTTAACACTTGCACATTTCCATCATATTTAAAACATGCCATACTTATACTCATTCTTATGAAACCCTCATCTGAATCAGCTTCTTCATCTAACTATCGCCCTATATCACTACTTTCCCTGGCTTCCAAACTGCTGGAGCAACTCATTTACCATCATCTTACCCAATTTATTTCTTCCAACTCCCTCCTTGACCCCTTCCAACCCCAAAATGTGACAGACATAGCTATCAATAAAGTTACTAATGACATGCTCACTGCCAAGTCAAAGGGTCATTTCTCTTCTATCCTAATTCTCCTGGATCTCTCTGCGGCCAATGACACAGTTGACCACTCCAAATTATTGGCTCTCTAGGCATCCGTGACACAGCTCTCTCATAGTTCACATCATACCTAAAAGCTTGAATATTTAGTGTCTCCTCTGGCACATCTTCTTCACCTCTCCCCTGACTGTTGTATAACCCAAGGCTCAGTCCTAAGCCCCTCCGTTTCTTCATATATCTATCCTACCTTGGTACCCAGTGGTTAGCACTATTATATTCTATCCGAATAAACCATAACCTTGTTTATGTATGTTTAAACTGACAACTCATTTATTGATGATGGTAAGGCATATTTATGACCAACACAGTCCCACAAGTCTCAACCAGCCCCACCCTGATCACGTGGGAAGCCTCAAGTGATGCCAGCCTTCCTAACAACCCCCTATGGCCCTGGAGCCTAACAGGCTAACTAATTTAATTGTACCCTTTGTACTTGGTAGGGGGAGTTCACACATTAGTGTTATTCTAAGCTTCCTCTGTCAGGAAGCCAAATGGTGGGTGTAATATTGCAAATCTCTTTTCCAGACATAGTGTTTGTTTAACTCCTTTTATGTATAGGACCAGCCTGCTTCCCTTAGTCTGCTAAAATCCCCACAACCAGGTAACCACCGTAACTAAACTGCTGTTCCCCCGGGACCCTGGTAATACACTTTATAAAACTCCCTGGGAAAAATGCAACATTTAGAGACCTGGGCGGTGCAATAACACAATATGTTTCCACACACAAACATCTGTAGTAACATTATCCATCTTGGGCCAACATGGCAACCACAATCAGGAGTTTGGGTATTTTTTCTGGTTGGGAAAGGGAAGGAGCTTTGTTCCGGTACCAGGTTCCCCTCAGGGCCCCAATAGTCCATAGTCCCCAAAAGTCCAGTGAGCCCTCCTGGGCATCACAAGAACTAAGTAATTATTTCAATAAGAATGATACAGGAGATGTATCCCCATCTATAATGTGGGCTGCACATAAACCACATATAACAGCCATTGTAGTACAGCTTATTCAAGAATAAAGAGTGAAAGAGGAGCAAGAGAACCGGTGAGAAACCACACAAAAGGGTTATTATGTAAAATTAATTATTATTATTATTATTATTATTATTATTATCGTTTATTTATAACGCACCCACATATTCCGTAGCGCTGTACATAAGTTAAGTTCCAGACAAAGGTAAAAACAAATGAACACATAGCAAAGCAAGGAGAGCCCTGTCTTTGAGTTTGGAATCCAGTGTCCATGGTGCTTTCCCCAAAGCACCCTGCAGGATTGAAACTCACAGACTTACAAACTAAAGGTATTGTGAGTGGTAAAGGAGGGAGAGAGAGGTGATGAGGGTGTTAGGGTGGAAGGTAATTACGCTTCTTTAAAGAGATGCATTTTTAATGAGATTATGAAAGTTTTGAGGCAGGAGGATAATCTGGTGGAGCAAGGCAAGGGGTTCCACAGAACAGGGGCAGCACGAGAAAAGTCCTGAAGGCGAGAGTGAGAGAAGAGGACAAGAGTTGTAAAAGAAGAAGGTCTTTAGCAGAACAAAGAGGGCGGGTGGGGGAGTATTTGGGGATGAGAGCAGAGATGTACAGGGGAGGGCTATTGTTGAGGGCTTTGTAAGTCAGGGTCAGGATTTTAAATTTTATTCTAGAGGCTAAGGGAAGCCATTGGAGTGATTGACAGAGAGGTGATGCCGACACTGAACATTGTGTACGGAAGATGAGTCTAGCAGAGGCATTCTTAATGGATTGAAGTGGAGATTGTTGGGTGGTGGGTATCCAACAAGAAGGGAGTTGCAGTAGTCGAGTCGAGAGATGATGAGAGAGTGTATTAGGATTTTAGTTGTGTCTTGTGTAAGATAGTGGCAAATTCTGGAGATGTTTTTTAGATGGAGAAGAGAAGATTTAGTGACTGTTTCTGAGGGATGAAAGACAGGGCAGGGTCAAGTAGAACCCCAAGACAACAGGCTTCAGAGGTGTGGGTCATGATGTCGTTGTTGACAGTGAGAAAGATGTGAGAAATTGATGCTGTGGGAAAGGGAGGGGAGATTAGGAGTTCAGTCTTAGATATGTTGAGTTTGAGATGGTGGGTGGACATCAGGTTATACTAGAGAGGCAGTTGGAGAGGTGTGTTGGAAGAGAGGGAGATAAATCTGGTGCTGAGAGGTAGATTTGGGTGTCATCTGCATAGAGATGATACTGAAGCACAAAAGAGTTTACTAGGGTACCAAGTGAGGATGTGTAGATGGAGAAGAGGAGGAGGCCTAGGACTGATCCTTTGGGTACGCCAACAGACAAGGGGTGAGGAGAAGAAGAGGTGTCGGAGAAGGAGACACTGAATGATCAATTTTGTAGGTATGATGAGAACCATGAAAGATCAGTATCTCGAATACCGAGAGAGGAGAGGATATGGAGTTGAAGTGGATGGTCGACTGTGTCAAAGGCAGCAGAGAGATCTAGAAGAAGAAGAATTGAAAAGTGGCCTTTTGACTTGGCAGTAAGCAGGTCATGTGTGAGCTTTTTCAGTGGAGTGTTAAGGCCGGAAGCTGTATTGGAAGGTGTCAAGAATTGAGTTAGAGGAAAGAAAGCTGGTAAGGCGGTAATAGACGAGTGAATGATATTAGAAGCAAAATGAATAACATTTTTAAAGTAGAAGTATAATTCTATAAACATTTATATGAAGCTGGAAAGAAAACAAGCAAATAGAAAATAAGGCAATTTTTAAATAAGTGAAAACTTCGTAAGCTGAACTGAAAACTACACATCTCAATTCTCCAATAACTTCAGAGGAAATAAAAATAACAAAAGTAAAATTAAAAGGGAAATCACCAGGACTGGGTGGTATAACAAATCTCTATTATAAGAAATTCATAGATATATTAACACCATATCTTATTAACATACTGTTTTTGGTTCAGTATTGGGAAGGTCAACATTAGCTGGTGAGCTGTGTAAGGCTGAGATACCAATAATCCCAAAACCAGAGAGAGTTTATTAAATGTCAAAAATTACTATTATTGTTTGAGACTTGATAAAGGGAGGCTTAGCCTCTCGAAAGCTCGTCATTATAAATAAGACGTTTGTCCAATACAAAAGGTATCAAATTATATTGCAATACTCATTATTAATCTATATTTATATGGATTAATAATTACTAAATTACTAGATTACTAGACATTCACGGCTGCTTCACTCTTCAATATATATATATATATATATATACTAGCGACTTGCAATAAAATTGTAAGGCAGGTAATGCTGTTTGTCCCAGACATTAACAGCCTTATTAAATTGTGATTTGGCAAATTGAATAGGGCTCTATATAAGCACAGAGCATATATTTTTACAGAAGTTTTTAGTTAGTGAAGACCTTGCTTTTGGATAGAAGGTTTAAAAACTTCTGTAAAAAAAATATGTTGTGTGTTTATATAGAGCCCTAATCAATTGGCAAAATCACAATTTAATAAGGCAGTAATTTTATTGTTGGTCCGAGATCCTTCAGCGCTCATTGCGAGCCTCGTGCTGAGCGCCTTTGGCACTCATTGAGTGGCTTGCAATGAGCGACTTCGGCGCTCATTGCGAGGCTGTTGGTTGTTGTATTTTTTTTCTGATAGGCGCTTTTGCTGTTATTGTTTGGTCAGCGCTGATCTGCTTTTTACGCTTATTGCAAGGCTTTGTGTGCTATGAGCAGCATTGGCGCTCGTTGTGAGTCGCGCAGTGAATGGCTTTTGTGTTTATTGCGAGGGTGTTTTTTTTTTTGTATATGTATTTTTTTTATGCTAATTAATTTTTTTTCCTATTTGGAAGTAATATATGCAGGAAGCATTGTGCTGAAGAGCTGACAATCTATTTTGATATTCCTGCAGCATACAATGTCGGTTTGCACTGTTGTGGAGCTGAGGTGTAAGTGCCAGCAATGTGTGCAGTGTGTAGTGTAAATAGGCTGAGTGCGTGAGGGAAAGCAGTTAGGGAAGCTGTGTACATCCGCATTGTGTAAGTTAGTGTTGTAAAATGGCGGCGAATGTGTATGTGGTAGGCGGCTGTGGATGATTTAGCGTCCTTGCTAAAAGTGTATCTTGTACCTCGTACAGCTTTTTTGAAAAGCTGTATGTGCTTGGTGGTGTTTTGCATCTTTAGGGTCCTCTAGCCTCGCTTTTGTTTTTTTCGGCTGCCATTTTTTCTCTCACTTAGGGGTTTTCATGTGTGTAAGCTCAGTAATTTGGACTTAAATTGAGGTGTAAGTGCCAGCAATGTGTGCAGTGTGTAGTGTAAATAGGCTGAGTGCGCGAGGGAAAGCAGTTAGGGAAGCTGTGTACATCCGCATTGTGTAAGTTAGTGTTGTAAAATGGCGGCGAATGTGTATGTGGTAGGCGGCTGTGGATGATTTAGCGTCCTTGCTAAAAGTGTATCTTGTACTTCGTACAGCTTTTTTGAAAAGCTGTATGTGCTTGGTGGTGTTTTGCATCTTTAGGGTCCTCTAGCCTCGCTTTTGTTTTTTTCGGCTTCCATTTTTTCTCTCACTTAGGCGTTTTCGTGTGTGTAATCTCGGGAATTTGGACTTAAATTGAGGTGTAACTTCATTGCAGCTGACGTGGGAGCCTCCACCTCCGCAAATGCGGCCCCTCGCTTTGCGAGGGTCCGCAATTGCAGCTGATGTTGAAGCCTCCACCTTCCGCAAATGCGGCCCCTCGCGTGACGACGATTTGTAATTTGACAACTATTATATGTGATATATATATACAGTATATATATATATTAAAAGGGGCACACGTCATGGTTGTCCACTTTCTTCAGCATTTTTTGCTATTGCTATGGAACCTCTTGCAGCACTATCAGAGTAAACAGAAATATCAATGGAATAAAAGTTGACAAATGTCAATTTGCGCAGACAGTGTTACTTGGCAATCACACAGCCATTAAAAACTTTGCCAAATCTATTTTGTCTATTAGAAAAAGTTACTAATATCTCAGGGTTAAATCAGTTGCATTAAATTACACATTAACTACTCCAACTTTGAAATTATTAAAATTAAATTAAAATATTCCTTTGCAGAACTCACATATAAAATCTTTAAAAGTACAAATTCCAGCACAAATAAAAGATTTATATAGAATAAACTGTATAAATATAATAGCACACTTGGTAAAAGCATTACATAAATTGAATAAATTACAATTACCATTTTGCTTTATCAATACCAATACAATCTGATTTTTTTTGCATTGATATCTAGGCATAAATTCCAAAAAGCTAATAAAATTACAATGTACGCACATAGAAACAGAAGGGTGTCTTAACACCAAACTTAAATATTTATTACAATACAGCACATTTAAGACATATTATGGTGTGTAATTTAAGATCCGATTCAACAGTGGATATATTTGAAAAATTAATTACTTTCCAAAGGATATATTTGAAAAATTAATTACTTTCAATACATAATGTGGCTATCTCACAAAATAATGCAAAACATATTAGTATTAGCCTATTGACAACTCCCTCAATCAGACAGTGGAATAGAAAATGTTGTTCTTCAGGAACATTTTTTGGTCTTTCAGCGTGATTATGAAGTAACTTAAAACTGTCATTGTCATTTAAGGAGATACTTGCTGCAGCTTCTAATCAATGAAACCACAAACTTGGGGTACAATTTTACACAAAGCTAGCCACATTTCATGTCTTGAATACAATCAATTTCTTGCTTTTTTCTTTACAGACACCAACATTGAGAAACCTTATTTACAAAGGTACGTTGTTGGAAATGGAATCAAGATTAAAAGGGTATTTTTTACAAAAACTGGGTATGCCTCTATTTGTGCGCACCAAAAATCACCAAATTTTCCAAAGGCCTTACTATATATCTTTGAATCCAACCTAGGACCATCTCTCCTGAAAGAACATTTTCCAGAGTAGAAAAATTTGCATAATGGTCCTTCTCCTCGCTAATCTAGCTTTTGTTAGAAGCAGTGATTTTCTCATTTGCATCCAGGACAGGTTCTTCTGACCCTTGAAGGGAAAAGATGTGGTCATTGAAATGTGAAAATATATCTGCGTAAATGACAATGAGATCTTGGGCTTCAAACTCTTTCCATTTTCTCTCAAGAATTCAGTTATTTCCTTCCTCAGTTCCATATCACGAGTGAAGACTCTTCCACATGAAAACCAGTGTACTTCTGTGTGGGACAGCAACACTTTATGAGCAGCTTCATGAGCAATTCTTGACAGAGTATACTGAAGAGTCTGTAGTTTAGAGCTTGAGACCATGTGTGGAGCCTCCCACTGCACCAAGGCACAAAAAACAGATTTCTACCACAACATTGAAGGGGCACCATCAGTAATTGTGAAACCAAATTTCACTTACCAGTCCAACAAATTTTTAAAAAATAACTCATCTATAAGCTAGTAAACATCAAAAGCTTTTCTGGTTCCCAACACAGGTTTACAGAACAAAAAGTCCTCCTTGATGTAGGTGTTGGTGGCATATCTCGCAGAGGCCACGAGTTGACTTCATTGAGCCTAATCTGTACTTTCGTCCAATTAAATTACTTAAGGTAGAGTTAATTTATTGAGTTCTTCCACAAATTGAGTCAAAACATCATATGAGATATCTAAAATTCTACATCTGATTATGTCATCAGACAGAGGTATTTGAGCAATCTGGTTCATCTTTGGTCAAAATGATCGCCGAGTGCGGAGTTATTGTATGATTGTTCTTCTACTATTCTTGCAATTGTTGTATGCAAGTGTTGTGTGAGTCATTACCAGCATGGGGTTTGGTATAAGCTAAAACTAAACAGACAGTGTTCATTTTACCAAACACAACCGCATACAGTAACAACAGTCTTCATTTTATCGAACACTTCTATTATACGATTTCCGATTATCTGGATGCCTACGACATTTTTTTTTAATCCAGATATCGCGACTCAACTATATCTAAACTAAATTCTAAAAAAGCAATTACAAAAATGTTAATGATGACCATCACACCTCCCCAATAACACCTTTGCAGCTTACCTTTGCACCTCCCCAGGGGAGGCACACCGGACAGGTTAAGAACCCAGATATAGATAGTTATGGATAAGGGAGGATGCTAGGCCTAGTGTAGTGTGCTCAAGTTCTGCAGCAATGCTATGGGGTCTACTGAAATTCAGTCTCCTGCGAGCATGCTGTGTGCACATGTCAGTAAGTTTTATAGGCTTCTGTTTTCAAGGAGCCTTAGAATAACTCCAGTACATACAGTGCCTTGGAAAAGTATTAACCCCATTGGCATTTTTCATTTTTTGTTGCCTCACAACATGGAATTAACATGGATTGTTTGAGGATTTGCATCATTTAATTTACAAAACATGCCCACAATTTTAAAGATGTTTTTTTTTTATTGTGAAGAAAAAGTCAATGTGCATAATTATTCACCCTTCTAAAGTCAATACTTTGTAGAGCCACCTTCTGCAGCAATCACAGCTCCAAGTCACTTTGGATAAGTCTCTATGAGCTTGCCACATCTTACCACTGGGATTTTTGCCCATTCCCCCTTGCAAAACTGCTCCAGATTCTTCAAGTTGGATGGTTTGCGCTTGTGATCAGCAATCTTTAAGTCTGACCACAGATTTTCTATTGGATTGAGGTCTGGGCTTTGACTAGTCCATTCCAACACATTTACATGTTTCCCCTTAAACCACTCAAGTGTTGCTTTAGCAGTGTGTTTGGGGTCATTGTCCTGCTGGAAGGTGAACCTCCATCCTAGCCTCAAATCCTGCACAGAGTGGTACAGGTTTTGCTCAAGAATATCCCTGCATTTAGTACCATCCATCTTTCCCTCAACTCTGACCAGTTTCCCAGTACCAGCTGCTGAAAAACATTCCCACAGCATGATGCTGCCACCACCATGTTTCACTGTGGGGATGGTGTTCTTTGGGTGATGTGATGTGTTGGGTTTGTGCCAGACATAGCGTTTTCTTTGATGGCCAAATGTTCAATTTTAGTCTCATCAGACCAGAGCACCTTCCTCCATACATTTTGGGAGTCTCCCACATGCCTTTTAGCAAACTCAAAACGTGCCATTTTGTTTTTTGCTGAAAGTAATTGCTTTCTTCTGGCCACTCTGCCCTAAAGCCCAACTCTATGGAGCGTACGGCTTATTGTCATCCTATGTACAGATACTTCAGTCTCTGCTGTGGAACTATGCACCTCCTCCAGGGTTACCTTATGTCTCTGTGCTGCCTCTCTGATCAATGCCCTCCTTGCCCGGTCCGTGAGTTTTGGTGGGCCTCCTTCTCTTGGCAGGTTTGCTGTTGTGCCATGTTATTTCCATTTAGTTATGATAGATTTGATGGTGCTCCTGGGGATCATCAAAGATTTGGATATTTTTTTATAACCTAACCCTGACTTGTACTTCTCAACAACATTGTCCCTTACTTGTTTGGAGAGTTCCTTGGTCTTCATGGCAGTGTTTGGTAAGTGGTACCTCTTGCTTAGGTGTTGCAGCCTCTGGGGCCTTTCAAAAAAAGGTGTGTATATGTGACACTTAGATTGCACACAGGTGGACATCATTTCACTAATTATGTGAGTTCTGAAGGTAGTTGGTTGCACCAGAGCTTTTTATGAGCTTCATAATAAAGGGGGTGAATACATACACATATGACAATTTTCTGTTTTCTATTTCTAAAAAATAGTTTTATGTAAATGTTTTTCTCATCTCACTTCACCAAATTTAGACTATTGTGTTCTGATCCATCACATCAAATTCAGATTAACAAAACATTGAACTTAAGGCTGTAATGTAACACAACAGGTAAAAAGTTAAGGGGGGGGGGGGGGGGGTGAATACTTTTGCAAGGCACTGTATCTTTTCAAAACTCCAGTAACTGTGACTCAGCTTTTCTGGGAATTTTTGCGAGGGCCATGGAATGGAGGCCACACTCATTAGAAAACATGTTATCACATTATGACAAGAAATGTCATAATGTCTGGGATCAATAAACGTATACAATAACAAAACATTTGAGCATTGGATATTAGTATGTACGTTTTAATTTAAGTTTTATTTTATAATCAGTTGTTTTGCTTTATAAAGAAAAATAAAAAAGCAAGTGTAGGATATAGAAAAGACCAAAATAAACATTAACAAACACACCCTGATGTTTGCTAAATCTCTTGAGTTTGCAAGCAGTTGCTTTTGCTAGTTAACACCCTTGGATCTCTCTGCTGAAATTAGCATAAAATTCATAATTCGTTTTGGCCAATCACAGGCAGCTAATAAATTTTAATACCTTGTAACAATCAGTGATGGCAGTTTGTGCAGGAAGGAATCATGGAATGTGTAGTCTCTCTGTAAAGCAAGCAGAAGGAGCCAGATGCTGATCTGTAGAACTCGGCATTGAGCAGCTGCTGGATTGAAAGGATTCAAATCTGTACCCAAATGCAGTGCTTCTATTGGTTGGTACCCTGTGCCTTTGAAAGCTGCTTTGTGGCTGTGGAAAAAAAGTTTTATTTTTTAACTAACAACTTGCCCGTCAAAAATGATGGGGCAATACAATTTTAAGTCATGGTAATGCGGTTTGCCACACAATGTAAGGCTTTTGCTCCTCTGTGGAACTTCGGCGCTCATTGTGAGCCCTGCGCTGAGCTCCTTTGGCACTCATCGCAGGGCACTCATTTTGACCCTATTCCCTCATGTACTTTAATTGTCCGGCTTTGCAAGGATCATACAATGCCTTGTATATAAAGACCACATTTTAAACACTACACATTTTGTTTGCATGAAAAATGATTGATTTGACATGGCCGGGATCCAAATCTGTTAACCATGCTAAATTATTCAAACCTATAGTTATGGGTTTAGATGGAGCCAATAGTAAAAGAAACCATCATCATTACTTCATGGAGGTTAAATTTCACTTACGGTTTTGAAGTCTGAGTTGCGATCAGGCCCGCATTCCTGAAACAATGTAATATGAAAAAATCAATATATATAATATTCCAGTCCATGCAAATCGTATTATTTGTATTAACACATTGATTGCAGGGATCGAAATAACACGGAAATTAACCATAACATGTTTTATTTTTATTGCAGATTTGTGATCTTGAGAATGTTGTGCTATTAATTTCAATACCTTACATTGCTTTCCCTGTCATTTAAAATACATTAGTGTGTTTATATTTGCTTTTACAGTGCTAGGGGTGTGAAAACAATTGTGGGCTTAAGTACTTGTCGCAATTTAATAGTGATTTGTGATTGTAACATTTACAGGCTTGAAAGATCAAAGGCTTAGCTGGGTCGGAGTTCTGTTGTTTTTCAGCCTATAGCCCGCAGATCGTTTGCTGGCAGCTATAAAAGGCCAATTTAATAGCCATAATTTTGCAGGCTCCTTCACAGGCTTCAGGGACTACAAATAGGCAAATACGGCCCTTTGATCTTTTGCTACTACTGTCGACCTCATACATATTGGGAAGAAGCCTTATTAATTCCCACTATGCTGAATGATTACAATTGTTTTAAATGCACAACTGACTAGAATATACTGCTAATTACAATAAAAGTGACACAGCTCAGGTTTGAAATACCATATAATTTAAAACTATAGCTCATAACAAGTTCTTTATCAATTGAATGATATTAAAAATATATTAGTTAATTATATTCACCATAGACCAAGTACTTTCTATTATAATAGCAGCTAAGAGAGAAACATATTTTTACCTCTCAACGTTTACTTAATTTGCATTTGTCAATGTTTTTATATAATACCTGCCAAATATAGTCTGGTTCTGTGTGTACCCAAATGTGTGATAGTGATTCCAAAGGCACTACGTAACTATGGAGAAAACTGAGATTCATACTTGAAGTCTCCTGTGGATATACTTTAGGCAAGCTATAAACACTTGTTAAAGCTAGAGACCTTTGTGCAAAAGCTCCCTGACCTGATTCAGGAAATTTTCGGGATTAATATTTTCATCTAAGAACTCCCATCACAACTTTTCAGCCTTACGGGAGTTCCTACAAGAGCCATGTATTTGATTCCTTCGTTTTTGAATACTTCACATACATGTAAAGTGTTTGCTAATGTACAGTGACCCTTTAAAAGGGCGACATCATTAACAAATATGCAGTGATGTATTTAAAAGAAAGAACATGTTTTACAAATTTCTAAATATTCTATTTCAATGTTATGTTATGTTATACAGAATATGTGTTTCATCTCTTTTTTTTTTGGTATACAGCTGACTAGTAAACCACTGTTAATTCTGTTATCACTCCTACTTTTTATCATTTAGGTCAGACCAGGAGGGAAGCAAGTATGTCTCTCGGCAACTTTTCTGTAGTTCCATAGTTCATTTCTCTACACTTTTGATTACTTTTAATGCATTTATTAATATTCATAGCATGTCCTTTTAAATGTCTTAAAATTCAAAGTTCTGCGTCCGTTTAACTTTTTAGTTTTTTTGTACCATTTGTTCGACCTTCCAACCTATATGTTATTTTTTTAGCAATAAAATCTTTTACTATACAATCTAACCAACCATGTTATTCATACAAGGTGTAGCATGTGCCAAGGGGTTTCTTTACTTTTGTTCCCTATTGGCATGCAGTGTTCTTCTTGTAAGGCCGTGAGTCACAATAGAATATTTCTGTGCATATCCCTTTCTTATTAGCACTTACATAGATGTAGGTGAAGAGACCCACAAGAACATTTGTGAACTGCACTCAGCGGGACACGGATTAAAGACATGCTTTCAAATATTAGCAAATGGAATTGTGTGAACATTTCAGTTTGAATTACAAAGATTTAGCTGTGGTTATCACATTATAAAAAAAGTACTATTGTAATCTGAAATATCAAAACCTACTGTTGAAAGAATCATAGCAGCAAGCTGGCATCCATGAATGTGGTTAGAGTTCAATATTTTCGACAGCTGCAATACGAGATTAAAACGACATTACTCCACAGCTGAAAGTGTGACTGCAATCCCCAGCTGTTAATCTTTTTTTTTCCTATTGCATTATTTTCACTTGAAATGATTTGGTGTTAGAGAATGCAATGGAAATACTAATGGCTTTAATGTTAAGAACTATCTGCTGTGGTTCTTGAGTGTCCTTCCTTTATCATTACAAGAAAGTAAGACACAATGCAACCTTTTCAGTGACCCAAGGAACTAGGGATATATGGGCAGCATACTTGAACATTCTGTACAATAGGATAAATGAATGAGGTAATTGGCTAAAAGTCTTTATAATGAACTATGTATAGAGGTTATTCTTGAGTTTGTAATATCTTAAAGGACCACTGTCATCCTACATGCCCTGCAGGAGAACATTTTTTGGAAAGCAAAAAATAGTCTTTCATTTACTATTATAGATTTGATAGCAGGTAAGTACTAAAATATCCATCTAGTCTGCCAATTATAATATTATTATTGTTTATTTGTAACACAAAACAATAGCAATATTAACATATTGCAAAGGATGGAGAGCCCTGTCTTTGAGCTTAGAATCCCATGTCCACAGAGCTTTCCCCAAAGGTGCCATGCAAGATTGAAAACTCTCAGACTTACAATCTACTTAAAAAGGTTTACTTAATAGAGGCTTACGGGGGTCTGTATGGACCCCCATAAGTGATGGGCTAGATGGAGGCTTCTGGGGGTCTGTATCGACCCCCATAAGTGATGGGCTTAGATTGAGGCTTATGGGGGTCTGTATAGAACCCCATAAGTGATGGGGTTAGATTGAGGCTTATGTGGTTCTGTATAGACCCCCATAAGTGATGGGGTTAAATAGGGCTAGAAGGGGTTAAATAGGCCCAGTTAGGGTTAGATAGGACCAGTTAGGTTAGATAGGTACAGTTAGAGTTAAAAAGGGTATAGTTAGGTTTAAGGGGTTAATGGAGTATAGTTAGGGTTAATAGTGTAGTGTAGTGTTAGACTTTGTCATGAGGGTCCTGGATGACCCACATGGCACTTGTAGGGTTAACCTAGGGGTTAATAGTGTCCTATAGGGGTCTATATAGACCCCTATTGGACTGAGGAAGTTAATTTTAGTCTCCTGGGGGGTCATATTGACCCCCATGAGTGATGGGGTTAACTTTATGTGCCGGGGGTACTTATAGTACCCCCGTGGCGTGGGGATAACCATTAGTGTGCCGCGGGCCCTTTAAAGTCCCGCTGCATAAAATTTAAACCTAGCAATTCCCCAAGCATGAATTTTGAATTTAAACGCGTGGCAGGAAATTTGAAATCTGATAGATGCTATGAGGGTCGCGATTGTGACGATCAGGACCCTCTGAAGCATAGGAAGGGGTTAATGCGGGGAGCCTGCAGGGGTCCCTATTGGGACCCCTGCAGCAAGGGGTTAATGTGTGTTTAATATGTGCAAATTTCTGGGGTCCCAATGGGGACTCCTGAATTATAGGGTTAATGTGAGCACCCTGCAGGAGTCCCGATAGGACCCCTGCATTATAGGGTTAATGTGTGCACCCTGCAGGGGTCCTGTTTGGACCCCTGCATTATAGGGTTAATGTGTGCACCTATGCAGGGGTCTCTATCGGACCCCTGCATTATAAGGGTGATGTGGGGACACTGTGGGGACACTGCAGGGGTCCTGATCGGGTCACGATTGGGTCCCCTGCAGCCAGCGGGGGCTTAATTAAAGCAGCCGCAAGGGCTTCACAGCCCTTGCAGCTGCTCCAGAGTACAAGTAAGCTGCGGTACTTTTGGGCCCTTTTGCCTGCTTGGCAGAGGGCTGGCCGGAGCATTTGAATAGGGATAGATGGTTCCATGTGGCCGAATCTCTTGCAGCCGTGTAGGATCAAATGCTTTCCCTGCGGTGGGGGTGGCCGCAAGGGATAACAGGGCGCCAGCCGCAAGCCGGCTGGAGCCCTCAGTTGCAAGGGAATAGAATACCTAAGTAGCTTGCGGCCATCCCTTGCGGCCACGCATCTACTACGGCCATTAATAGAATGAGGCCCTCAGTCTCTTTGGCCAAGAAAGATGTGCATTGGTTAAGTTAATCAATGTCTAGCACTTACAAGACACCAACATTTCTAAAATAGGTCTTAATGCAATGGAACTGGACAACACTGCATGTAATAATTACACAATTAAAGCTTATACTTTCATTTCCATAAATATTTTTCTCATTTGATATGAATATGCTATACACATAGAGCTTCATTATAACTTGAAACCATTTTAAGCTTACTGGTCACCTGTAATGTTTCTGCCATCATAATAGCTTATATTTTTTCCTGCCTGAGAATATGCAGCGCCTCAGCCCTTCAGGGGTATATTAAGGTTTTATACTGCCTTACATGTATTTAGATGTGTGCGCCACCATGCTCCCTTTGCTCACACATATAACACAAATACAAAAATACATGTGCATGTGTATTTATGTGTGTGCACATTATGTCAGAAAGTGTCAAGTTCATATGAGATATTAGGCAGGTTACTACCCCATAAAAATCTGCTACTCTGGACCCAGGCCTTATCGGCCTACACACCATTGCATGTATATCTGACCAAGGATACCCAAACAGGATTATTAACTTTTAAATGTGTTGCTGCTGGAGCATTACATGCAAATTCAATTTAAGGATGAAACAAGCATCTTACGTTGCTATCGTAGGTAAAAATTAAAACAAGTTCACAGCTGTTATGAGAAATAAAATATTCCAACAAGAGAGGTGATTAAAAAAATGTTTTTTCCAGGTTCAGGAGGTGTCATACTTAGGTCATAATGTTGATGTATGTAAGAGCCAGAAATAAAAACTAACTGTGGTGAAGCACAGGACACACACAGGCTGGAAAAAAGTATTTATTTTTGTTTTTGTTCATTATTAGTTTGAAAGTGTTATTACCTGGTTCTTGTCAGCTAATTTCTTGAATATCAAATGGTTGTGAGAAACCAATACAAGTTTTATTTAGGACTCTGCTGAAAAATGTTCTTAAAGGAATAGTTTAATATTGTTTTACGTGCATATATTTATTCAATGGGTAAAGTTATTGTTGAAACATTTATATCTACATTGTCTAACAAACATCAAATGGACATAGAAATAATAATTATGATCACAGGCATTAGATTGTATATGTCTTATCGCATATATAGTTGTGGATCTGCGGGGTTGTTCTGAAGGATTACGATGTTGGTCACACTTTGCGAGCCTCATGAAGCGAGGCGAGCCATCGACCTCGCCGGACTTAGGCTTCCATTGCGGCCCACAGTGCCGCAACTATGAGCCTTTTGAAGCGAGCCGCTGACCGAGCTGGTCTTCAAAGGTGCTCATTGCACTGCCATCCTCATGAAGCAAGGCGGGCAGTTTAGGCACGCAGGATTTAGGCTGCAACGAGCCTCGCAAAGTGAGGCGAGCAGTTAAGCCATGTGAGGCTATCGCGAGGCCTGTTGGTCTTAGCGCGGTTCACAAAATTACGGTACATAGGACTTAGGAACCGAAGCACGTACATGAACTGTGCGCCTCGGAAAATTACGACTTTAACAGTTGAACCACGAAACTCGAAACACCTGCTAAAAACAACAAATATGTCTCAAATTCACTTACACATAGCACAGGGGGAGAGCCAAGGAGCCTGTGAGTAAGGTTGCAACTTAATTTGAGCCATATTTTGAGTTTTTTCACAAACGAAAATCGCCAAGGTAAGAAAATATGGCCACCGAAAAAAACGTAAACATGACCAAAATGAGCCGAAGGACGTGAATACGAGCTCAAAGAAGTAACACTTAACGCATGGCAGTAACACTTAATTCAAGGCAGTAACACTTAACCCAAGGCTAACTCTTAACCCAAGGTAGTAACAATCATCGCAAGGCCACTAAACTAAATGGGGGGGAGAGGCTCACAATGAGTGCTGCGGGGCTCGAGATGAGTGCCGAAGGCGCTCATCGCGGAGCCTGTAAAGTACACAGGGGGAGAGGCTCGAAATGAGCGCTGAAGGCGCTCATTACGAGCCACGCGAGGATCGCCGAAGGAGCTCAGCGCTGGGTTCGCAATGTGCGCCGAAGGGCCTCAGAGGGGCCATATACTCGCATTGTGTGGCAAACAGCATTCCCAGGCTTACAATTTTACTCCTGTCATTTTTGATGGGCAAGTATTGTTTATAATATTGGACCTCTATCACCTCATAACCAAGTTGTTTTTTAAGTTATTCTTAAAGAGCACTAATACATTGGTTATACAGTATATTGTACTAACCATTACTTTTAAATGATTCAAGTTTAATATTAAGCCGCTGTAAACTTTATCTCTCTCATTTTTAATTCTCGTTTTATAGCTACCTGTCACTTTTTTAGTTAGGTTGGCACAGGCTATCAGTTCAATTTTAAATATACATTCAGCTATTTTTGTATGTCTAAATTGTGCAAATATTTATTTACAGTACTGCACAAATACAGGCCAAACATATTTATTTTAGAATTCAAACAATGTTCTCATAATTTGATGTAGTAATTACTATTGATTGTATGGAGAATGCAAATCCTGTTATGGCAGGTAATTAAATATGCAAATAACTTCTATCAAATCATATTTTTTTATCTTGATTCTGTAGTTGTTGAAAAACACAGTATGTTATATTTTATGCTTATTATATGTCAGTTGGTAACATGATTCTATGAAGCAATTCATGATAGTAACAATATGTAGTTTTACTGTGAAGTATGTTATGAAATTCCAGCTCTAATGGGAACGTCACCAAGAATTCACAGTATGTTGTGAAATACTTCAGAATGTGTTGAAGATATAACCAAGCACCACACTTCACCTTGCACCATTTTTCAACCTTCAATATTTGAGAAAGAGCAAATTCTATGCAGTATCTAGAAGAGTTATTGCTCACACATAGGAGATGTTTTTGAACAACTGTGTGGAATCTGACTAACAGACTTCATAGTCTAAGAACTTTCTCTTAATAGGCAGTTTTTACTCACAAATAGTATTTTTTTTGTGATAAATATAATTTCATGTCATGTGGAATTTTTTTTATATGTCACTTAAGAAAAAATAATGCGAGTTACAAAGGTATTCAGAGTTTAAAGGTATACAGAAGTATCCTGGGTTTTAAATGTTTCCTAAAAAACAGCCACTGATTAGTAGAAAAATATGTATTATATTGAAAAGTTGAATTTACTTACATATTTTTATGCTGGGTACTGCTATCTGGAATTGCACACCCCTAGGATGTCTACATAACAGTGTACTCGGCTGCAGAGCATCTAGGTACAGTTAGTGACTAGAGGAAGTGTTGCCAGTCACATGGTTGGTGGGGTCACAGCTGAAATTTTCCACAAGGAAAAAGGCAGAGAGAAATAAACACCAGCAGCAGTGATACAGGGAACAGACAACCCGTAGGTGTAGTCTAGTGTGAATGTGCTGCACAGGTTGCCACATGCTAAGAGTCTGACTACAGTCATATAAGAGTCTGACTACATATCCCAGGCTGGTTTTCAGCACAGACAGCAACCCCACAGACAGCAAGTGTTTCCGGCCTCTGCTTCCTCCTGATTGTCCAAAACAAATTTTGAAATGAATGCTAATGTAGCCTTGGTTTGGAGAGGGTATTAACCATGATTTCAACTGTCAGAAATTACTAGACAGATTGCTAACTTCAAGGTAAGTGTTTAAATATATATTTTGATAATTTTTCATGTAAAAAATGTTTGTATACACTACTGATTCTCCTCTATCAGATGCACTCATAATGCAGGACATTTAGGTATGCCTTTAACAGATGGGATTTGGGAGTTGTTACATTAGATTATCGAAAAGTAGTCAACAATGTAACAAAACCTTAGGAAAATCCAGTAATTCCACTCTATACTGTAGATTCCTAGTCAGAAATTGCAAAACTAATTAGGAAAGGCTTTAAGACCTTCAAGGGCCCGTGTAAGCACTTTTGTAAATTCAATCAAGTTTTAGTTCACTAATAGTTAACTTTAAAAATACCTGTACAAACAGTAGTAAACAAAGGCTTCGCTAACTTTTACTAGCAAATTTGCAGACCATAAGATTTACTGACTCCTACCCAGGAGGTATTGCTGGGTGTAGGAGACACCATAACAAAACAAACCTACTAACATGAAGAGACTACACTAGTCCTAACATCTTCCCATCCATATCTATCCATCTATCTACCCATTAAGCTATAAAGAGGTACCATGGTACTCGTCTGCCTCGGAACTAGTCAAATTTGGTATTTGATGAGCAGAAATTGATGCGTTTTGATGAGCAGAAATTGTTTTGACACTAGACACTTTCGTTGTGCTTGCTGTAGTCTGTATGAGCTAATTTACATTATTCTGATTGGAACTTGCTACTCATCCAAATTTTTGTCAAAACCCAGAGGGGCCATCATGCCCCCCTTTCCCCATCCCATTGTGCTTTTGGTGTGGAGGGTCTATTAACCCACATTAACCTTTTGAGCTACCTCCACTTACAACAAGTAAATCCGATAAACTCCATAGGAGTCCCAATGGACCTTCATAGTCATATCGCCTATGGGCGTCCCTATTGAACCCCAAGGGCCCTGTTGTTATCAACCATGGGGGTTACTATAGACATTCATGCCCAATACATAATCTACCCCATTGGGTTCCATAGAGACTCACATGATAAAGGGCTTAATGTTAGGTGCCATGGGGATCCATAGAGAATGATGGAAAAATATAGAGGCTCTGTGAGGTAGATTATATATTGGGGTTATGGTACTCTAACGTAACCCCCATTGGGTCCCCCATTCTTTACTTCAAATTTATTTTATGTGGGTGGGGTAGGTCAAAGGGTTAAGATGAGGTTAATGACCCCCCAAAACACAAGGGGTGGGAGAAAGGTGGTGCCCAATGGCCATCATGTTAAGGGTGTCATGGGGGATACCCATTCTCATATGAGGCAGCGGAGCATATGGCGAAGGGAAAAACCTTATGCTTTCAATGAATACATAAAAGTGCTGATATCATCGTTTAATGCATAAGTGCCAAAGACTTCTGACGATTTGGATCGACTCATTTTGATCTGTGTACACCTCAAACCTCAAACCCCATTTTTCCTGACCGTTTTAGCATTCTTTGATTTATCACATGTCTCAACTAAAGCTCCCAAATGCTTAAATCACTTACATGCTGTCCTCTTCACTATTAAATCTTCCTTCCTGTGCTCTTAAGACCACAAGCATTATACATTATTTGTATGTTTCGCAACAAAATAATTATGGATTCTGAACTTTTCGCTGTGTGATATATTTTGTAAACAGAACTGAATACTCCTGATGTAGAGCTTGGATAAACTGATTAAAAGATTGATTCTGTAAAAAATAAAACCCTTTTATCATTAAGCAATAAGTGTTGGCCTTCATATACACATCTGTTTCAATGCTTTGCAGTTTGCAATCATGACTTAGAATGGAAATGATAAAGTACAGTGGTTTTAGCTTTTCTTGTTAGCTGTACAATCTACAAAATATAGTATTTGCATTTTAAATAGTCTTTAAAGCATGAAATGTAGCTTCATGCAATTATTGCAGTAATGTTTAATTTGGTACAAAATGTTAATGAATGCAACATTATATAATGAGTCCAGTGTAGGAACAATTTGCCGCTTCCAAATATTTACTGACATTCAACATGCACACTACTGACATTTCTTAGAATATATACTTTATTTGTTTGCCAGCCTCTGACTTGTTAGGAACATTTTCTGCATTTTTTAAAATAAAAGGCCTTTATGTTAGCTGTAATCTAGATTTTAACACTCTCTTATGACTGCCAATAGTATTATCTTATTTTGTTCTATAATGCCGAATGTAAGTCGGTGCAGATACTTTTACTCAATATAGATATTTGTTAAAGATGGAATTCCAGCTTTATTTAATAAGAAAGTACACGTAGATTGAAATCTGTCTACATTTCTAGCAGAAGTTTTGCTTGAGGCTGGCGAGTGGGAGAGCGAGTGAGTCATCAAGTTTGCTGTTCCATACTTAACTCTCATTGACTTGTCAAGATAGTGAAAGAACCAAAGAATGAGAGCCACCAATACTGTGTCAACATGTTTAAACTAATGTTATATTCCATTTGCTATCTGAATTTCACAGTGATCCTACAGTTGTGGGTGAAAGGGTTAACCACAAAATATCCTGTAAAAATACCCTTGAAAGGCATATCTAAGTTTCCTGGGTTATGAATGCATCTGATAGAGGAGAATCAGTAGTGCATGCAAAAAAAATTGGCGGCGGAAGGCTACACACTTTGACAATGGTGCATGCACTTAGTGCTCCGCAAATCGCACATGTGAATAGTGCACCGCAACTGGCGCATGCGCATTGTGCGTTGCATCCAGCGCAGGCGCTATGCGTTGTGTAAGCATTAGCCACGACCTGCGCATACACTTTGAGCGTAGAAGGTGGTGGGATAGATGGGGAGATGGGGGAGAGACAGGGGAGAGGGTGAGAGAAAGACATGGGTGGGAGAGAAACATGGGGTGAGATGGGGGAGAGACAGGGTAGAGGGGGTGACAGGGGGAGAGTGGGACAGAGACAGGAGAGAGGTGGAAAGAGAAACAAGAGAAGGGGGAAAACACAGGGGAGGGGGAAAGAGACACAGGTGAGGGAGAGGGGAGGAAGAGACACAGGGGAGGGAGAGGGGGAAAAGAGACACAGGGGAGGGAGAGGGGGGAAAGAGACACAGGGGAGGGAGAGGGTAGGAAGAGACACGGGGGAGGAGGGGGCAAGAGACACAGGGAAGAGATACAGTGGAGGGAGTGGGCGGAAAGAGACACAGGAGAGGGGAGGAGAGACATGTGGAAAAGACACAGGGGAGGGGAAGAGACAAGTGGAAGGGGGGAAGGCATGGGGGAAAGAGACACATGGGAGGAAGAGGGAGGGAAGAGACACAGGGGAGGAAGATGGGGTAAAGAGACACATGGGAGGGGGGGGAGAAGAGGCACAGGGGAAGGGGGGAGAAACCAATCAAATATTATCCTGTCCTGGCAAGTTACTAGTGCCAAAATAAACATTTACAAACTCACCCTGATGTTTGCTAAATCACATCAGTAAGTACCTGTGTTGCAAAGCAATCTGGGATATGTAGTCTCTCTCTCTCTATCCTTGTGGTCTGATTTAGCTTTGACCTCAGAACCCACCCAACCATGTGATTCAATTCAGCAGCAGTTACTTCCTGTGGTATCTATCAGAAAGGTGCAACTCTGTACCTGGCTGCCTTCCTGTGTGTACTTGGTTATGTGGGCTTCCTGTGGGTGTGCAAAGCTGGATTTGACTCTTCTACATTTAACTTTATAAGTACACAAAACCTTTCTATATAACACATATTTTTCTGCCTGTTTCTTACCAACATTTGAAACCCAGGAAACATATATATACCCTTAATTGTGACGTATAGTCGAAAATCAATAATACCACAATGGTAGTTTAAGATGTATGTGAGCCTTGTGTTACCAAGACCTATAAAAGTTATACCACAGCTCAGTTTGGTGAAAGGGAAAACTAAAACCCCTACACACTATTTAACATATCTATTGTAATGTAAGTTTTTTAAGAGAACAGAAACAAACTGATTAAAAACTGTTTAATCTGAATAATTTCACATTATATGTAATCAAAAGAGGTATAAATAAGAAAAAGCTTAAACAAAAGGTGTTATAAATAGGAATAGGATAAATAGGAATTGAATCCTGGTTAATAGTGATGTCGCGAACATAAAATTTTCGGTTTGCGAATCGCGAACGCGAGTTGCAGCAAATGTTCGCGAACCGGCGAACCCGGCGAACCGCCATAGACTTCAATTCGGATTTTAAAACCCACAGGGACTCTTTCTGGCCACAATGGTGATGGAAAAGTTGTTTTAAGAGGACTAACACCTGGACTGTGGCATGCCGGAGGGGGATCCATGTCAAAATTGAGGAGGCCTTATTAAGAAATATTAAGATCCATTCCGTGCTGTGGCTACCTAGCTTGAATGAGACGGTGATTAGAGATCTCCCGAAGTGTTTAGTTTCCTTAACCAAATTTTGGTATAGAAATAGACTATCCATGCAGTTAATTAACCTTCCCTCACTGGCTGCCCCAATTGATACATTGGAACGTGGGGGCTCTAACCCAATAATTACATCTCTGAAAATCAAGGGTGACACACCCTCAGCAAAACTGTTTGAAGATGGACAACTTATAAACCTACAAAGGATGCGTAGGAAATTCGGAGATATAAAATTAACTTGGCTAGAATACGAGTGTATTAAAAAAAGACTAGTAGCCTGCGGTTACAGGGTCTCACAACCATTAAAAACAACTAAAATGGAAGATCTAGTGATAAAAAGAGATAATTTACAAACTATTTCGAAATGTAATAAAATTATAAATGAGAACCGTTCTCTTAGGAAAAGTTCAGGTTTGATGTATTGGGAATCAATTATGGAAGAAACCTTTGAAGAGTTGGTATGGTACCAAAGCTTAAGAATGGTAAAAAAAAGCAGCAGGTCTACCAAGGTATATAGAAATGTTTTTTAAGCTTTCGAATAATTGGTACCTCTCTCCTGAACGTATGAATAAAATAGACCCAAAAAATCAAAGAACATGCTGGAAAGGCTGTAATGAGTTGGGAACATCGTTTCATATGTGGTGGGAGTGCCCTAAAATAAACAGGTTTTGGATAGATGAGTGTCAATTAATAGAAGAAATACTAGCTCAAGAAATTAGGTGCTCACCTTCATTGGTACTGTTCCATAGGAATATGGAGGAATTCCGTGGTTCAGATGGTATCCTGATATGTCATATTCTGTTAGTAGCTAAAAGTTTGATAGTAAAATCATGGAAAAATACCCATGTTCCGTCAAGAATACAGTTGGTGGCAGCAATACGAGAAAATAGAGAGATTATTGATCCCATAGACAAGAATTGGCTGATGGAAACAGGTACCCGCTTCCCTTGGCAGAAGTGGGATAAATTTGTAAGTTCTATTGGAGTATAGACAAACGGATCATAATTCAGTAATAGACTTCAATGGGCAGGCGGATTTTAAAACCCACAGGGACTCTTTCTGGCCACAATAGTGATGGAAAAGTTGTTTTAAGGGGACTAACACCTGGACTGTGGCATGCCGGAGGGGGATCCATGTCAAAACTTGCACAGAAAATTACATAGTTGATGCAGAGTCTGGTTTTAATCCATAAAGGGCATAAATAACCTAACATCCCCCTCCATCATCATCCTCCCCTGTATCTCTTTACCCCCTCCCTCATCATCCTCCCCTGTGTCTCTTTCCCCCCTTCCTCATCATCCTCCCCTGTGTCTCATCCCCCCTCCCTCATCATCCCCCCACCTCCCTCATCATCCTCCCCTGTATCTCTTTACCCCCTCCCTCATCATCCTCCCCTGTGTCTCTTCCCCCCTCCATCATCATCCTCTCCTGTGTCTCTTTCCCCCCTCCCTCATCATTTTCCCCTGTGTCTCTTTTCCCCCTCCCTCATCATCTTCCCCTGTGTCTCTTCCCCCCCTCCCTCATCATCCTCCCCTGTGTCTCTTTCCCCCCTCCCTCATCATCCTCCCACCTCCCTCATCATCCTCCCCTGTATCTCTTTACCCCCTCCCTCATCATCCTCCCCTGTGTCTCTTCCCCCTCCATAATCATCCTCTCCTGTGTCTCTTTCCCCCCTCCCTCATCATCCTCCCCGGTGTCTCTTTTCCCCCTCCCTCATCATCTTCCCCTGTGTCTCTTCCCCCCTCCCTCATCATCCTCCCCTGTGTCTCTTTCCCCCCTCCCTCATCATCCTCCCACCTCCCTCATCATCCTCCCCTGTATCTCTTTACCCCCTCCCTCATCATCCTCCCCTGTGTCTCTTCCCCCCTCCATCATCATCCTCTCCTGTGTCTCTTTCCCCCCTCCCTCATCATCCTCCCCTGTGTCTCTTTTCCCCCTCCCTCATCATCTTCCCCTGTGTCTCTTCCCCCCTCCCTCATCATCCTCCTCTGTGTCTCTTTCCTCCCTCCCTCATCATCCTCCCCCCTCCCTTGATGATTAGGGGGGAAGAGACACAGGGATAAGTGTGAGGGGTGTTAGGGTAAGGGGTGTTAGGATAAGGGTGAGGGGGGTAGGTGTTAGGATGAGGGGTGTTAGGGCTAAGTGTGAGGGGTGTTAGGGTGAGGGGTGTTAGGAATAAGTGTGAGGGGTGTTAGGGTTAGGGTGAGGGGTGTTAGGGATAAGTGTGAGGGGTGTTAGGGTTAGGTGTTAGGGTGAGGGGTGTTAGGGATAAGTATGAGGGGTGTTAGGGTAAGGTTGAGGGGTGTTAGGGATAAGTGTGAGGGGTGTTAGGGTTAGGGTAAGGGGTGTTAGGGATAAGTGTGAGGGGTGTTAGGGTAAGTGTGAGGGGTGTTAGGGTAAGGTTGAGGGGTGTTAGGGATAAGTGTGAGGGGTGTTAGGGTAAGGTTGAGGGGTGTTAGGGATAAGTGTGAGGAGTGTTAGGGTTAGGGTAAGGGGTGTTAGGGATAAGTGTGAGGGGTGTTAGGGTTAGGGTGAGGGGTGTTAGGGATAAGTGTGAGGGGTGTTAGGTCTTAGGGATAAGTGTGAGAATGTTAGGGTTAAGTGTTTAGGTTGATGGGTGTTATGGATAAGTGTGAGGGGTGTTAGGGTTAGGGTAAGGGGTGTTAGGGATAAGTGTGAGGGGTGTTAGGGTTAGGGTGAGGGGTGTTAGGGATAAGTGTGAGGGGTGTTAGGGTTAGGGTGAGGGGTGTTAGGGATAAGTGTGAGGGGTGTTAGGTCTTAGGGATAAGTGTGAGAATGTTAGGGTTAGGTGTTAGGTTGATGGGTGTTATGGATAAGTGTGAGGGGTGTTAGGGTTAGGGTAAGGGGTGTTAGGGATAAGTGTGAGTGGTGTTAGGTCTTAGGGATAAGTGTGAGAATGTTAGGGTTAGGTGTTAGGTTGATGGGTGTTATGGATAAGTGTGAGGGGTGTTAGCGTTAGGGTAAGGGGTGTTAGGGATAAGTGTGAGGGGTGTTAGGGTTAGGGTGAGGGGTGTTAGGGATAAGTCTGAGGGGTGTTAGGGTTAGGTGTTAGGGTGAGGGGTGTTAGGGATAAGTGTTAGGGGTGTTAGGGTTAGGGTGAGGGGTGTTATGGATACGGGTGAGGGGTGTTAGGGTTGGGTGTTAGGGTGAGGGGTGTTAGGGATAAGTGCGAGGGGTGTTAGGTCTTAGGGATAAGTGTGAGAATGTTAGGGTTAGGTGTTAGGTTGATGGGTGTTATGGATACGTGTGAGGGGTGTTAGGGTTAGGGTGAGGGGTGTTAGGGATAAGTGTGAGGGGTGTTATGGTTAGGTGTTAGGGTGAGGGGTGTTAGGGATAAGTGTGCAGGGTGTTAGGGTTAGGTGTTAGGGGTGTTAGGGATAAGTGTGAGGGGTGTTAGGGTTAGGGTGAGGGGTGTTAGGGATAAGTGTGAGGGGTGTTAGGTCTTAGGGATAAGTGTGAGAATGTTAGGGTTAGGTGTTAGGTTGATGGGTGTTATGGATAAGTGTGAGGGGTGTTAGGGTTAGGGTGAGGGGTGTTAGGGATAAGTGTGAGGGGTGTTAGGGTTAGGTGTTAGGGTGAGGGGTGTTAAGGATAAGTGTGAGGGGTGTTAGGGTTAGGGTGAGGGTTGTTAAGGATAAGTGTAAGGGGTGTTAGGGTAAGGCATGTTAGGAATAAGTGTGAGGGGTGTTAGGTCTTAGGGATAAGTGTGAGGGGTGTTAGGGTTAGGTGTTAGGTTGATGGGTATTATGGATAAGTGTGAGGGGTGTTAGGGTTGGGTGCTAAGGTGAGGGGAAGATGATGATAAGGGGGGGAAGAGACATAGGGGTGTCCTTGCAGCAGAGATCAAAAGAGTCCTTCAGGACTGTATTGCACACTGTGTACAGTAGCCTAGCTATGGTTTTCCCTATTGATGCAGTATCACCTACACTCAGCCTCCTCTCAGTAAGACTGCAAGTTAGTTATGATTCCAAAATGGCTGCTGTCCATGAGGTAGAAGGCTCTGGAAGGGAGTTTATGCTGCTGATTGGCTGAAATGTGTCTGCTGACTGTGACATGCAGGGTCAAAGTTTGCTCAATGATAAAGTATAGGGGGGGGTCAAATATTGCATATGTTCGCAGTTCGCCGCGAACGCGAACATGCTATGTTCGCCGGGAACAGTCCGCCGGCAAACTATTCGCGACATCTCTACTGGTTTACTATAATAGGTAAGTTTATCAAATTTGACTGAAAGACCTGTCAAAAAAAGAGATACCCTTGTGGAAAAGCCCTTGAAGGAGAATGGGTTTTAAAATATAACTTTTAATAAATGCAAAATAAAATTTGATGTGCGAAATGAAAATAAAAAGTGATAACTATGATTAATAACACTTATTTACAACAATCTGATGAACAATTTGGTTGACAATTTTTTATATCTTTCCCTATTTCTTCAAAGTCAGCAGTTTGTTTTGAGTCAGAATTCACTTGTATCCGACACAGTTACTGTGTTATATTGTCAAAATATACTCAAATTTGCAATGTGTTCTTTATTGTTTTGTTGGCTTTATACAAATGGTAAGTATTCTTGAATAACATACTTGATACTTTGTATCTACTTCATAGATTTAGTTTCCTTTAAATATTAAATACTTTGTAGTGCACCTAGATATTTGCTGTGCTTGTTTTCACAGCCTTTTTGGATTTTAGAATTATACTGTATGTTATTACCAGAACTAAATTATTCTGTGCATAGCAGTTTATTTTATGCTGCACCTTTAAATGAAGACGGACTGTATCAGTGATAACTGTATTAGTTTCATCTCTTTTATATGGTTAAGTACTAACTGTTTTTAACCAGCATTTTGATAATTCAATTTTTGCTGTTTTTAGAGCAAGACTAACATTGTCAGTTTTATATAATCTCAATATTTATGTCAGTATAATTGTTAGCAGATTGATTAATGCTCACAGTAAAGATGTCTTTTGCCAATTTGAGATGAAAATGTTAGTTAATACTAACAATCATTGTGGTGTATATTCTGTTTGTATTTAAAAATGTTATTGATACTGTTTTATATATAACAGAACATGATCTATTTCTGGATCATGTTATGCTCCTGTTGTCCATATACTCCTCTTATAGGAAAACCATTTGCTAAAACTGCTTGCTTTGGTAAGTATTCTACTTTAATTAAATCAGACATGCGTTTTTTGACACTTTTCCTTTAATAGCCATACATGCACTATTTCCAGATCTTATTGTCATTAGTGACTAATACAGTGAATATGCTGCACTTTCAAAGAAGTCAATGGCTGGAACACCTAGACTTTCAGCGGTGCTTCTAGCTTGCTGATATGACTTAGTTATAAGAGAAGCTGCTGGTCCATGAAGAGAGCATGGAGAGTCGAAGTTAGGGCAATTGCGTCATCAGGATGCTCCTGACGCGCGTTTCTTCCGACACACTCAGGTCAGAGGTCAGCCTGATAAAAAAAGCAGGCAAAATACGTCTTTACTGTGAGCATTATTCAATCTGCTAACAATTATACTGACATAAATATTGAGACTATATAAATCTCTTCAAAACTGACAAAGTCAGTCTTGCTCTAACAACAGCCAAAATTGAATTAGCAAAATACTGGATAAAATCCAGTTAGTACCTAACCATATATAAGAACTGAAACCAATACAGTTATCACTGATACAGTCCGTCTTCATTTAAAGGTGCAGATACAAGTGAATTCTGACTCAGAACAAACTGCTGACTTTGAAGAAATATCTAATTACCGTAAATGTTAAACTGTGAGAGATTTAAAATACTATATAAGACTCATTATAAACTATAAGACTAAGGAAAGCTATAAAAAAAATTGGGCAACCAAATTGTTCATCAGATTATTGTAAATACGTGTTATTATTCGTCGTTATCACTTTTTATTTTCATTTTGCACGTCAAATTTTATTTTGCAATTATTAAAAGTTATATTTTAAAACCCATTCTCCTCAAGGGCTTTTCCACAAGGGTATCTCTTTTTTTGACTGGTCTTTCAGTCAAATTTGATAAATAAAAAAAGCAAATAAGGTGGTGTGGGCATGCAGTCAGCACACTTGTACCCTTATGCACAGAAGACACATTGGATCGTCGTGAATATGAATACGTAATCCCTTAACTAATAACCTGCAGCAATGTTTGCAGCTCTCCATGACTCGCTCATGACACTATATTCAATATGTTTACCTAAAATATATAGGGTTGTTTAAAATGTTAGTGCTTAACAAATATTGGTTTATAATAATAATAATAATAATAATAATAATAATAATAATAACCAAATGACAGTTTTCTTAAAAACATATTTCTAATCTGCTTTTTAACAGGTTTTCTGAAAATATTTTTTCAATTTTTTAATGCAGTAACATTTGGTCAACTCCTGCTGATATCTTCACCATATGCGGCGACATTCCATTACAGTACTTGCCAGATTTCTCTTTTTCTGTCAGTGCCTCTTAATATAGGATTCAAGCTGACTTATGTTGTTGGTACAAAAATACTATATAAGATAAAAATATAGAAAATGGAAAACTTCAATCCGGGCACACAGTTTATTTACACAAATAGCTGCATATGCACTAAGTAGAAGTTTAAAAAAACTTTAAATGAATAGCTGTCAAATAAGTTTATTGCATGAAAATAAACGTGAATTTCCATTCAGCCACAAATTTTAACATACTAATATAGAGGTTGGTGAGTCTACCATGAAATTGAGAAAATGGGGAAAGTGATGATTGATAATGCTTTCCAGTTATAAGGGACAATTCCAAATGAAAATGCCTCCATAAAACTAGATGATAATATGTTGTAACTTTCATAAGGTGATCTGGTAAATACAGATTTTGCAATTAATATCGTCAAGGATCTATTAGCCCATCTCATGGCTGATTTAAATGTTTTGAATTCACGATCTGTCATTATATTACTTTGAAGAACTTTTTGAAATGTCCACAAAAATTCTAAAAATAGCCATGAAATATCCACTTTATATGCATTAAATATCACCTGTGTACTTGTCACGTAATCTTTTATATGTTTTTTTAAAACTGACAGGACTTGTCTAGAATGGGCGGTCATAAATGATCCAGCTATTAGAGCAGTTGGTGGAAACATTCAAAACTACTGCCTAGGAAGCTTTGACACGTAGCTTACAGACTTGACAATTATGGACTGATGAAATCTTTCATTATGTTGTTTTGTGGTCATTCTTAGCATTGGTTTTTCCAGATTTGCTAGGACCACTCAAGCTTGCACATCAGCCCAAATCCGCTATTTCATTAACGGTTTATTTTCCGTCCCGCAGCTTGGGCGGGTCTGAGGTGCTCCAAGCCCTCAGGACTTTGTCCATGGATATTTGACATGAATTAAAATAAAAATTATTTGCGGATTTGAGTGTAGGGGAATGTTGTGCTATGAATGCTAACACCCCCAATCACTTTATCGTCTCATAAGAGTGCAGGATGGCTTTATTATGTGCCTAATTGTGTGCCTGCAGGACCTTTTTGGTGCAAGTAAGCTGCGGCTCGCTTTTAGCCTGGCCGAGAGGGTTCCCGGAGCAATAGAATAGCAACCGGGCTTTTCTTGCAGCCGAAACTCTTGCGGCCGTTTAAGATCAAAGGCTTTCCTGCGGCGCGTGTGGCCGCAAGGGATAACAAGGCGCCGGCTGCAAGCCTGCCGGAGCCCCCGGCCGGAAGGGAATAGAATAGGCAAATAGCCTGCGGCCGGTCCTTGCGGCCCCGCATCTCCTACGGCCAATAATAGAATGAGGCCCTTATTAAATTGCGATTTGGCCAATTGAATAGGGTTCTATTCAAGCACATAGCATATATTTTTTACAGAAGTTTTTAGTTAGTGAACTTCTATCCAAAAGTAAGGTCTTCACAATGTAAAAACTTCTGTAAAAAAAATATGCTATGTGCTTAAATAGAGCCCTATTCAATTGGCCAAATTGCAATTTAATAAGGCTGTTTGTCTGTTTTAAAAGGGATAAGAAACCTAGGAATGGGAGGAACTGTGTTCTACCAAAATGCTTTGAAACATCACTTTCTTTAAATAACAGCAGAGCCTGGAACACACAGTTCTGTAGCTCTCCAAATTTAATATAGCAAAAAAGAGAGTTATAGCTTAATAAACAAATATAAAAAGACTTGGCTGTAGCCAGTTTGCTAACAAAAAACCCTGTCATTTACAATACACTTGTATACTGGGTTCTACACTACACATCCCAATACCTTTAAAACTACTGATTTGCTAATACAAAGCTCTGCCTATGGAACCAACTCGTGTCTACTTAGAGGTACTTTGTATTCTGTACCAGTAATATTTAAATACATGGAACAGCTAGGCCAATGTCTTGGGAGACACATAAAAGGAGTAGGTAGGAGCCCAAATCGGGTCTCCATTCTAGGGCTCCCATAAGAACTTTGGAAGGCTGACTTGCAGCTACAGGAGTTTTGAAAAGTAAATATCTAGAGCTATTTTATGGTTCCTGCAAAAAAGTATGCCATAAAACTTAACGACTTGCACCCAAGGGGGTTTGCCTAGAGCTCTCTAGATCTAATATGGGCTTGCAGTCTGCTCGCAGGAGACTTAGAGTCTTAATGTCAGCAAATCTCCATAGCAACGCTATAGGATTGGACCAACTAATTGGACACATATACTATTCCTAACATACTCCTTATTCCCGATCTAACTATGTAAACCCCTCCCCATGTCTGGGAAGGATTTAAATAATAATAAAAACAAATGCAGGAGGTTTATGACCAATCCATCAATAACCCTCTACCCCCTATGAGTTGGGTATAGCCCGGGATTCCCCCTTAAAATACCTATGAACCCTAGTATCCCTTGGAATTCCCCCATTATACCTGCAATGCCCTATGTGCAGGGTACACCCCAGGATTACCCTTGAATACCCACTACTACTTATGAGCTGGGTATCCCAGAGTGTCCTCCAACTAAAGAATAGGGACCCGATGGCCAATATTAACCCATTACTAAAGTATAACCATGAACCCACAATGGCACAAAAAGGTAACCCTTATACTACGGGGGGTCCTTATGGACTCCCTTGGTATCTAATATTAACCCATATACCATGGTCGTCCCAACAGACCTCATGATATATTAGCTATGACCATGGGGGTCCTTAAGGACCTCAATAGCACTTTAAGTTAGCCAGTATGCCAAGGGGATCATCACAGTTCTCCATGGCACCTTTCTTAACACCACAAGGTAATAGAACCCCATGGACCCTAACCCCTCCATGGGGTTCCCAAGGACCCCCATAGTCCCTAACACAAAGTACATAAAAAACACTACATCAAATAAAAATATATATATACCTGTAATGGTGGAAAATGTACATTACGTATGTTTTTGACACCCTCCAGCGACGATAATGAATGCCCTGGTTCATCACTCATCAGCCCTGGTTAAGCTGGCACTTCTATTTTGATTGCAGAATCTGGCCTTTTATTTCTTGATTGAAGCCCTTGGTCCTCATATTTGGCCAATGGAAATGGGTCTCCAACTTAAAAAACTGCCTTTCTCCCCAAAAAATGAATCAAACGGACGAGGAGCTCCCGCTTCGACTAACGCTTTTTTGACTGCACCTTTGTCTTATATACTGGCTAAAATATTTGCACAGATTCCAATATGTTCATTATATTTGATTAGACTTTTAACCAATAAAATATGGCAAAGTATTTCAAATATTAGATGCTGATTGGCTGAAATATGATTGACACATATTTCAACCAATTAGCAAAGATGCAATAAAAAAAACATTAGTCGGTACTAGGGCTCCTTGTAGAAGGACCTCCATTAGGTGATTTTTTTTTTAGAATGGCTGGTTTTTAGGTGGACACCCTTTTCCACAGGCTGAAAATGAGGAACTGTATCCACTATGTTTTTATTCTTTTTAATATTACGAATTGTATATGTATGTACATTATCTCACAAAAGTGAGTACACCACTCAGATTTTTGTAAATATTTTATTATATATTTTCATGTGACAACACTGAAGAAATGACACTCTGCTACAATGTGAAGTAGTAAGTGTACAGCCTGTATAACAGTGTAAATTTGCTGTCCCCTCAAAAAAACTCAACAGACAGCCATTAATGTCTAAACCATTAGCAACAAAAGTGAGTACACCCCTAAGTGGAAATGTCCAAATTGGTCCAGTGGTCGTCTTGGAGGTGTGTTTGCCGTCGTTATCAAGTTGGAATACTGCCCTGCGACCCAGTTTCTGAAGGGAGGGGATCATGCTCTGCTTCAGTATGTCACAGTACATATTGGCATTGATGGTTCCTTTAATGAATTGTAGCTCCCCAGTGCCGGCAGCACTCATGCAGGCCCAGACCATGACACTCCCACCACCACAAGTATACATCTTTACTGAGGAAAGGTAGTTGAAATAATCCTTAAGTGACAGATAAACGGATAAGGCACAAAGAGCACAAAAACACTGATATGAGATGAAACCCTCAGTTGGAACGTAAACAGTGATGCAGAGAGAGGGGAGGCAGCATATCAGCACAACATATTATAGAAAAAATATATATACACATATAGACATATGTGTATATATGTTTGGTCTATGCCTACATGAGTGCTGCCGGCACTGGGGAGCTACAATTCATTGAGGGAATCATAAATGCAACATGTCCTGTGACATACTGAAGCAGAGCATGATCCCCTCTCTTCAGAGACTGCGCCGCAGGGGAGTATTCCAACATGATAACGACCCCAAACACACCTCCAAGACGACCACTGCCTTGCTAAAGAAGCTGAAGGTAAAGGTGATGGACTGGGCAAGCATGTCACCAGACCTAAACTCTATTGAGCATCTGTGGGGCATCCTCAAATGGAAGGTGGGGGAGTGCAAGGTTCCTAACATCCACCAGCTCTGTGATGTCATCATGGAGGAGTGGAAGAGGACTCCAGTGGCAATCTGTGAAGTTCTGGTGAACTCCATGTCCATGAGGGTTAAGGCAGTGCTGGAAAATAATGGTGGCCACACAAAATATTGACACTTTGGGCTCAATTTGAACATTTCCACTTGGGGGTGTACTCACTTTTGTTGCCAACGTTTTAGACATTAATGGCTGTGTGTTGAGTTATTTTGAGGGGACAGCGACTTTGCACTGTTATGCAGACTGTACCCTTACTACTTTACATTGTAGCAGAGTGTCATTTCTTCAGTGTTGTCACATGAAAAGATATAATAAAATATTTACAAAAATGTGAGGGGTGTACTCACTTTTGTGAGATACTGTATGTTTGTCAAATTGTCAAGCTATTACTGAATATATTTTTATCCATTGGATTTGTTGATTGTTTGGATTTTTCTTTTTTTTTGTATAAAACTAAAAAAAAGATGAGGAACAAAGGCTTAAATCAAGAAAGAGGACGGATTCTTTAATCAACATGGAAGTGCCCACTTATCCAGGGTTAATGAGTGGGTAAACTGGGCATTGATGATCGTTGCTTGGGGGGTATCAAAAAGATTTGTTGTTTAATTGTTCAGTCATGTCCGACTATCCGTTACCCTATGGACCGCAAGATGCCGGTCACATCTGTCAATCAATGCCCCTCTGAGGCTCCCTCAAGATCATGTTCATTGCTTTAATTACCTCATCTATCCCCTACTTTCAGCCATCAGAGCAGTATCAGCCAAGTTTATGTGGTTCTTGATGTTTCTCACAGCAATATTATTTCCGTTTTTGGATTCATCCCGTTTGGCATTCCGCATCATCTATTTAGCGTATAGTTTGAATAAATATGGTGAAAATATACAACCTGTCACACTTCTTTACTAATCTTGAACCAATCGGTTATTCCGAAGCAATTGGTTGGTCCATGTTCAGTTCTGACCATGGCTTCTTGGTCCACATACAGACTCCTCAGGAGGTGGATGTGATGGTCTGGTATCCCCAACTCTTTAAGAATTTGCCACATTTTCTTGTAATACACACAGTCAAATGTTTTAGATTAGTCTATGAAATGGAGGTAAACATTTTTTTCTGGAACTCTCTTGCTTTCACTATTTTCCAGTGGACATTGGCAATTTTATCTCTGCTGCTTCTGTTCAGTGAAACCCAAATTGAACATTTTGTAGTTCTTGGTTCTTCTATTGATGGAGGCAAGCTTGCAGGATCTAAAACATTAGCTTGCTGGCATGGGAAATGAGAGCAATTGTTTAATAATTGGAGTACTGTTTGGCATTACTTTTTTTTTATAT
Organism: Discoglossus pictus; assembly: GCA_027410445.1. NCBI lineage: Eukaryota > Metazoa > Chordata > Amphibia > Anura > Alytidae > Discoglossus > Discoglossus pictus. The sequence continues at coordinate 342,414,242 of CM050167.1, read as the reverse complement.
TGGGTTTTAAACTGACCTTTTCCAGTCTACTGGACATTGCTGAGTTTTCCAAATTTGTTGGCATAATACAAACAACACTATCACATCATCTTTTAGGATTTTGAACAGTTTACCTGAGATTCCTTCAACACCTACAGCCTTATAATCAGCAAGGCTTCATAGGGCCCATCTCACTTCACTACCCAGTGTATTCCTGTCACTTCATCTTTATCTGATCTGCTTCTGTCAAAGTTACTACCATTTTTGTCTTTTATCATGTCCACTTTGGCATGAAAGGTTAATTTGAGATGCAAATTTTCATGAAGAGATCTCATGACTTTCCCTTTCTGTTATTCTCTTCTACCTCATTACTTCTTGTCTCTTCTTGCTATTCTCTAGAATTTTGCTTTCAGTTGGACAAATCTTTCACTATCTCCACCACCTTTCACTTTCCTTCTGTCCTGGACTACTTTTAAAGCTTCATCAGTTTGCCTTCTTAGTTTTCTTTCATTATGGGATTATTCTTTGTTGCTATTTTCTGGACAATGTCACAAACTTTTGTCCAAAGTTCTTCAGACATTCTATCAACCACGGCTAGTCCTTTAAATGTAATCTTTACCCCACTGCATATTCACTGGAGATAATATTTATTTCATATCTGATTGGACAGAGGATTGACCCTCTTTTCCTCAGTTTATTTCTGAACTTGGCAATATCTGAGTGTCAGTCAGCATCAGGTCCTGTTTTTGCTAATTATATAGAGCTCCTCCATCTTTGGCAACAAACAATATAGTCAATCAGAGATTTATATTGTCCACATGGTGATGCCCATGTGTCGTTGTCTCTGAAACTGTTGGAAGAGGGTGTTTACTATGACCAGATAATTATCTTGACAGAATTCTACTAATCTCTGACCTGCTTCATTATGTACTACAGGCCACATTTGCCAGCTATTACATGTATATTTTGGCTCCCTACTTTAGCATTCTAATTTCCTATGACGAGAGTAACATATTTTCTTGTTGCTATAGCTAGGAGGTGTTGAATATCCTTGTAGAATTAGACAACTTCAGCCTCTTCAGCATCCAAGGCTGGAGCATAGACTTGGATCACTGTGATATTTAATGGCTTGCCTTGAAATCGATTTGAAATCATTCATCATTTATTGTGTTACATTCGAACACTGCTTTTGCCACTCTCTTATGAGTACTACTCTATTTCTTCTTCAAGATTCTTGACCACAGTAGAAGATCTGGTGGTTGTCTGGTATGAAATGTCTCATTCCAGTACATGTAGATTCACTAATTCCCACAATATCAATTTTAATCTCATGTTTGACCATGTCCAATTTTCCTTGGTTCATAGTTCTAACATTATGCAAACACAGATAAGACAGAAGCACTGTGCTGTGCTTTTGGATAACACCAGATCTAGACTATAAAGTCATAAAGGCATTTCGATCATTGATCACAAATTGAGAGTGGCGAAATGCGTCTGGTCAGTTTTTTATCTTTTATTTTTCATTTTTTACTTTTCATATGTTTTTTCATTTGATTTTAATTTTGTAAAGTGTTTTTAATAACTATTAAATAAACTCACATATATATCCTGAACCATGTTCAATGTGGTATATTGACCAGAGGTATATTTGTGCTTTGAGATAATACATCGATCTTGTTTATACTCACATGTCATATTTATTGATAGCGATATAGTATTTTTCATACATTGGAAACTTACACGTACGTTACACTGATACCCATATTGCAACACGTGTTTGGAATTCCTTGATATACCTCATAAATTGAGGTTATAAAAGGTGAGAGTCGAACCTTATATATTTAAAAAAATAAAATAAAGTTTGGGCACTAGGATCTGGTGCTCTATCTCTTCCCCACCCTTCTTCTATTTACATTCCAGGTTCCTATGCTTATTTGATCTTTGAAGCAGCGAACTTTCCTTTTCCCTCCAAACACATCCGCAGCAGGGCATTCTCTTGACTTTGGCCCAACCAATTAATTAGATCTGGTGCTACTTGTACTCACCCTCTGCTCTTCCCCAGTAATGTGGTAGGCAATTTGTGGCCTGACAGACTCACCTTCCAGGACCATATAGTTATGTCTCTGGTTGTTCTTGTCCATAAGATTTTCTTGACACAAATACTGGAGTGGGTTGCCAGTTCCTTCTCCAGTGAACCCTGATTTGTCTGACCTCTCTTCTATGTCCCACCCATATTGAGTGACCCGAGATGGTATAGGTCACAGCTTCATTTAAGTACACAAGCTCCTTCGTAACAACAAAGTATTGATCCATAAAGGGAGTGTGGACATAGGACAACATAAAACCACATAAATATTTACTCCTTACACTTCAAAATGCCAAAGGGAAAAGGTTGTATTTGTGCATGTAAAAAATGTCCTAGTATTTTATTTATTTTAAAACTAAAGTGCAAGTCCTAAATAACTCTGATTTAAATGTATTATTTTCAGGGGGCTGTGTACCTGTAAGTCAATGAGCAGTAATACAGCTATATGAGTAACCTTCTTCATTTAATGATTAGCTTCCAGTTGATGATCTGTGCATTTCTTGCAAATTTAATGAAAGTGTTGCTGTTTTTTTCATGTTAAAAAAATATGTAAAATAAACTTAAATAAATAACAATATTTTCATTGTGTCCTTTTACCATTTGAGGGAATATCAAAATCCTGTCTGGAATACCTCTATCCAGTGTATACAGAAACAACATTTTTGAATATATTGGCTTGTATATCCATAGACTTTCTGTACATTTAAGCATATAGATTTAAACATACTTTAATTTATTGTCAATAATGAATATTGAGTACTGTTTGGAGAAAAGCTCTATATACATACCGTATATACTCGAGTATAAGCCGACCCGAGTATAAGCCGAGGCACCTATTTTATCACAAAATACTGTGAAAAATGAGTGACTCGAGTATAAGCCGAGGGTGGGAAATGTGCTGCCCCCTGTGTCCCTCTTGTGCCCTCTGTGTCCCCCTCTTGTGTGCCCTTTTCTTGTGTCCCCCCTCTCTCTCCCCTGTGTCTCTTCTCCCCTCTCTCTCCCCTTGTGTCTCTTCCCCCCTCTCCCTTCCTGTGTCTCTTCCCCCTCTCCCTTCCCTGTGTCTCTTCCCCCCCTCCCTTATCACCCTCCTCAACCTCCCTCCTCATCCTCAACCTCCCTCCTCAACTTCCCTCCTGAACCCCCTCCTCATCCTCAACCCCCCTCCTCATTCTAAACCCCCTCCTCAACCTGTCTCCTCTGCCCCCCTCCTCAACCTCAACCACCCTCCTCAACCCACCATCCTCAACCCCCCATCCACATCCTCAACCCCCCTCATCCTCACCCCCCTCATCCTCAACCCCCCATCCTCAACCCTCCCATCCCAAACACCCCCGTCCTAAAACCCCCATCCTAAACCACCCCTCCTCAACCTCAACCCCCCTCCTCATCCTCAACCTCCCTCCTGATCCTCCCTCCACATCCTCAACATCCCTCCCGATCCTAAACCAACACTCCACACTGTATACCTCTCCCTTTCCCCTCACTTACCTTCATCTGCAGCTTCTCCTCCGGCCTCCGCTCCTTCCTGCGTCGGCACCCGGTATATGCTAATGACGTGACGTCACATGCGCGCCACGTCATTAGCATATACCGGGTGCTAACGCAGGAAGTAGCAGAGGCTGGAGGAGAAGCTGCAGATGAAGGTAAGTGAGGGGAAAGGGAGAGGGGTAAAGTGAGGACGGGGGATTAGAATGAGGAGGGGGTTTGAGGATGAGGAGGAGGGAGGGAAAGAGACACAGGGGTTAGAGAGACACAGGGGTAGAGAGACACGGGGGTAGAGAGACACGGGGGAGGGTTAGAGAGACACGGGGGGTTAGAGAGACATGGGGGGGTTAGAGAGATACGGGGGTTAGAGAGGGCTGAAAAACTCGGCTTATACTCGAGTATATACGGTAAATGTATTATTATTTAACATAAAGTAGGATGGGAAATTATAATTGTTAAATGTTTTCCTTGCATCAGTATCAAGACACTATTTTGACGTTATGCCTTTGCTCATTAATATCCCAAATGGAAAATTATATGGTTAGATGGTACAATATACGAACATTTTCAAACATCTGAATAAGTTTCACAGGAGCAAAACTTTCGCAAGTTATAATGAAGTTATTATTTTGAAGGCTTTTAATTGTTTAATGAGAGCAAAAATATTTTTGACAGGATAAAGCTGTTTTAATTCTTGAGGTGTTTTTGAAAACATTAATAAAATAACAAACATAGAGGAAAACTGAATCCCGGCAATTACACTCTGGTAGGCAAATATGACAGTATTAATTTTGGCAGGAAATAGTAAATAGTTGATGTAATTGCCAAGGTCTCAGCTGCAGCTCGAGAAATACCCCACAGCACTTGGCATAGTCCGGTTGAGTTTCTTATTGGTGGGTAAACATCTAGCTGAGTCTTGTTTTGTTACCAACATGGCAACTAGCAAATATTAATAAGCAGTATGTTTGGGTGGCAATAGATTGATAACTTTATTATGAAAAGACTTATGCATGAAGGGAGGAATTTGCTTGAAGGGCCAGTTTAGTTTGGTAAAAATATTAAAATGCTGGTGATGTATGTAACAAGCTAACAATATTAGCAGGTTTGCAAGACAAGACCATGCTTGGGTTACAGTGGATTCTTAGACTGCTAATCTGGTAGAACTGTGAAGCATAACTAACAGCCCTATTAAATTCCCTCAATGTGTAAAACAGTAGCCCATAACTTAGCCCGCAAGACTTATGGCTATTAAATTGGCCCAGTAAAGCAATCCGCTAACGACTTGCAGGATTTGGGCAAAAAACCCTATGTGATGTTGAAATTTAACTTCCGTGGCCGCAAATGCTTTGGTCTGTCAAACCCGTAACTGTACGAATCCACTGGTATTCAACCCCGTAACCAGCAAATGGAGCCAAAAGCCAACGGGTATTAGAGAAGACCCGCAATGGAGTTAAAGTCCTATCTGTAGCACTGTAAATGCAAATATACACACACTATTGTACATATAATTAAAGGGAAAGTGATGTTAGGTATTACAATTAATAGCACAGCATTATTAAGCTCGCAAATCTGCAATATAAAATACATGATTTTATGTTTAATTTCTGCGTTATATCGATCCCGGCAATGAATGTGTTAATACATATAATGGAACTCGCGCACACTAGATTTATTAATATTGCATTATTTCTGGAATGCGGATCCGATCAAAACTCGTAATCGAAACCCGTTAGGCTTTGCAATCTAACCTTTTTCAGTGACGTACTGATGACAATCTCATTTGCCATTGGCTCTGTCTAAACCCGTAACTATGGGTTTGACTAATTGATCATGTTCACAGGCGCACATCCAACGTGCACAAGGATGGTTTATGGGTTTGCGTCTCTGGCCCGTAACCGACGTCATAGTTCGCTTTAATCGCTCTGTAACGCAGCTGAATTTCAAGCCCACAGTCTTTGCAGGTGTGCCGATGACGCTATAGGCCTTGAATTTAATAGGGCTGTAAGAGAAGAGTCCCCTTCTGGATTGCTACCTTGTCCTAGTGAAGGGGCTTGTGAACCTCAATGAAGCTGTGAGCTATGCCATGTAGGGTCACAACATGGGCAGGTCATAATAGAGAGGTCAGACAAATTGTAGGCCACTGGAGAAGGAACTGACAACCCAGTCCAGTATCGTTGGCAAGATAACTATATGGATACACACAAGCAGAAACACAGACAGATGTACCTGGTGTACTGCGGTTCATATGGCCACCGAGAGTTGCACACAACTGAAGGCTGAACAACAACAACAAGAGAAGAGTACTTTATAAGTTGTTACTACAATCATTGTTATTATTGTACAGAATAAAAAAGCAGGCAAAACCATGCTTTTTAGCTCCAGCTTGAGATGCATAATACCACAAATTGCAATAGAAATATGTAAAGCACCAAGAGACACTGCAAACGTATTAAAGTGATCACACACACACACAAAAATATCCACTTTTCACTGCCCTCATGGTAAAGAGAGAAAATTAAGTGAACAACTAGGTATATTTATATTTGGATGCCTTCTGATACAAATACAGTGTATATATATATTAGCGATTAATATATAATGCACTATTGTACAGCAGTAGGACTGTAGTTAATATTGCAGTAGTTAGGATAATGGTTGGAAGTTGTTTAGAAGTAGAATTTGATAAGGCAAATTATAAATCTAAGAGTGGGTACCGTTCAGTTTAGATGACTTTGGTTCTTATTTTAATCGTCAACACATTTATCAAAATTTGCATGAAATGTGTCTCCATATATTTAAATTTAGTGTTTCGTTTTGTACAACAAAATTAAAAATATAACATTTTTGTGTTAAAAGACATAGCACACTTTTAATTCTTGCATGTTATGAGGAAATATAATTTTTCTATATAAATAATTTATTTAGTATGTGTGTTGCTCTATCAAAGCTTTTTTAAGTAATATCTATGAAACTGTTATGTTTATTTATTAGCAGTTTTGCAAGGTATATATAACCAAAGTAGGTTCTCCAATGCTTAACAAAACATGTAAAGTGCCAACTTCATTCTCTGCTAAATTAGTGACGCAGATGTGTAAAAACTATGTAGGCTAAATTTCATAAATAGAAAACTTAATGTCCATTACCTGACTATGAACAATGTGTCTCGAAAACTCATTTCCTTTGGTAAACAGATACTACATTCTGTACATGACTATATTTTGTTACTTGGCATCTGAATGTTCTGCATGTGATCAACAAGGAAATTGCTTGACTTCATCAAAACAGAACTCAGACCTTTAATATGATTTACTGCAACTAATTTACATTATTTACATCTCTGGACGATGCAAAACTTAAAGAGCCATTTTATTTAAGAACAAACTCATATACTTGTGAAATATGTATGAAACTAAAAACATAACAGCTGTGAAAAACTATGAACATAAAATGTTTTTTTACATTTAGCAACTCACATTCCAATTGCAGGCTCAAAAGCACTGCGGGCTTGTCAAAAACGTAAATCTGTCCTATCTCCTCCATTGATTTTTCAAGCCCGTAAATGTTACCAGTGCTAAAGACGCACAATCCAATTAATCAATTACAAAAATTCAACAGGCCCGCAATTGCCTTCAAACCAGTATCTAAAAATTGTAAGAGTACTAGATAGTACTCGCAAGTGTGTTGAACACCTGTTTGTATAACTGCAGCAGCAAATAAACACACACTACTGTATACTTTAAAATACTGGGAAAGCAATGAAAGTCATTAGAAGTAATTGACCAACAGTCTCAAGCTCTCAAATCAGCAATACATTTTTTTTTAACTTTTATTTCTGTGTTATAGCGATCCCGGGAAGCATCTGGTTAATACATATCAGGCAACCCACATGGACTTAAACAGATGCTTTAAGATTGCTTGAATGCAACCTGTTGTAGCAAAAACCATACCCACAAACCACATTTTACTCTGAAACCCAGTCATGATACCAAAAAGTCCTCAGATTATTTTCTTATTATCCGACGTGGGTCAGCAACAAAAAACACCCAAAATGGCTGCTGCTGACTGACTGGCTGAAAACAAACGTAAACAAAACACAGCTTATATAATAATTACATATAGAGAATGGCATAGTCTATTAACACCCCTCCAGAGAAAATGACAAAGTCCAACAACAGCCAATAAATGATTATTGATATTAGTAGACCAATAAAATAAGATGTATGCAGATAGCACGTGTCAGTCATGCCTGGTACGTCACACTAGATGCGCAAAAAAACTCTTACTTGTTATCTCTGCGCATAGGTCAAGTGCTGATCTTGACTTTGTGACTTTGGCCTTGTGTACTACCGAAATACATATTATTTAGGCTAAATAATAGTTGACCATCTCCTGAGAATAATTTATTATGGGAAGAAGGACTTGTTTACAGTTATAGCATAAAAAACAATGATTTTAAGTAAAGGGTATAATTAACTGTTTCATACCTCATGGGCTGTAATGAAAAAAAAATACTGGTTCAGAGCTAAAATGCACAAGTGCTACAAAAAGTGATAAATGCTATATATATATATACACACTAAATAATGTATGGATATTTGTATTCTCCACAACAAGCCCGATCGGCAAGCATTACTTATTTGCTTGTATTAATGCTTAGCCTACAATTGCAGGTTAATTGTAACCTCCATGTTTTACTGAAGTAATGATGACTCATGTCTCATTTACTATTGTCTCTGTCTAAAAAGTAACTTATGAGCTTGCTTAATTATTGCCAGATCACATGATCATGCCCCCTGAAATGCTACTTACGATTTAGTTGTTTGCATGTACAGGTTGTGAGCCTGTAATGATGGGTTAAAGACAATTGAATACGTCTAAATGTTTAGAAGAAATTTTACCCATAGCCAAAAGTTCAGTTTGGAGGTAATTACAAGCTTGCAATTGAATGAGGTTCAATGTTTGTGCATAGGAAGTTTCCATCATGTCTGACTTGGATACTATCTGATACTTTGAAACCTAAGAGAGAAACTATTTCAACAGTGGAGGTAGAGGTGGAGAGGATGTTGTTGGTTTTCATATTTCATGCAAGATGCTATACAGTAATGAACATGTGGAACTTGCTTTATTAATTTTACACTGGCGATAATACTTATATTGATATATATTCCTGGTCACGGTACTCAAGGGAACTACATCAACGACAGCTACAATTTTGATTGTAAGGGTGGACAGAATCATTGACCACTTATATCTATCAGGTTACTTTCATTAATTGTATATTTAATGAATGAATTGCAGAAACTAATGTGAATATTTTTCCAGGTAAGATACATTAGAATATATCTGGGGTAGCCAACGGGTAGTTCAGGACCTGCAGATGTCTCTCAGTGACTTTTTCTTTATTGGTCCTACTACTCGCCATATGAAAATCTACCTTAACTTGATCTGGAAACAAAACTTACAATCTGGTTTATTTAATGCAGACTGTTGTAAGATCTTACCTATAAAGAAACCCACAATGTAAATCAATTTAACAAATGTAAGCAAATTCAAATTTAAACACACATAAAAAGATCCAAACTCAGGGGGGAAAGTATCGACTCTCAAGATCAAAAATGGTTCCATATTGGAACTGCATTTATTCTTAGTTAACTCAAATGAATAGTAGGAAGGTGAATATACTGAGAGCTCTTCACATCTCTGTTGACATATTGCATTTTGTACCAAATTGTCCAGCCTACTTTATGAAATAAATGCAATCTACCTAGTTGGTTCTTTTACACAAATCATTATCGGTTTCTAGTCAAAAGAGAAGAAGGATAGGGGAAGAGACAACGCATGAAGCCTAGTGCAGGTCACTTCTAGTCATCATGATCATATCATATAGACATCAAATGTGACTCTCACCTTTTATGACTTCAACTGCTTATGAGGTATTTTAAACTCCTATGGGTAATAATTATGGGAGTTCTTGTATGGAATCCGTTGGAGGCTCTCCTTAGTTTGACTTGCAACAATTGTTCTATTAAAACATGTGGGCTGAATGTATATAACCAGTGTATGTTAGTATGGACACTCTGGAAATGCACCAGCACACCCACCAAGAATACTATGTATCCATGTGTATGGGAAAATATAAATATTTATTGATTCCACATATAGTGAAAATTCATTGATGAAAAAGAAGCAAATGTTGTAACAAATTGCAACTTTCCTATAAAAAAAGACTTGTTTCAATACTTTCTTAGTAGCTTCCTCAGGTTGAAAAACCTTTAGTCTCGTAGGGACGAGCTTAAGTGTATGCGTCTAGTCAAATATGTCTTTCTCTCTTAACCTAATGGTATCAATGATTAACCTAACTTACTTTGAATCAGAATGAATACAGTAATTTCAATTACTAACAGTTTTAAATATAAACCTACATCTTGTTTTCTGGTTTAAAATGTATTTGCAATATCTCCTTGTAATATGCAGTAAAAGTCATGACAATAATATAACCAACCACGTTCTATAAATACTAATATATGGCTACATGCCCAGTGGTATTAAATGTTAATTTATAAAAAGAAAGGTCAAAATAAACCTCTCTGCTAAAAGCCACTGTTATCTTGAATCTTTATTGTCATTCTCAGATAGAGATATGTACGAACACACAGTTAATTCAATGTTGATGCTTAGCCTTTGGCTCACTGTGGAACATAACATAAAGTACTAAACTCAAATACATGCAAACAGTCCTACTTAATAGCTCTGTTGGGGCTATCAGGAAGAAAAAGAGAAGCAGGAGTGGAGGAAGTTAGAGAGGATGTAGGAAACAGGTGAAGTAGGAATTTCCAAAAGTCATTGTGCATCAAAGATAAAGTTGGAAAAAAGCCCAGCCCAAATGAACTTTGGGAATTTTCACATTTTAAATAAATGTATATGTATTCTAGAACAGATGTTTCAATCGCTGTAGAATAATATTATTCTGGGTTACAACGTACCTTACTCACCATTTAAGTTAAACATTAATTTAGACAATGGAGATGTTGGTAAACAAGCATTATAAGGGTTAACCATTGCGATGACATAAGCTGGTACCCACCCTTAGGAGATGACCTATCTCCATTAGGAGGTATGGTTTAGGAAAGTTATAAATGGAAATACTTAGTTCTGGAAGCTTTTCCAAAAACAATGGAAATGGTTCTCCCTAGCTGTGCAATTTTATAGGTCACTGAGGCTGTTGGGAAGGTGGAACAAATTAGAGGGATGTCATACCTGAAAGTAACAGAAAGTAGCAGAGTGACTTCAACTGTGTGTGAATAGCAGAAGCTGCTACACCAAATACACAAACATAGTCAGCGGCGCTCAATCTGAAAAAACTATTCTAAGTAGGTTAGTTCGATGAGTATGGTAACCCACTTAGAGGGCAGTGTCTTTTAGCTCACTTGTGCATTGAAGAGGAGAAATATCCTGTAATATGTCAGCCTGGTCTCACTCGATAGACTGATCCAGCCTGGGAAATACCAGGCAATTGTGAATAGGAGAAACAGCAAACTCCAGACATACATTTTAGCATGTATTGGGCCTCATTAGTGAGGTGTAGCTGAAGTCCAACAGCTGAAGGCACAGCAAGCAAGGAGTCCACATCTGGAGCCTCACCTTAGGGAAATTAAGCCCCAAGGATCACTTGCATCAACAAAAACATGGTCAGGTGCCCAATCCGAGGGTGAAACTTACATGTGGGCTTTCCTGTTTCTCCTGTTAACGGCTGTATTGTCTGGTATTTAGGGGCTGTATTTTGAGTGAGACCAAACTGATACACTACACAGTATTTCTCCCTGTGAAGGACACAAGTGAGCTAAAAGAGGCTGTTATCTGAGTAGGTTATCAATCCTATAGGACAAACCTGCTTAGGTTTTGTTCGTTCCTAGATTGTGTTCTTCTCACTCTGTTTTTGGGTTTACTCCAAATAAAAAGTGTAATTCGATTCAGCTTGGAGAATTAAAGCACCTGTTCTCCGGTTTTGCTTCACCAATTTGGCCAAGCATCTAGAGTTCACCTGTGACATGATGCGAGCTGTCCTATACGCCACATTTTTTTTATTTTAAGCACTGTATTCGGAAGTGAGAAAGAGATCATGAGGAAAACACAACATGAACCCAACATAAATTTGACTTGTTACATTTATGTATTTTTTACTTATATATATATATATATACAGTAGACTCTAAGTTATCCATCACCCATGGGTATTGGTAGATGGCGGATAAATGCAGTTTCTGGTTGCTTAAGAGTTACTATTAAAAGAAGCTTAGATCAGCTGCACAAAGGTAGCTCTGATAAGTATATTTGTCAGTGAGGGATTTTCTAGCAGCCGCAGCTTTCACTCCTCACTTATACACAGGTACATTCGGCTGGAGGGTGCGGTGATGAACCCGGGGGAATCTAACCCTAACATTGCCCTGGCTCAGTCACTCATGCCTGTCTGCTTCCAGGTAACATTAATTTGCAGAGATGTACAGTGGATGAAATCTAGGTGCCTGTAAGCATTTTGTCGCATGACAACCTGGCTCCTGGCATTTGTTGAGCCCTGTAAATTTACATACATTTTTATTTATAGTACAGTATTCAATTTATTTCTGATTGCTTGAGTTCTTGTTAACTTAGAGTCTACTGTATATATATATGTGTGAATATATCAATAGATTCATAGCCTTATTCAAATAACAGAAACCAGAAATCCTAATAACAAGTCTAGGACAATACGAGATGGTTGTTAGTTGAAAAGAAAATTGATCAAGCGCTTGCAGTATTGTATACTCAGTAGGATATTTTGACAGCTAGCATATGACAGAGAAGGGAGTAGGGTTGTTGTTAGCACTGAGCTTTGACATGTCTGGAAAAGTAGACTAGTTTATAATATAATAGGAAGGGTAGCCAAATGGAGTTGTAAGTGGCGTACCGACATTAGGGCCATGATTGGCTTTTCCATTGAGGATATTTATACATCTGTAACTGTCGGAATTAAATGTAAATATTGGATACAGTCATCAGATTGTGGCTGGTAAATATTAGTGGTAATCAATGTTTCATTTATAACTTTTGCATAACTATATACATGTGAGGATGGGGGCCCTTGCTCACATTTCCAAGTGGATGACACAGAAAATGTGGGCACCAGAAATGTAAATCTGGATTCTCTTGATGTGAATTAATGCAGATTTTTTTCTTGAGGAATACTAGTTTTGTTGTTTAGTTTTCAGTTGTGTCCAACTCTCTGTGACCCTATGAACTGCAGCACTTCAGGCACTTCTGTCAACCACTGCCCCTCTGAGCTCTCTCAAGCTTGCGCTCAATGCTTCAGTGACCGTATCTATCAATCCACGCCTTTTCCTTACCCTTCTTTGTGTGCATTCAATGTTTCCAAGCATCAGCGTCTTCAATATCCTGTCTTCTCATGATATGGCCAACATGTTTGAACTTTGGCTTCATGATCAAAACTTCCAGTGAATAGTTTTGCTTTATTTCCTGTAGAATTTATTGATTGGATATTCTTGCAGTACAAGGCACTGTAATCATTTTTCTCCAGCACCACAAATAAAAGATGTGAATTCTAAAGCGCTCAGTCTTCTTTATTGTCCAGCTCTCATATGCATATGTTACTACTGGGAATACCATAGTTCTAACAATGGAGACTTGCCAGAACTTTCCTTCTCAGAAGCATACATCTTTTAATTTCATGACTGCAGTCACCATCTGCAGAGATCTTGGAGCCCAGGAAAATGAAATCTGTCACTGCCTCCACTTATTCCCCATCTATTTACCAGGAACAGAGATTGCAGTTCGCTGTGATATTTGTCTTTTTAACATTGAGCAGAAAGCCAGCTTTTGCATTCTCTTCTTTCACCATCTTTGTGCATAATCCAACCTAGGATATGTTTCAAACATGTATTATACCGCAAGCATATGCCTAAAAGGTGCCATGTATAAAGTGGCATTTGGATTAAAGAAAATGCATCATGGACTCATTTGCATGTTCCTGCCTAGTTTCCCAGGGTACAGTGTAACAACTGTATCTCTGAAATTTTTGAGCAGGAAATAATTGTTTTTTAGAAATTAAAATGGGAACATAAATCTACAATTTATTTACTGTAGTACTTCACACTCATCAACAGTCACGGTAGTTCCTCCTCATTTTCTGTATCTAAGGTTATTGATCTTTGTCCCAGCAATACATTTAATAATTATACAATATACATCCATGTTGCACTCCTTTCCCGGATCTTGAACCATTTGGTTGTTCCATTTCGGAATCTGTTCTTGACTCCTCAGGAGGCAGATGAGTTGGTCTGGTACCCACATCTCTTTAAGAACTTGCAACATTTTGTTGTGATCCACACAGTCAAATGCTTTGGGATATGAAGGAGAGGTCATTTTGTTTTCTGGAACTCTCTTGCTTTCTTTATAATCCAGCTGACATTGGCAATTTGAACTCGTGCCTTTGTCTATATAAAACACGGCTTGCACATTTAGTTCTCAGTCCACATATTGCATGATCTTAAGCATTATTTTACTAACATGTGAAACAAGTGCAATTGCTTGATAATTGGAGTACTCTTTGGCACTGGCATTTTTTGGGATTGGGATCTACACTGACCTTTTCTAGTGCACTGGCCACTGTTTTCCAAATTTGTTGGCATAATGCAATCAACACTTTCTGAGATCATCTTGTAGGATTCTGAATTTGTAGGAACAGTTCAGCTCGGATTCCATTTAACTCCTGCATCTTTGTAATCAGCAAGGCTTTTAAGGGCCCATCTCACTTTACTCTCCAAGATAACTGGTTCTAACTCATTTGACAATCTCTTGAGATTTTCAGCTGATAACATCCTTCCTGTATAAATATTCTGTGTATTCCTGCCACCTCTTCTTTATATGATCTACTTCTGTTAATTCTCTACTATTTTTCTATTTTATCATGCCCATTTTGTCACGAAAGGTTCTAATGGGATCCTCAATTTTATTAAAGAGATATTTTGGCTATCCTGTGGAATTTGACATTCAGTTGGACAAATCTTGTGAATATTTCCTAACTCCTCTACCTTTAAATTTCCTTCTTTCCTGAGCTTCTATCATGACTTAAATCACTGTGATGTTAAATGGCTTGCTTTGAATTCAATTTGAAAGCATTCTGTTATTTATTGGGTTATGAACAAGCTCTACTTTGGCCACTTTTTGATTGACAATGAGAGCTACTTCTTTTCTTCTGCAAGATTCATGACCACAGCAGAATATCTAGTGTGTTGTCTGATATGAAATGCCCCATTCCAGTCTATCTGAGTTCACTAATTCCCAGTATATCAATGTTTAATCTTTTCATCTCATGTTTGACCATGTCCAGTTTGCCTTGGTTCATAGTTCTAATTTTCCAGAATCCTATGCTGAATTGTTCTTTGCAGCAGCAAACTTTCCTTTAGCCTCCAGACACATCTGCATCCTCTTGATTTTGGCCCAACCACTTCATTAGATCTGGTGCTATTTGTACTCACCTCTTCTCTTCCCCGAAAATGTGTCCTGAGTGTATCACGTTCCACTGCCATATTGTTCTGTTTGTGATTGTGCTTATCCATAAGATTAGCAAAGATACTGGAGTGGGGTGCCGCTTCCTTCTCCAGTGGACTGCAATTTGTCTGACCTCTCTGCTATGACCTACCCATCTTGGGTATAGCTCACAGCTTCATTGAGGTACACAAGCCCCTTCACCATGACAAGGAAGTGACCCAGAAGGTCTTCACCAAATACAACTTCATAAACTTGGGATCCAGAGATTATGAATGTAAAATAATGTTAGGACAATTGTTCCCTTGTGAGATTTCCATCCATCATTGTGCTATATTCTATGCCAGCCATTTCTATGTTCAGTAACATGACAGAATAAAATAATTAATAACCTCTATTTTAGGAAAATGGGAAAAAAGACAAAGGGAGTGCACATGAATTTGGAGGCCTTTGCAGCTGTACAAGTTATTTTATGATAGCTCCAATATATATTGGTAGTCACATGCATATAACAGCGCTATGTATAGAGTGATATGATACTAAGATAACATGTGTGTCTTATAGGACACTGTGTAATCCTAAATAAATACTCTTTTGAAGACCTAAACTAATAATAGACTAAATGTTTTTAGGTTGTAAAAATATAATACAGTCTTTAAATTATTACTTCATTTATACAATTATCCTGAAGTGGGAGCCGCCATTTAGTTTCCCCACACTACTTCCCCACGCTACTTCCTGTTGTGAGATGATACTTTGATTGCACAGGTAGCTTCAATCTGGACATCGTTAAACACGGAGCACTTAGGCAATGAGGCGAGCCGTTAAACCCGGAGCACTTTTTTCGGGATTTAGCCAAGACGCAGGACTTAGAACAGAAAAATTACAGACTTAGCATAAAAAAATACAAGACGCAGGACTTAACATTACGACCTCGCAAAAATACGACATTAATGGCCGAACCATGCTCACCTGAAAACATTAAAAGCACAATAAATACACACAAGAAAATACATTAGAAACTTACCCACAGCAAGGGGGGGGGGGGCACCCAGGACCTCTGCAACTGAAGTTACACCTCAATTTACGTCCAAATTCCCGAGTTTAGACACACGAAAATCCCCTAAGCGAGGGAAAAAATGGCCGAAGGCGCTCATTGCGAGCCACGCAAGGATCTCGGAAGAACAACAAAATGTATGTCTGGACCAAACAGCATTACCTGCCTTACAATTTTATTGCGTTAATTTTTGATGGGCAAGTCGCTAGTTCACATATAATAGTTGTCAAACTGCGAGTTGTCGTCACGATGCGAGCCGTTGAGGCACGAGCTCGCAAAAAATACAACTTTAACTGCCAAACCACCGAACTGGAAAAGACGTCGATAATGCACAAATATGCCTCAAATTCACTTACACCCTCACGCACAGCACAGGGGGAGAGCCAGGAAGCCCATGGGTGAGGTTGCAGGTTAATTCAAGGCAAATTTGTAATTTTTTAAAGATTAGAAATCGACTAAGCGAGAAAAAAAATGGCGGCTGAAAAAAATGAAAACCAGGCAAAACGAGGCCGTAGCACGGAACTCAATGCCAGGCGCGAACAAGTTACAAACCTCAACGCCAGGTGCGTAGGAGTTGCAAAATATACCATTACGACGGACGGAAAATGCTGGCGAAGCAAGTAAGACATAGGCAATTGCCGCCATTTTACAACGCTAACTTGCAAATAACAACATTACGATTCCCAAAATGTCGGTTTACCGCCTAAACTAACGTGCACGCAGCCTATATATACTGAAGTTTGCAAATTTGTCATATTTTCTCCTCAGGTCATGGACAGTCCAACTGTACATTTTCTGCTGTCAGAAAATCTAAAGAGATTGTTAGCTCTTCAGGATATTGATTGCTGGATATTAATTACAAACAGGTAAAGTATATTAATTTATTAATAAAAAAATATTATTATTAAAAAATATATATGCTAAATCTCATATTTTACATTGCCCTTACTTTATGAATACATAAATGATTAGCTCTTTCTAATACATTTATTAATTGATTAATTAATTATTAATGTACATTAATTTTTTCATTATTAATTAGTAATTACAAAAAAAGTATATTTTACACTGCACTACAAATTTTTTTATATTTTACACTGCACTTATATATCTAGCACTTATATATCTATATTACTGCTCATTGGCTGACACGGATAGGACCCTCAAAGCAGTTAAATATTTAAATCCGTTTATTATGCTCTGACACCTCTATTGGGGGAGGACTGTGGCACATTAATTAACAAATAATGTCAGTGAAAAAAAGAGAAACATTGCTCTTTCTAATACATGTATTCATTGATTAATTAATTATTAACGTACATTAATTTATTAATTGTTAATTAGTAATAATTACAAAAAATATATAAATATTTTACACTGCACTAAAACATGTATATTTGACACTGCACTTATATATCTGTATTACTGCTCATTGGCTGACAGGGATAGGACCCTCAAAGCAGTTAAACATTTACATCAGTTTCTTAGGCGCTGACACCTGCTACACTTCATATTTTAGACTGCCTTTACGTTTTGCATGTATGCCAATTCAACATCATACTTTCATTGATTAATGAATTAATTGAATCCAAACATTAAAAATGCTTTTCATGTCAATTTTACAGTTTGCTCATCTCTGTGAACACTGGATCTGCATGAACACAGAGTGTGAGCCCTGCAGCATTTCATCTGCAATTACATCAACTTTACAGGTATTTGATTTAATGATGCCCTTCTTTAGGAAAAAATGATTAAGTCTTTTTGTTTTGCATTTATGACAGTTATTGATTAATCAATTAATGTATATTAATTTATGAATTAACTATCACATATAATAGTTGTCAAACTGCGAGTTGTTGTCATGCTTGCGAGCCTCGCGAAGCGAGGCGACCCGTTTGCTGCCCTTATATTTTATCTTTTTTCACGATCGAAAATTGCCGAAGCGGGGGAGAAAATGGCGCCAGTAAAAAATGTAAAAATTCGGAAACAAGATGAAAACGAGGCTCAGCAAGGCCAGGCACGCAGAACTTAGAAAATACACAATGGCAAAGACAGTAACACTTACACCACCGCCAGGCACGCAGGACTTCGAAAATAAAACCAACTGCAGTCACAGCACCACGCAAAGATTCAGCAGAGACACAGAGGAGAAAGACACAGGGAAGGGACAGGGGAGATGCTGAAAAGAGACACATGGCATTACCAAGCACAAAAGTTGCAAGTTGACGAAGCCTGTAATGAGCGGTGAAGTAGATGGGAGGAAAGGCTCGCAATGAGCGCCAAAGGCGCTCAGCTCGGGGATTGCGATGAGTGCCAAAGATGCTCAGAGGGGCCATATCCTCGCATTTTGTGGCGAACAGCATTGCTAGGCTTCACATGTTATTGCCGTAATTTTGGACGGGCAGTTCGCTAGTGTATAAATATTAGCCACGAACCATTCCACATGCACTCACTGCATGGCATGGATATATGATGTAACTTATATAAAAAACACGGCAAGGAATGAACTATGCACACAGATTCCAGAATTATGTATGAACATGTTAGAATATACATTTTCTTAGAAAAAAATAATGGATTTACTTTAGCCCATTATTTATTAATATGATGACATTTTTATTTCCACGCTGTGGCATCTCCAGATTTCTTTCCTTTGTTCCTAAAGAATCAGATCTTTCATCTAGTGATTCCTGGATATTATCTTTATTTACAAAACTGCTTTATGTCTCTATTGGCTTAGTTACTTTTCGTCTACAATACATTGAGCTGCAGATTGGATTGCTATGACAGGCAACATCTTAATCCTATATTTATGTACTATAATCTTACTAAAGCAATTTCCTATCCAATGCAAATACATGCTGTTCAGTCCATAACAGTTTGAATTATCTATATTTTTCTTTGTTTTTTTTAATACTATGATTTTTTAATGTTGGAATTATTTCTGTAGTGTTTTGCAAAAACATTAAATAAATTTTATATACATGTTTATTTTCTAGCTACAAAGGATATAATAACTGCAGATCTGTTGTGTCAAAACCACTCTTTTGAACAATATATGTATAAGAGCATTATTACATAAGGGAATGTGTCATAAACTATGATAATTTGGTGAAGGTTACATAGATGAAAGGGGTGGTTTAGATTTCTGCAGGAGAAGGACTTGACATTATAATTTCAACTGACTACTTCTGAGCCTGCCTAGCTGAAGGGGGGTAATCAAGTGAAATATTCAATTATATAATGAACCCTCTTCCTCTACCCCTCCTCCTTTTCCCCCACCCCTCTCTCAATTGATAATCAGATACCATTAGGCTCAAGTGTCAACGAGAGTTAAAACAGTAAGGACTACACATAGGGCCTCATTCAATTGCTATTTTTTCAAGATCCGGGCCCGCAAGTATCCTATTCTGATTGGCTCCAAGCATCTGCACCTTCTGATTGGCTGGTGAAACTGTCAATCAGATTGCAGCCAATCAGAAGGCGCATATGCTTGAAGCCAATCAGAATGGGATGAGATTAAATATGATTAACAGTTACATCAGCCAATCAGAATGGGATATAGGGGAGTATCCCATTTTGATTGGCTCACACATTTGCACCTTCTGATTGGCTGAAATATGATTGACAGCAATTTCAGCCAATCAAAAGGCGCCATTTCGAAACTTTGACTGGAGCATACGTGAGAACCATCATTTGTGGTGGGTAGCTCCTCAAGGGAGGAGCTCCATTATTTATTTTTTTGTAGAATTCTGTTTTTTTTTGGAGGGGCCCTGCCTGCAACGACTGAAGGAAGACCGGAGCATCGCTGCATGGGCATTTTGGACAGGTAAGTGGCCTATTAGGCCTATATTATATTACATGTTGTATGTATTTATGTATTAAGTGTAATTTTTTTTTTATTGTAGGTGTGACCGGACCTGTGGACATTTTTGGAGGGCCCTGTCTGGGACGAAGACCAGCATCGCATTTGGGGGGGCATTTGGGCAAGGTAAGTGGTATAATATACCATTTATTTTATTGCCTGGTGTAGGTTTTTTATTTTCTGTAATTAGTCTTTTTTTTTTTTTTCTGTGATTAGTGGGGTGCTAGGGATTTAACAGTGTAGTGCTTGACTTAGTGTCATGAGGGTCCTGGGGGACCCTCATGGCACTTATAGGGTTTATGTGAGGGTTGATTATTGTCCCATAAGGGTCTATATAGACCCTTATGGGACTGATGGGGTTAATTAAGGGCTCATGTGGGTCTGTATAGATCCCCATGAGTGATGGGGTTAATTAGAGACTTATGAGTGATAGGGTTCATTTTAATTGTATGGCGGGTCCTTTAAGTTTAATCTTTAAATGCTGCGGGGGTCCCAAGCATCAATGTGGGGGACCCTCCAGAGGTCCTGATGGGGACCCCGCAGCATAGGGGGGTTAATGTTCGTTGCCGCGGGGGTACTTACAGAACCCCCGCAGCATGGGGTTAACAATGTGTGTGCCGTTGGCCCTTTAAGGACCCGCGGCAGGAAGTTTACAATTTTAAATGCTGCAGTGGTCCTGATCGGGACCCCTGAAGCAAGGGGTTGATGTGGGGACCCTGAGAAAGTTCCAATTGGGACCCCTGCATCATGGGGTTCATGTTCGGACCCTGCAGCATTTTCACAAGTCCTGCGGGCTTCAAAGCCCTACGAGCTTGGAGGTTGGAAACACTGATGTCATGATGACGATCTCTGTTTCCATTGGCTGTTTCAATAGCAGGACTTATGGGCTTCATGTTCAGGACCGTAGATGCTACTTCCAACAGCATGGTTTCAGATTCTCGGGAAGGGGGACTACTTGCGGGCCCGGCCAATTAAATAGTAAAGTAGAAGTAGAGCTACTCAAGCACTCATCTCAAAATTAGCAAATCGGGTATTTACTCTTGAGTAACGGCCCAAATTGAATAATATTTAGTTTGTAAAAAATTCAGGTTTGCACTTCAAATGTTTCTTTTTGGCTTACATAGCTGCTATCTTGTTTTTTTAGTTTATTACCTGTGAATATAGTCCTAAATTACAGTTGATTTAGTAGTCTTTATTGCACCAATGGCTGCTGTAACTGATCATTTCTATAATATGTCTTTAATAGAGACCAGATTTTAAACACGTCAGAAAAACATTTTGAATTCAAATTTTTTTCACCTATATTCACACAGTTATTTCAAGCCTGTATGGAGTTTGTGTGGAGAGATTTGGGAACCACTGGATTTGCATACTATCTGTTTTTATACACCAGGATTTCTAAATGTAAAAGGCAATTAAAAGGTGATTCCAATTAACTGAATTGGAAACAGCAAGAAAAGTAAAAATACAGTGAGTATGTTTTAACCATTCTATGAAATAGAAGTTCTTAAAACTAGTGACTCCATCAGAAAAATCTAGGCCCAGTACACATATAAAAGCCATTGCCCGCCAAACACTCAACTCCTCCCATTTCCAGGTACTTTATACTGTATTTATCGGCGTATAACATGCACCGGCGTATAACACGCACCTTAACCCCCCCTCCTCAACCTCCCTCCTCATCCTCAACCTCCCTCCTCATCCTCAACCTACCTCCTCATCCTCAACCCCCCATCCTCAAACTCCCTCCTCATCCTCAACCCACCTCCTCATCCTCAACCCCTAATCCTCAACCCCCTCCTCAACCCTCTCCTCATTCTCGACCCCCCTCCTCATCCTCAACCCCCGCCTCAACCCCCCTCCTCAACCTAAACCCCCCTAAATACCTCCCCCTCTCCCTTTCCCCTCACTTACCTGCTTCTGCTCCAGCCTCCACTCCTTCTTGACCCGGTGCGCATGTGACGTCACATGCGCGCCACGCCATTAGCATATACCGTTAAATACGGTATATCATATACTAATTTGTAACCGATTAGGAGATTTCTTGATAATATTAATAACAGTGATTTTGGTTGCCATTTGTCTGGGGATTGCCAGATTCCATGTTCTATTTGTTTTGGTGTACCCAAGGTTTGACCTCAGAGTTATGTCCAAACATGGGTTTGTCTCATGTCAATTACATTAGTTCATAATTATATATATATATATATATATATATATATATATATATGTATATATATATATGGCTATTATTACATCACACATTCGTGTGTGAGTTTCAGGGCAACAGCAAGCATTGAAGTCATCAGATTGTATATTTGAATTTCACAGTGCAGCTGATTGAAACAGCCATTGCTATGTGATGTAGGTTATATCAGTGTGTAGTGGTATGTGTTAACATGAATGACAATTATATTTTATAAGTTGTGTTATATGTTTATATTGCAAGGCAATGCTCACCTTGCAGGATGTCTGTTCTGTCCAGTTACTGGGGGATTCTCATGACTCTAGTCATGGACATTCTGCTATAACAACGGGTATGTGTTGTGGTTATGTATTAGGTGGTGGTGGGTATGGATGGGTTGGGTGATGGTAATGCGTTAGGGTAGGGTTGGTATGGAGTAGATTGGACCGGTATCTAAAATGGCCTATGTGATCTGTATGTTTATTAATTATAGGGAGACATGCAGCCTATGTGTTAAATTAACATGGGAAATAATGTAAAAATAATGTAAAAATTGTGTGAAATTAATGCACTCCAACCTACTTTGCTATCCTCTGTCTCTCTTGCAAAAAACAAACAAAAAAAAGACAGATCTCTCCGTGCAGCACAACATTGTAAATATTTGAGTGGGGAACAATTACAGTCAATATAATCGCTAGGTTTAATTTTTTGCTGAAGCTATTTAACTTCATTGGAGTTGCTATGGGAGATTACTGCGTTTATTGGGTCTGACTCACTAATTCATATTCGTAGCTGCTTACGCAAACTACTACTGCGCACGTTACATCAAACCCATAATGTACAACACCCCCTGTCTATGTACATTTTATGGGGGTTTTCTTGTGCTGGCTATGTAACAGCTTCACTAACATGACAGTACAGCAGCCTATTGGGCTTTTTTTCTGGAGTCATGTAACCAATGCCCAAGGATGTTACGATGGGTAGAAAGATAATTAAAAATGCTCTCCACTTTACATCCAGTAAGGAAACAAAAAATTGAAAGGTCCTGACACTACAAACTACCCCTAAAGCATAGTACCAAAGCAGCAAGCTAGCTCCCACTTTTCCACAGAGGCATGAGTATATGCAAGAAGTAAACCTTTTATATGAAATTTGTATAATAATGTAGGATCATAGATTTGTTAGCAGATATGACCCCAAAGGAACTTCAAAGATTCCAGGGGTGTTGGAACCAAAATAATTCTGGGCGGGGGATACAGCTCATTTAATACACAGAACACTTAACAACTTCTATACAAATACAAGAATAGTGCCATAGAAATAACGTTTCTGTTGACACCCTATACTTTCTAACAAAACCATCTACACCTTCATCCAAACATATTCATCTAATCATCCAAACAATGTGGGTACTTTTAAGACAAGATTATTTCAGGCATAGAGAATATTTTTTTCTTCTCTACACAAGGGACTTATAACCAAAAATTATATATTTTTAGATTCTGCTTTGATTTTGCAGTTTTAGTAATCCTGGGTGTTGCCTGCCTGGCTCTATGTGAATGGGATGGGCATAAAAAAAATGATGTGTTTAAACAAGACATCTTTGTTATCAAGTAAAATGTTTTAAAGAGAACTGGCATGGCCCCAAAGAAAAGAACAGAAAAAAATGTAGTCATAAATGAAAATGTTTTCAAGGTGCATAGGTGAACGTCCTGGATTAATTCAAAGCAGTTAACAAACCTCTCAAATATGTATCTTTGCAAACTAATTGTTTTTTATGTGGAGTATAGGACTGAGCAGTTATTTCTGCAGAAGCCCAACCAATATCACTGGGCCTCATACCATCCACTTTGCAGATTCACTCTCCAACTGTCATATCCCAATTTCTGATTACCAAGTTTTTTTTGTCTTTAGACCTAGAGCTTCTCAAGCCACAACATCTCCTCAGCCCATGAACTCATCTGTCCACACCAACCCACCTATGATTTTTGTTAAATTATAGTGCAGGTTTAGCACTATCACCTTCATTTTTCACAGCTGATACACTCACAAACATAATCAATAATTAACCCTTTACTCTTTTTCCAATTATTTGACAAACCCCTGTTTCTTCCTTTTAATTACTTCTCCTTTTATTTTATTTATCCCGTTAGATTGTTGTTTGCATGTTTTCAATTTTATAAGGTGCTTTGAAAAAAGTACCATCCACTATCCACCATAATAGTTTTCAATTGTGAACAACGCTTGCAAGATGCGTTATGTGCAGGCGTTACAAGCTGCTAACCCTAAATCTCAGGGAATGGTGCAACTGCGCATGAGTTGCGTTATGTTTGCGCATGCAAGGTAGAACAGAGGAAAAGCGCATGAGCGGCGGAGTTGGGTCACTGGGGGGAGAGAGAGGGAGGGAGAAAGAGAGAGGGAAGGGGGGAGAGTGGGAGAGAGAGGAGGAAAGAGAGAGAGGGGGAAGTAGAGAGAGAGGGAGAGAGAGAGGGAAAAACCAAGGGAGGGGGAGAGAGAGAAGGAGGGAGGCAGCGAAAAAGGGAGGGAGTTAGAGAGGGGGTGAGAGAGAGGAGAGGGAGAGAGACAGAGAGCACACATATAGCAGAAAAAAGGCAGAGAGAGAGAGAGAGGGCACAGAGAGATACAGAGGGTACAGAGAGATAGCACACACACAAAGAGCTTTGAGCTTAGAATCCAGTGTCCATAGAGCTTTCCCAAAGAACCTTGCAAGATCGAAATCTTGCAGACTTAAAATCTAAAGGTTTGGCTGTGCTACAGTAGGGTTAAAGATGCATTGTGCATGTTAAGGCAGCAAGTGATAGTCTTTTTTAAAAATATGTGTTTTTAGTGAGGTTTTGAAGGATTTGAGGCAGGAGGATAGTTTAATGGAGCGAGGCATGGAATTAAAGAAAATAGGGGCAGCACAAGAAAAGTCCTGAAGGCAGAAGTGAGAGGAGGAAAGAAGAAGGTCATTAGCAGAGCATAGAGGGCGGGTGGGGGAATATTTGGAGATGAGAGCAGAGAAATGACGGGTGTGCTGTTGTTGAGAGCTTTGTAAGTTAGAGTCATGATTTAAAATTTTACTACGGAGGCTACGAAAAGCCAAGGAAGTGATTGACAGACAGGTGCTGCAGACACTGAACGATGTTTATGGTAGATGAGTCTAGTAGAGACATTCATTATGGATTAAAGTGGGTATAGATGGGTGGGTAGGATATATATACTAAAACCAAACTATGGGAAACAGAAATCAATAACTCAACTGGAAACATTATAATGTACAGGGCTATAATAGGCAATTCAAAAAGTATGCAAAGAGCTGGGGATTACATGTTGCAACCCAAATATACTTGCTGTTCAGCTTCCATGCTCCAGTGTTTGCCCACTTGAAATCCAGCTGCTTCTGTCCCAAAACAAAAAAGATATTGTTGCCAACGGGCCGTTTCGTCCATTCTAGTGGACTCTAAGGCTAGACTCGTAGCTTGCTTTCCTGGCTTTTAAAGCCAGTGTACGAATGGGTTTTGCGTATTGCGGAATGACGTTGATGTTGTAACATCATAATGTTGGTGTGATTGCGGAATTACACAATTCAACATAGTAACAACTTTATTGTTCCTTTGACATTGTGCAATGACGCGATTCAAAGGGTTCATAACTTTATTGTGTTTCTGGCAGAACAGGAGCTAAATAGAAATTTTGACTTGAATTTTAACTAGCGTTAATTAGCAGATAGTGTATATCAAGCATATTCACCCTCCAGCAGCCCCATTCAGCTCCCAACCCCTCAGCAGCACCATTCAGACCCTTAGCAGTCCCATTCAGCTCCACAGCAGCCCCACAGCGGCACCATTCACCCTGCAGCAGCCCCATTCAGCCTCCAACTCCCAGCAGCCCCATTCAGCCACCAACACCCCAGTAGCACAATTCAGCCCTTCAGCAGCCTCATTCAGCCCCACAACCCCCCATCAGCACCATTTACCCCCTCCCAGCAGCCTCATAAGCCCCCAGCAACACCACTCACCCCCAGCTGGCAATTTTACCCTCAGCAGCCCCCAGCCATCTTATTCACACACCCAGCAGTCCCATTCAACACCCAGGAGCCACATCCAGCCCCATCTACCCCAGCAGCCCCCTCATCTTACTTGTTCATTGTGGTCCCTGGTCCAGTTGTCTCATTAGTCAGAGGCTGGATATGCTTCCCCTGCCGGATCCTCATACTACAGGGGAGGGGAATTCCTAATTAAGTCATGTGACCCTGCAGTATGACGATCCAGCAGGGGAAGGATACCCAATCTCTGACTAATGAGACAACCGACCAGGGACCACAGTGAACAAGTAAGAGGAGGGGGCTGCTGGTGACTCACACTGCCCGGCTGATCAGAGGCCGCTGACTGGTGCTGGTCCACGGCAAAGGTGTTGGGGACCCATGTTTTACACAATTGTTTCTCCTATATGTAATGGGGGGTTCTTCTGTTAGAAACTCTCTAAGTGTTTTGTCCTCTCTTAGAATGTACCAATGCTATTTTAAGATGTTTTTTATAGACTTCCAATCATTACCGTATGTCATTATACAGCGTATTGTTTGTTCTGGCTCTTTTTCATCCAGATTTTTTTTTTTGTATAATAAGTCTTCACGTTCGCTTAATAGCACTCTTTTATACGCTCTCTTCAAAGTTCGTTTTTTGATATCCGTGATGTCTAAATCTTAGTCGCAGATCTTTTGCCTGTTCTTTAAAGTCAGTTATGCTGTCACAGTTTCTTTTCAGTCTAAGATATTGCCCTGTGGCTATTCCGGCTTTTAATGTGACTGGATGCTGACTAGACCAATGAAGGAAAGAGTTATAGGCTGTTTGTTTGCAAAATACTGAAAAGTATGTATATTTCCTTTGTCCTTCCTTCCTATCGTCTTTCGTGAGACTTAGGCTTAAAAATTCCACTCTTTGATTGTTAAGCAGCAATGTGAATTTGAGGCCCAGATCATTCTGGTTTAAGATTTTAATAAAGTCTTCAAATTATTTTTTAGAGCCAGACCAGAATAGTAGTATATCGTCAATGAAACGTTGCCAGAGTACAATGTTTTTGGTGTATTTCTGCATCGATTCACTAAATACTTTGGTTTCTTCCCAGTGCCCCAAGTACATATTTGCATAACTTGGGGCACAGGACGTCCCCATGGCCGTTCCTTTGCTTTGCTGGTACCAGCGGTTGTTAAACAGAAAGTAATTACATCATACATTGTATAGTGACTCCAACATTGATATTATTAATGCCCACTCCACTACACATAACAACATAATTTATGAAATACCCCCCTTCAACCAGTAATATGAAGCAAGTGACTAGCACAAAGCACATTCTAAACACATATCATTTCTGATTAAGCCAAGTCCAGTGGGGTAGGGGGTGGGGCCTTCTGGGCATGATAGAGGGTGTCAAGAGGAGAGTTTGAGGAGATAAATTGGGTAAGGCGATTATAGACGAGCCACTCAAGCATTTTGGAAGCCAGGGGAAGTAGAGAGATAGGGCGGTAGTTAGTTGAAGAATCAGCGTCAGATTAGGGTTTCTTAAGAATGGGTGTCATTACGGCATGTTTTAAAGATGATGGAAACGTGCCAGTATTTAGGGAAATGTTGAAGAGACGTGTGAGAGCACAGATAAGTGTGGTAGAGGGGGGGGGGGGGGGGGGTTAGCTGTAATGGAATAGGATCTAGAGGACAGGTAGTAAGGTGAGAGGTTGATAGTAGGCAGGAAACTTTAAAGGCGTGGATAGTGGCTGTGGGGGAAGGGCGTACCTAGTGGGTTTGGGGAAGGGCGAAGGCTGGGTGTCGTCAGTTAGTTGAGAAGAGGGAGTGAGGAGAGTTTGTTGCAAATGTTTTCGATTTTATGCTTAAAATGGCTGCCAATGTCTTCAGCTGTGAGACATAAGGTGGTGGTGGTGGCTGGAGTGCTGAAAGTGGTGAACAAACATTTGGGGTTAGAGTACAGAGTAGATATTAATGATGTAAAAAAACCTTGTTTTGCAAGGTTGAGGGCAGAGAAGTAGGAGTGCAACATAAACTTGTAGTGGAGGAAGTCTGCTGAAGTTCGACATTTCCTCCATAGTCGTTCAGCAGTGCGGAAGCACCTTTATATGTATCGTGTTTGTGTAGTGTGCCATGATTGTGGGTGAGAGCAAGGACATCTGCCTATGGTTATGGGGGTCAGAGTGTCAATGGTGGAACTAAGAGTCATGTCGTACTGAGAGGTGGCAATGCCAGAACAGGGGAGGCCAGTGAAGGGACTGATAAAAGTTTTTACCACAGTGGAAAGGTGTTGTGAGTCAAGTGCTTGAAGGTTTCTCCTTGTAATGGCGACTGGGGCTGAAGAAAGGCGGTGAGAGAAAAATGTGGTGAAGCTGCAGGATAGAAGGTGAATGTTAGATAGAGGGAGTGGGCAAGGTTAGAGTTTGAACCGAGATGGGTAAAAATAAGGTCTAAGGAATGTCCATCATGGTGCGTTAGGGAATCTGTCCATTATGAGAGGCAGAGGAGAGATCGGAGTGTCAATGCTAAAGTTGAAGTCGCCAAGAACAAGTGAAGAAACTTTGGAGGAGAGAAAGTGGGAGAGTTAGGCAGCGAAGTGATCAAGAAATTGAGAGTATGGCCCAGGAGGGCTGTAGATCATAGCAGCATGTAAAGAGATAGGTGAGAAAAGGTGGATGGTGTGAACTTCAAAAGATGGAAATTGGCGGGAAGGAACAGGGAAATGTGAACAGAGAGGGAATTAATATGCCAAGACCACCATCTTGCTTGTTCCCAGGTTGAGGTGTGTGACGGAAGTGAAAGCCACCATGGGAGAGTGCTGAAGGGGAGGCAGATGAGGAGAGCCATGTTTCTGTGAGAGCCAGTAGATTGAGGGAGTTATCATTATTAACTTTTATCTGTAAAGCACCAACATATTCTGTATTGCTGCACAGGGGATAAGAACAAGGAAATATACATTATACAATATTAAGAACTGCAGAAAATGGAAGGCCCTGTTTTGAGCTCCAATTCTTTGTATCCTACAAGAATGGAAACTCACTACTTACAATCTAAAGGAGTTTGAAATAAATAGTTCATGGATGAAAGTGAGTTTATTGCAGATAGATTGTTAATTCCAGAGGGCACAGAAGAAGGTCAAAGGGGAAGGTTTGTGACAGGAGATAGGTATTAAATTGTGGGGATTTTGGGTGTTTGCAATCCTGGGGGCTGTGCGTAGCTGACAGCAGGTGGAAATGAGTGAGGGGCCTGGCTTAGGAGATATATCTCTAACTGCCAGCAGATGGAGGAGTGAAAGGGATAGGAGATGGAAGTGGGTCTTACAGAAGCATTTCTGATTGTGAGCTGTAGGAAATGTAAATATGTCCATAAAATAACGGAATCCATAAAAATAAAAAAAATAATCTTATACAGTCGTATTGACATGGATGACCCTGTACTCTACTTGCACACTAATCCACTTGCAGGAACTATGCTGGTGCAAACATCAATTTCAAGCTTGATTTTCTCACCTATGCATGTAACAATACCACTACCAAAACTGCCAGAAATAAATATGGCTGACAGAAACACTCTCTACGCATACAGTAAATCAGGCAAATGGTGCTTTATATATATATATATATATATATATATATATATATATATATATATATATATATAAAACCAATCAAGGGGTTGCAGTGTTCAAGCCTAATATAAATTATTCTGGTTACAAATATGTAATAACACATTTCATAAGAAACATATATACATTAAAATATAATATGAGATAATTCATTAACTAGGAAATGTGATTAATTGCCAGTTATTTCCCTTTTAAATGTGCCAAAATGTAATTACAATGTAGATTGAACCAAGTTACTAATATGTTTTTAAACTGAAAATTGGGCAAGATTCATTAAATATCTGCCTATGATTTACGCTACTTGCTGTGCTACTTCAATTATAATAAGTTTGCGAGTTTTCAATCTTGTGTCAGGCCTTGGAAACAAGCTCTATGTACATTTGATTTTATGCTCAAAAACAGGGCCCTCCATTCTTTACAAGGTGTTTAATTTGTTTTCTGCTATGTACTCAACCCCTGTACAGCGCTACGGAATATGTTGGCGCGATATAAATAAAGATAATAATAATAATACAGACTGTAATAAATGTATTGTGGCTTCTACTATAGTATATTGTAGTAGTATATATAGTGGCAAAGTGTATAATAGCAACAATAATAAGGATTTGCTTAACATTTATGTAAATTATTTGAAAAAATGAGTTCTAATTATGGGAGTAATAAATTGCCCATCTTTAATATTTTCTAGTACATGATGTGTATAGAGAGGAAACATTCTTAGTAAATACCATGAAGGATTTTGCATATAGTTCACCTGTAGCCCACCCCATAGTAAAGGCTCATAATGGGATGAGCCCGCGCCTCTCGCCTAGCGAAGGCCGCAGTTGCTGGTAAGGAGCGCAAAAAACATACAAGACACGTTACCACCCATTACGACTTCGCAAAAATCGGCCGCAATTGCGGACATGAATAAATACAAATACACATAAATACACAGAACACATACATAAAAAGCTTACCTACAGCAAGAGGGGGCATCCAGGATCTAAAAAAATGAAGTTACACCTTAATTTAACTAAAAATAAAAGAGTTTGGACACTAAACAATTCTCTAAGTGAGAGAAAAAATGGCAGCCGGCAGACGCATACCACACATTAGCCGCCATTTTAGAACAATAACTTATACAATGCGGAAGTACACAACTACGCTAACGGTTTTGTCTTGCGCACGCACACTATTACACTGCACACATTCACCACGCTTACACAGCAGCTCCACACCACTAATGCTGCAGCAACATCAAAACAGATTGTCAGCTCTTCAACAGAATGCTTCAAAATAGGTAAAGTATATTCATTTATTAATGTATTATTTATTTGATTATTATACACCAAACAGCATTAGCTCACTTACAATTTCATTGCCGTCATTTTTTGACAGGCAATTCGCTTGTACTAAATAATCCCCATAATAATTTTATCTAAATTTAAAAAAAAACACTTTGTTACAATGGTTGTGACAGATCTTTTCTCCCTCTTCAGCTATTTTTTTTTTTTGCTGTAAAGCTGTTCTTTTTGTTCTTCGTGAGGAATGTGTCTCAATCTTTAATAATAATATTATTTGCAAGCAATGACTGGTTTATGAGAAACTGGAACTAGTTATATGTAAGATCACAAATCATCTCAGCAACCACAATTGGCAGGACATGTTCAGTCTCATCATCTTGACACATTCAGGTGTTAACATCAGAGTATCAGGACACACATATTTAAATAGGATTTTCAAAGCAACACTTATACATAAGTGTACATAGAAACATAGGGAAGTTCTTGAAAATAAGTTATGTTTAGGAATAACTGGAACATTTGTTGTGGGAGTTTAATTTAATCCAACAAATTAATGATAAGGTTAGTTTTATCTAGGAATGCATTCCATATTAATATCCAAAAGTGATAAATTATAATCTACCTTAGAAAGCTTTTTGGTGTTAGAATTATTATAGCACAACTCTTAAGAATTTTCTTTTGATATTATAAGCCTTGATAGAAAATAAGTAAAATAAAATTCACACAAAAAATATAGAAATTGCAATTAGGGCTCTATCCATTTGGCAGTGGGACAGTTCAGGTTAAATGTCATTTTATGATCTCAATATAGTAGACATCCGATGAGTTTGAGTGTCACCCATTAAATAGCAAAATAAGGCCTCCATGTAAATCAGCAGCAGGAGCTTCTTACCCCTAAATTCTACACTAATGTAAATCTTTTGCTCCCCCAGGTTAGGGCACTCAGCCCATAGATGTAAATCCTGCCTTAGCCGCAACAGATTTCTGTGTAGGGAGTAGCCAAACTAAGCATTACAGATGAGACAGGTCTCTAGGAGCAATTTGAAATGCGAACGTTGCATTTCTCTTTGGGCCGGAAGTGGTTGCAGGAGCCGGGTTAGGTGTGTAAGGGTCTATCCTTAATGGTGGATGGTCTGCAGAGGAAATGTGAGGCCTGTGATGGTTGAAAAAAAAGGATAAGGAATTAGGTGTATAGGAAATAAGAGAGGGGTGGGCTGTTAGCAAATGGGTTTAGACTTACAGAGTGGGGGATTCAGACGTGGTAGAGGGGGAACAATCTAAGACATTGATTATGGTTACATTAAACAAATTAAAGAGGAAGTATGGCAAAATATTCATGTTGATAGAAGCACTGTATCAACATAATATCACAAGTGTTTACACTGTGCCAAGTGTTTATAGTTTATAATTCTTGGTTTGAGAGAAGACGCTTCTAGAAAACAGCTAGATGGCTGTATTCTGCCCACAGACAGTGGCTCTGTAAATATGGAATTATATGTGCATTACTGTGTGTGGCATACCAAATCCTACCCAAGAGCTTACCATTATAATTATTTTTACTCACCATTATTTTGTGCAGACTGGATCTCTTAAGATATGAATTATGTAGTTAACAATCCCCACCACGTCCTCCTCTGGATCAAGCTGAGCTGGCCAAGGAACAAATCATAGCTTCTCCAGTCCTGCTTCAATATTTATAGTCCTGATGGTACTATGATGTCACTATTGGGAGTGTTATGATGATCCATTACATCATCATTCTATAGTCTGCTGGCAACCTAGTAACAGACACACAGCTTTTAGCAGTGAAAGATCTCTTCTGGAATAGGGCATCAGATACATCTAGCTCCATCCTTCCAATTCTGTTTTTGCATTTTACAATATTTCTTGTATAATTCATGAGGAGACGAAGGAGGAGACAAATGTGCAGCCCATTGGGTTCAATTTTGCTTTTCTCAATAAACAACTTCTAATCCCTTCTCTCATCATATCACGCCTTGGCTACTGCACTTCACCCCTTTGCTGGCCCCATCACCCATCTGTTTCCACTTAAATCCATAATGAATGCCCGCACTAGACTTATCTACCATCATCAGCACTCTGTTTCTCCAGCACCTCTGTGTTATTCACTCCGATGGCTTCCCATAGCCCTCCGAATAAAATTTAAAATCATAACCCTAACATTTTTTGTTTGGCCCTTCAGTCTCCTCCGACTCTTCATGACCCTATAGACTGCAGCATGCCAGGCACATCTGTCAGTCATTTGAGCTCCCTCAAGCTTGTGTTCATTGCTTCAATTATCTAATTCATTCATCTTCTACCATCCCCTTGCTCATGTGCCTTCAACTTTTCCCAGCATCAGAGTCTTCTCTGGGGAATCCTGTCTTCTCATAATATGGCCAAACTATTTGAGCTTTAGCCTCATGAGCAAAGCTTCCAGTGAACAATTTGGCTTGATTTCCTGTAGTATTGTTTGACTGGATCTTCTTGCATTCCAAGGGACTCTAGGTATTTTTATTCAGATACACAATTCAATGGCGTCACTTCTAGCGTGCACAGCCTTCTTTATGGTCCAATTCTCACATTCGTATGTAACAACTGGAAATACCATAGTTCTAACTATGTGTACCTTTTTCTAATAGTATATTATTATATGTTAATAACTTGTCCAGAACTGCCATAGCTTTCCTTCCTAGAAGCAAACATCTTTTAGTTTCATGGCTGTAGTCACCATCTGCAGAGATCTTGTAGCCCAGAAAAATAAAACCTGACCCAAACATATAAAACTTTTAACAAAGGTGTATATGTGCCCTCATCTCAAAATACTCCCCCAATCACCTTTTTTACTTTCTAACAAATTTTTCTCCTCTCTTGTAACTTCATCTGGACTTTAGGACTTTTCTAGAGCTGCCCCTACTTTACAGAACTTCTTGCTTTGCTCCTCCTGACTATCTTTGTGACTCAAAATCTTTAAAAACTCACTAAAATGCATCTGTTTAAAGAATGTTATCATCTTTCGCCTTAATATGTACAATTGCATACTATACATCATACAATTTCTCACATACACATTATACGGTGTAACACACAGCCACCTCCATTGCATTAGCCTACTGCCTTATTCATCTTGCATCTGTCACCCTTCTGTGTCACATCCCAACCTTATCTTCTAGATTGTAAGCTCTTCCGAATAAGGGCTTCTATCTGTTGCACCAATATGTCTGCAGACCCATTTGTTCCATATTTGTATTGTAATGTATTTGTACTTGTAATTCTACTGACCTTAGAATTTGCTTTATATTTGCTAGTTGTACTATATTATACTTTGTAAATAGTGCTATGGAAATAATAATAATAATAAAATATTACATAAAACTGTGAAAAATGAAACAGAGTACATAGGCCAGCCTCTTTGGCCATAAGGGGAAAAAATGCAGATATTTCAATCACCCCCAGGGGTCCCCACTCTGGCGACCCTCCCCACTCTACCCAACTCTGATGAATATCACCAATTCAAAGGTATTCTAACATATGATATTGTACTACACAGAAGGTGCCCCCCTATTCCCCGCCTCCCCAAAACTATGTCCCTATAATAATTCATAACAGAATGTTAATAAATATCATCAATCACCTTACCCTATCAATCCAAGAAGTATGCCAAAAGCATAGAGTATTTTTTGTAAAATACCCAATAAAGACAAAATAAACAGTTCCCACTTAGAATAAAACATACCATCTCAGCTCTCCTTATCCCTATCTATCAATTAATTCCTGGACCATGATCTTGATGTCTCTGTGGAGCCAAAAGGCAAGTGTTGGAGAACTTATAGATGTCAAAACTGTAAGTATAGATTTTATTGCGATAGGAATAATTATGTCAAATAATTTGTCTGGGAATCGTGTAAGGTAAAACCTGGTTCATATATGAGCAGAAGTATGTGCCAAAGATGTCCAAGCTGTCAATAGATACTGTTTTGCTAAATATTTCAGATTTTGCCCCCAGAACGAATTTATGGATGGAATCCCCAAAGGCAGTGCAAAAGATTAGCTGACATACTAATTTTAAATACTAAGGAAGGGTTTTATATATAACCCATGCAACAACCTATAGTTGCAGTAGGAACATTGACAATGCACTATTTAAAACATGCTGTCCTTGTTAGTCATGCATCAAAAAGAGACACTAGTAGATAGTGAAGAACCATATTAGGCTTTACTTGTTTGGATAAACAGCAAACATTTATAACATATCAGTTACTTGAAACAGCAGGGTGAAAGTTAAAAAGGAAGAGAGACATAAACCAAGTGAAGACAACAAAGAACTTCCTTCCTGTGAGTACCAAGTTCATATACATATATAAACAGTACTCTAAGGGACATAGAACATTTCTGGATTTTACTAGGAATATAATATACCTATGTATCTCTTTACTTTTATGCTCTTTATTCTATTAAGAAGTATTTAAAGGCCCTGTTTTTTCTTCCTAAAATTATACAATATTTACTTGTTTGGGTCTACCCTCTTTAGCTCATGCAGTTCATGAATACAGAGTCCTTTGCAACAATGTTTCTGATTTATGCAAATTAACAGCAAACCCAGACAGTTTGCCAAGATTATTACTTGTCTGTAGGATAAATGGTAAGACACCTGTTGGATTACTTATATAGTAAGATATTTTCTGCAAAAGGCAATAGTTCGATTACCTTATGCCCCAATTAAATACTCTGAAATGGTTCCAGCTGCACCAACACTCTCAAAATGGGATCCAAAACCAGATGAAATATGAAAAGGGATATCAGACAGCCCTGTCTAGTGCCCTTATGCAGCATGAACAATGAAGAGTTCATCCCCTTTACAGTTTTAATGTCACCTTTGGATTACAGTATATGGTTTCTATGAACTTTACAAAGTTAGGGCCAGATCCCCTCGTGTGGAGAAGCCAGTAAAAGTATGGCCATTGCATTTTATCAAAAGCTTTTTCTGTACCAAGATTTATAATGATGTTATGATTAAGACGGAAGTCTCTAGATTTGATCACAGCTGCTCTAAATTTTTGTAATAGAGGTAATAGCTTGGGGGCCCGGGATAAACCCGGTTTGACCTTTCATTATCAGATTGGGCACAGGAGATTTCATCCCATTAGCAAAAAAAGATTTTAAAATCCATATTTAATATAGATATTGGCCTAATATCATTGGGGTGTGTGCTTTAGCTATCACTGGAAGGAGGGTTGGAGACGGGAAGGGACAGAGAGCTTTTTTTAATTATTATCAGATAACACTGAAATTGACATCACACCCTTCCTCCTCACTGGTCCGGAAGCAGACTTCTTGCTTCAGGAAATGTAATTACAGCTCTCCAGAAAAGTAAACAACCTTCTCCATATATATCATGGATGCCTCCAGGGTCCAGCAAATGCATCAACATTTATTCGGTTTCTAATTAAAAATGGCATTTGTGACTTTTTTCCTGCTTAATTATGCTTAGTCAGATTCAAAGTTTTTAACAATATATATTTTTTCTTTTTACCATGGTTCTTTTTAATTAAATATATATGGGACTATAAAAGACCTAGGCCCAGATTTATCAAGCAGCATATTGGAATCCATTACAGCAGGCAATATGCCAGTCTATACACAAAGTAGAATTTATCAAGTAGTGAAAAATATAAATAAATAGAAGTATAATATTATTGAACACATTTGAGCTGATTTAATGGTAAGTGCAACAACAACAATATTAATAATAAAATAAATACAATATCCTTGAGAGTTACACTAGACGGAACAACTTGAGAATTTGAGGCGTTTCAGAGAAAATTTTGTTGAAAGACTTAAATGTTTACATTACTAACTTTTTGAATACACTAGTGAACTCAGAGGAAAATAAGATAGAAAAATGATATAGAATTCCTATCCCACGATATATTGCTAAAGAAACTCTAAGAGACATAATAGTAAGGTTTCAACATGCCTCTTATAAGGAGGCAATTTTGGAGGCAACAAGGGAAAACAGACAGATAACCCCTTTGAAAACTTGATGATTTTTGCGGACCTTCCAACTGAGATTCTTACTAAA
The DNA here is from genome assembly GCA_027410445.1 of Discoglossus pictus. Classification (NCBI taxonomy): domain Eukaryota; kingdom Metazoa; phylum Chordata; class Amphibia; order Anura; family Alytidae; genus Discoglossus; species Discoglossus pictus. Next base: position 342,377,029 of record CM050167.1, on the reverse strand, counting down.
AGAAAATAACTTAGACAAATAACTAAGATACTGAGAAAGGAAAATATAATGTATAGGTGGAATTATCCTGCTAAACTATTGATTATCAACAACAACCAAAGATTCACAGTTACATCATTAAAAGGAGATAAACTTCTAGATGAATGGGCAATTTCTTATGAAACAACCCCACACTCAAATTTAGAATCAATTCAAAAAAGACATCCATGGCAAATTGTAAAATAAATTGAGAGGGCTATATATTAATAGATCACAAGCTAATTATTAATGATTTAGGTTGAACGCTAGAACTGACTTGTTTATTATAAATTGGTAAATGGAGTGGAGATAAACTGAAGATACTGAGATCAATAAAATAAAAAAATAAAAAATATATACACACTCAACACTATGTAATAATAAATCACACTGGATCACTTTAAATAAATAAATTGATTAATAATCAAAACATTGAAACACTTATGGAATTACTACTTTTTTTTTAAGTAAGCTGTAATAGGGAAAAGTTAAGACAATAATTTCAAGAAACAAATTTACAATTCACATTTAAATCACTTACAGGAAAAAAGCTACATAAGAAGAAATATTTATAAATAAGTTAGAAAGAACTGAAAGTAAAAGTAAAAAGAAACTAAGGGAGTAGAAATTAAAAGTTCTTAAATTAACACTATAGAAATTCACTGATAATAATACACTAAAACTAATGAAATTAACACTTTTTAGAGAACACTTTATATTGATAGACGTGTTTTGTTGATTATATATGGAAATCACTTCTCCATTTATTTATATAAAAAGGAAAAGTAAAGAGGAGAAAAGAAAAAAAAAAGGAAAAAAGAAACACCATTTAATGTAAGCTTTTGTAATTTAAAGACTTATTAGACCTTATTCATTCTATTTAGGACATCAACATCTGACAAATATTAAGAAAGAAATAAGGAAAGAAACATAGCTCATTTCTAAACGAAATTGTGAATGGGTTAGTCGACGATCAGATTAAAACTACAAAAATGGTAGCAATTACAATTACCTGCTGCCACAATACTATCTTTTTTTTTTTTTTTACTATGTAATGAAAAATAGTCAAAGAAATATTAATGAAGATTAATTCTAATTGTGGAGTATTGCATGTTATATATTGGAAAGTAGGAGAGTTTAAACAATTTGCATGGGTGGTGGAAGAGAGGAGCAAAAGGTAATGGATATGAACAATCAGAATATTAAAGTATTATGGGACTTAAATGTATATCTCAGAATGTAAATGGGTTGAATATTCCGTCAAAAAGAGCAATGGTCATGAATTTTTTCCATGAAATTAATGCTGATGTTGTATGTGTACCCACCTTAAAGATAAAAATATTCCTAAGCTATCAGATAAAAAAAGTATAATATAAAACTCTTTTCTAATTATAGAACTAAGTCAAGAGGTGTCCGTATACACTTTGATAATATAAATAAAACTGATGAAGAGTTCATAGAAAGAGATATAGAAGGTCCCTATATCATTTGGATAGGTACAATAAATGATCAAATTTAAACAATAGCGAACATCGGTGCTCCTAATAAGAATCAATATAGGTTTTTGAATACATATAAATTATATTAAAAAAGGTAATTTTGGTTATTTGTGGTGACCTAAACATCTGCTTAGACTTATTTATGGCTAGGAAAACCGCAAGATAAAATGATGATAAGAAATGCAAATAATTTTGATAAGACTCTATTGAATCATAAATTATACGATGACTGGAGGGCATTACACCCACTTGATAAAGAGTTTACCTATTTCTCCAATAAGTATAAGACATATACAAGATTGGATTACTTTTTAGTGAATTTAAACGTATTAAATAGGATAAAAAAAAAAAATAGTCCAATAACATGGTTAGACCATGCATTATTATAAAACCTTATATAATCTTGAACAAACAGAAGATTTTCAGAAGCCTACAATTAAACAAATTGAAGAATATTTTTAAAAAATAACACTACCGAAGATATCAGAAACACAATTAAAAGAATTGGAAAGAGATATTACAGAAGATGAAATCCGTCAAAGTATAATATCTTTGAAAATTGGGAAATCTCCGGGCCCAGACGGATTTCCAAATATATATTATAAACTATTCTCTTCTTCTATAGTGAAACATTTACAAAAACTGTACAATGAAATTAAAACAAACGGGAAAGCCCCGGCAGAAACATTAGAGGCAGCAATAACTGTTATACCAAAAACTTATAAAGATCCTTTAAAATGCTGTAATTATCATCCAATATCACTTATTAACACCGACATAAAGATATATTCCAGCATATTGGCTGCTCGTCTAAATCCATTAATAATCAATTTAATTAATAAAGACCAAACAGGTTTTATTACGTTTAGAGAATCAACGGATAATACCCCAAAACTTTTAAATATCATTGACTTTGTACATAAGAGAAAAATACAATTAGCTCTATCATTTGATGCTGAAAAAGCATTTGATAGAGTGAATTGGGACTTTATATATTTAGTGTTATATAAATATGGTTTTGGATCTTTTGGATCATATGCGAATAGAGCGCTCTATACAGAAGTCAATGCATATATACCAGGAGTAGGCTTTAAAACTCAATCGTTTGATTTAAGAAGTGGAACTCAACAGGGCTGCCCTATGTCACCACTTATATTTGCTTTAATTATTGAACCTTTATTGGAAATGATCAGAAGCTGTAAACAAATGAAAGGTATAGTTATTGTATCTATTACAAATAAAGTTACCATTTTTGCTGATGATTTATTGGTTGCAGTTACTGATCCAATGAACTCAATAATCAGCCTACTTCAGCTTATTGAAGAGTACAGTGACTTATCCTATTATAAAGTAAATATTACTAAAACAGAAATGTTATATTCTAATATATCTGATAAAGACAAATCTGCATTAAAAGTGAGATTCCCTTATAATTGGAGAAACAATCAAATAACACACTTAGGTATAATATTTAGTCAAAACTTAAATAATATGATTCAAAATAATATGGATAGGCTATTTTTTCAAATTACATCTACTTTAATGAGTTGGAAATCTTTGAATGTATCCTGTTTGGGAAGAATAGCATTAATCAAAATGAATATTCTCCCTTATAAGTGTTCCATTAAAGATCTCAATCAAAAACTTAAAACAATTCCAAAAAATATTGGATAATTTCATATATAGAGATAAAAGACCATGCATTAAACAAGAAATTGCTTCGAGAACTTTTTCTAAAGGAGGCCTAGCTGCCCCGAATATTATACAGTACTCAAACGCTATAAATCTGGTTCATCTTTTAAAATCAGATATATATAGTTGTGAGCATGCGGGTTGTAGCTAACGCTGCGGGCTCGCGTAGCAAGCCTGCGGCCCACGCAAAGCGAGGGCCGCAGTTGCTGGCAAGGAGTGCTGAAGGCGCTCCTTGCCAGCAACTGCGGACCTCGCCAAATTTACGGACTTACGAGAAACAAATACAAGACGCGGGACTTAGAAAAAAAAAACATTATGACCTCGCAAAAATACGACCTTACCGCCTGAAACCCGCGCACATGAAAACATTAAAAACACAAGAAATACACACAAGAAATACGTAAAAAGCTTACCCACAGCAAGGAGGGGCATCCAGGACCTCGGAAACTAAAGTTACACCTCAATTTAAGTTGAAATACAAGAGTTTATACACCCGAAAATCCCCTAAGCGAGAGAAAAAATGGCCGCCGAAAAAAACGAAAACAAGGCTACAGGACCCTAAAGATGCAAAACACCACCAAACACATACGGATTTCCCAAAAAAGATCCAAGAACAAGGGCGCCAAATCAGCCACAGCCGCGTACCACACATTAGGCGCCATTTTACAACACTAACTTACACAATCCAGAAGTACACAGCTACACTAACGGATTTTCCTTGCGCACGCACACTATTTACACTACACACTGTACACATTGCTGACACTTACACAACGGCTCCACAGCACTGAAAACACACATTGTATGCTGCAGCAACATCAAAACAGATTGCCAGCTCTTCTGCACAATGCTTCCTGCAGATATTACTTCAAAATAGGTAAAGGATATTAGTTTATTATTTTATTAATTATTTCATTAGCATACAAAAAAAAAATAACAATGCTCATAGCACACAAACAACCAACAGCCTCGCAATGAGAGCCGAAGGCGCTCAGCGCGAGGCTCGCAATGAGTGCCGAAGCATCTCGGAACACCAACAAATTTAATGTCTGAACTAAACAGCATTACCTGCCTTACATTCATTTCAATTAATATCTAATGAATACCAAATACCATCCACTAAATGGTTATTCTATGAAATTTTTTACACATCAATAATAAATACAGATTATGAAATATTGGTAAATAGAGAATTGACACAATTTGAAAAAAACTTAAATGACACTAAGAAGAAATGTACAATATCAAGATATCATAAAATTATAAAATCTCGATTAGAAATAGAAAAAACTGAAAGGATGCAAAACTGGGATGAAAACTTCGGTGCAACATGGCCTATAGACCAGTGGTATAAAGCATTTTCAATAACAGAGGAAAGCATAATGAACTCATCTTTAAGAGAAATATATTTTAAACTAGTGCGTTGGTATATGACCCCAATTAAATAAAAAAAAATTGCCCCACAGAAAAATCAAGGTTATTGTTGGAGATGCAAAAATCAAATTGGAACTCAAGAACACATGTGGTGGAACTGTGCTGACATTAAAAAAATGTGGTCATTATGTTTAATACAAATATCAAGAATTATTACATTTCATTTGGACTTAACTCCTAAGATTGTATTATTTCATATTTTTAAAATCACAAACAAAGTAATGTGATTATAAATATTTTAATGGTGGCAAAGTGGCTTATAGTCAGTCAGAGGATGGAAAAAACAATCTTTACCAACATGGACTGAACTCGTGACCATTGTAGACAGAAATAAGCAAATATAATTGGATTACTTAACACTATCAGACCGTTTTTCAAAAAAAAAAATTTTTAAATGGTCTCTCTGGAAGACATAGCAATTTGCTTTAAGCAATAATGTTTAAAAGAAAGGAAGGGATGGAAGAGACAAGGGGTAAAGGTGAACGAAGAAAAGAAAGAAAGAAGGGAACAATTCCATAAATCCTTTGACTCCTCTCGCCCAATCACCATTACCTTTATAAAGGGAAAAAGACTAAATACCAACATGTTTTGATATTATGAAAAATGTTATTTCAAATTACTTAATTTAATTCAACTAAACTGTTTAGTGGTTTCCTTGTTTTGTTTTTTTTCTCTTCATATTTTTGTTTCTTTCTTTCTCTTATTACTTTGATGTTTGGATTTTAATGTTTGTAAGCTTATAAAAACCTGAAAAAAACAAAAACAATAATAATAATAGTAATAATAATTACATTAATATTAATATAAAATAGTAATAAAATAAATTATAATATATTATTAGTAATAAAGACAACAAAGAATAATAATTTGGTAATAATATAACAATAATAATAACAAATGTGATTAAATTACCAGCCCTTAACCAGTTAGCTAAATCCACAATGCCTCTCTGGCCAATCTGGGGTGTGAGGGAGTTAATCTCTTCATATTGCTGATAATTACATCACAAACCTAAACACATTCAAAGTCCTCTTCTAAACTAGTTAACTCATTTAACCCATTTGAATTGTCTGTCCACAGCTAGATAAACCTATCAAACATTTTGATTATCAAGATGTACCGCCCTATTATTAAAATGTCCTGTCTATGGTGATGGAATTAGCAGTCACTGGAACTGTGATCAAGGGGTTGATAGAGAGGACATAGACCTTTCAGGGAAAGGTTTTCAATGGTGACCAGCATGCTCCAAGCCGATTGCCACAATAATATATTATAATTATACCTGTCACACCTGTCATATACACCATCCATTACGAAAGAATTCACATTTGCCACTTGAAAAGTTTGATGATTTTGAAGCAGAATTTTGAGGTACTGAGAGAGATTCTGCTGGGTTAGGTTTGATTGTAACAAGTCTTATCAAGCCCCATAAGAAGAAGCAGACATGGAGTATCTTTGTAGCCTGGAAGTGCTGATTTCTAATGCAAGGATCCTTACCGATACAGAATATCAGGGTGCTGGTGCCAAGATTTCAAAGAACCCAACGGTCCTTGTGGATAGTTAACCTGTAGTCTATAGCAGGTGGCTCTGGGCTTGTATAGCCCCTACTCTTGTATCGTCACAATAACTATATTTGTTAAAATATACAAATATTTCACCATGTTAAATATTAGATTTTTTTGACAATCTAAATTAAGCAGGTACTGTGATCTGGCTATAAAGCCAGTTGCTTACGGAAAGCCAGATACATGTCATATTTGTTTTTCTCAATAATTTAGTATGTGCTCTTTTGACTATGTTTATTGTAGGCAAAGCTGTTGGAGATATCTGATGTGTCTCTCTGGGAACATACAATCCAGATTAAATTAATGGTGTGCCAAGCAGATGGACATAGTTTGCAAACCAAACTGTTTAAGTAATTAAAATAAACATTAAGATGGCATTATGTTAGAATGTTTATATATATATATATATATATATATATATATATATATATTTATTTATTTATATCACATATAATAGTTGTCAAACTACGAATCGTCGTCGCGTTTTCCGAACTCGCAGACGAAGATTGGTCTGCAAATGCGGCCTCTCGCAAAGCGAGGGGCCGCATTTGAGGAGGTGGAGGCTCTACAGCACCTCACAAGCAGTTACAAACACACACACAAGCGCCAAAATACGAACCGCAGCTGTTAAAACGCAAAATTTACTGACTTAGCCAAAATAAATACAAGACACTGGGCTTAGAAAAAAATACATTACGAACTCGCAAAATTACGACCTTAACGGCCGAACCGCGCGCACCTGAAAACATTAAAAACACAATAAATACACACAAAAAAGATAGAAAAGGCTTACCCACTGCGTGGGGGGAGCACCTCAATTTAAGTCCAAATTCCCGAGTTTAGACACACAAAGAACCCCTAAGCGAGAGAAAAAATGGCCGCCGAAAAAGACGAGGCTACACGACCCAAAACCTGCAAAACAACACCAAGCACAGACGGATTTTCAAAAAAGCCGTACGACGTATAGATACACTTTTAGTAAGGACGCTAAATCATCCACACACGCGTACCACATACACATTCGCCGCCATTTCACAACACTAACTTACAGAATGCGGAAGTACACAGCTGCACTAACGGTTTTCCCTCGCGCACGTAGCATATTTACACTACACACTGCACACATTGCTGACACTTACACCTCAGCTCCACAACACTGCAAACCTACATTGTATGCTGCAGAAACATCGAAACAGATTGTCAGCACTTCAGCACACTGCTTCCTGCATATATTACTTAGAAATAGGTAAAGTAAATTAATTTATTTATTTATTCATTATTTCATTGGCATACAAAAATACATATATACAAAATAAAACAAAAAAAAACTATCGCAATAAACTCAAAAGACATTCACCGTGCGCCTCACAACCAATGCCAACGCTGCTCATACCACACAAATTGCTCCAGGGGACAGCCTTGCAATAAGCGCCAAAAGCACATCAGCGCCGACCTTACAATGACAGCAAAAGCCCCTGTAATAGCAAAAAAAACATCCAACAGTGTCACAATAAGCGCCAAAGGTCCTCACTGTAAAAAACGGTTTACATTATGTCTCAAACAGCATTCCCTGGCTTACAATTTCATGCCCGTCATTTTTTGATGGGGAATTCGCTAGTATACATATATATTACATGCTGTAAACCATATGTAGCGGAGAGGCAATATTCCCCAGGTTATCTCCGCTTATAATCCCAGTGAGGCTCAGGAACAAGTAAATGGTAAATCCACAGGCAAGGTTTCCATCAGGTAAAATAATAGCAATATCCCAACCGTAATCCCAATAACTGGACGACACACAGTTTCAGGAGCAGAACTATATCTTTAATGACAGGGAATCTCCTTTTATGCCATGGTGCCCTCTGAAGGGCTACACCCACATAATTATCACAGCCAATTATATACATGGTTCAACCCCCACGTCTCCTCCCCTCAGATAACAGGTAACACAATTAAAACAGACCCAATTTTAACCACATTCTGGATGTACCCCAAAAACAGGGGGTACACCTTTAAGTCCAGCACCATTCGATAGCTCTCCCCCAGGGGAACAACATATTAAAAAATGGCATGAATCAGACCAGGGGTTCAAAAGTTAGTAAAAGTATCTTTTACACATAACACACAGACATTTCACATATTCTCCATAGTTGGCCATACAATACACATTTAGGGACAATAGGTGAGTCACACCTTCCTGAGGCAACTTGATATAATCAGACAATGATTAGATAATCCTTCTTTGTTCTTATGTTGGAGAATGAATAGACCTCCTTATCTGTAACAGGATTATCTATTAGCCTAGGTCTGCCATAGTCTGGCTAATATTCTGCAGAGCATAAACCAACATACATTTCTTTTAACACAAGTACAACATACAGTTATGCGAATGCAGCTTATTCACAGTAAATTGCAGGACAGCCCTGGGCCATCCGCTACACCATAAGATCCTCTAAATTACTTGGACGTATCTAGAGTCCCCAACCCCAAGTTTGTTTTTGTTATTAATTAATGCTTAATCCATCAGTATTTAAATATGCCTTAATTGTATGCAATAAAAAATATTTATAGCGTGAATGGTTTTGTGCTCATTAACATTATTTGAGAAAACAGATTATATTTACATTTTTTCTAACTTCCTAAAACATATGTTTATATGCTTTTTATACTATTATTATTATTATGATGTTATATTATCATAAAATTCATATTGTCTATTGAATTTGCCAGGGATGCCTAATGGATACTTACAAATTACCGGTAGTAATCCAGCTTCCAGCTCATCATATGATTTCTACCGTAAACCTAGCTCATCGTGGCTCATTGCCTGTTATACGTGAACGGGGTGTGTAATGTCCTTGTTATGGCCCTGTAAAGTACTGAAGCTAATTTATTAAAATCTACCAGACATATCCTGCTTCTTACTACCCACAATGCTGATATTTAGCATTGCATGATTCAGCTCTGTGTTAGCAGTTTATTTTATATAACCAATGTTAATCCATTAACATATAACATACATGTTATATATAGCAGTGTGTGTTGTATATTAATAGGGGAACATTTGTTTTAGATGTTTATACCAATATACTACCATAGTGGGGTTGAACTCAACAGTATTCTGTGGACTGGAAAAAGAAAGACTAAATCCCAATACCAAAAAGGCAGTGCCCAAGAGTGCTTTAATTATTAAACTCATTTACATGCCACCAAGCTAATGCTTAAGATCCTACATGCTTGAATCCAACAATATATGGACCAGGAACTACCAGACGTGCAAGACGGGTTCCGCAGAGGAAGAGGCACAAGAGATCAAATTGCCAATGTCCGCTGGATAATAGAGAAAGCAGAGAGTTCCAAAAAGCATCTATCTTCTTCATAGACTATTCTAACGCCTATGACTTTGTGAATTACATGTTGCTAGATCTTAAACAGATGGGGGTACCAGACCATCTCATCTGCCTCCAGAGCAATCGATATGTGGACCAAGAAACTACGGTCAGAACCCATGCACTAAATATAAACATTATTCTCTGTGGGAAATTAAATATCTTTGGTCAGAGGCTTCTCTAAGAAAATTATTTTTATGAACATTGTTTATTTTACAAAACAAGGCATATAGTAAACTGTTTGTACATCACATTAACTCTTAAGAATATTTGTAGTTTAAATAAATAGGATTACATATACGCAAAATGTTTCTACCATTATCTACAATAAAAACGTATGAAGGCATTTTTTGTATTTATATCTTAGAGACAGAAGGGAGAAGGGGATATGACAGAGACATTAAAATATGTCAAAGCATTCAATAAAGTTCAGGAGAGAAGTACCTTCTAGAAAAATAATGAAGAACATGCACTTAAGTATTAGTTTACCGAAATGGTACTTGATAGGTGGAAGTAAAGTTTTAGAAAGTTAAAAAACAGTCACAGATTTATTAACTATTTTATTGAAGTTAAACACATCAATTTGAATTCTTCAGTATACTGAAAATATGGAAGATACAAAGTATCAAATTATACAAAAATGTGTCAACTGTATGATATATACAGCCCATTCAGCCATTTTGGTTTTGTTCCATTAGTGCCATTAATGTTTATATACATTTGTAATTCACTAGTCCAAATAAAATACTGCTGATGAGGGTTATGCATTCTTAGTATGTGCCAGTACATGTTCACCTCTTTTTATTATACAGCAATCAGAATATATGACCTTATCTCACCTTAAATACATAGCGTATGATCCACTGATGATAAATATTATATTCAGAGAATTAAAGTGAGTAAGAAGTTAAATGTCGGATATATGTTGAATGCTATATGTGTCAACCTGGTCCTGGAGTCCAAATAAGCTGCAAAGGAGAATTATAGAAAGAAAAGACAAACACACAATTATGTGCACACACAAACTAAAAATCTAGTATATAGTGGTAACATCACATGGTAAATATAAATACTCACTGATTAACATGGATAAAAAAGATTATTTACATTAGATTATTATTATCTTTTATTTGTCACATGCCAACAAAATTAACACATTTCAAAGAATGGAGGGCCCTGTTTTTGAGCTTAAAATCAAAACTACATAGCGCTTGTATCCAACGCACCAACAAAAGATTGAAAACGTGTAAACTCACAATCTTAGGGATTTATAAACAGGTTCCAGATTTATATTATAAAGAACCCATGAAGTCCTATTTTTACATTATGCGCTTTTTAAGAATCAGAGTTAAAATGGGCACAGAATCGGCCTTGAATGAATAGCAACATTTCACTGTTTCATCTGTAATGTGGCAATTCAAAGATTGCTTAAATGTTGTAAGTGTTCACTACTGTGAGATATATCTGGAATTCAAATCTGATCAGAAAAGTAATTTTCTTGTCTCTACCTGCTCATATTTCCAGCAAAATCCAAAGCATTTTTTTCTTTGTGTCTCCACAAGTGTCATAAAGGGTCAAGGACACCCACTGACCATAAACCAAATAAGTGCAGAAGCCACATTTGGAAGTGGAGCTGTGGGAGGGGTTAAGAAATTTGAACATGGACTGTGAAATCCCTCCTGGTCTGGACACTGTGAAAAATCATTAAATTGATAAATTTAAGTGTAAAATTACTTATTTTTGTATGTTTTTTTTAATTAAATGATACTATACTGTAGATTGGCGGCTTGCTGTGCCTCTTCACCTTCAAACACTACTTCCAAAATGTCTAGCTAACCTAATTTAAGACAATTAAGTGAGGGTTATAAACAGAAAGAATATGCCCAGTTCACCTTAGATAAAGTTATTAGCAGAGATGGAAGGTCTTTTCATGGAATTTGTACTTCAAATACTTAACTTCCAAGCTTAGGGCCTATGCTAATCCCAGAGAGTGCCATAAGAGCACAGAAATTTCTACCTAGCTATGTTAATCACCCATCCCTAAAACATTGCGAGAGAATTGCTACGAGTCAGCGCTACACACTTTTCCATTGACTTTTGACAATGACTATAGGTTGCTAGTTACTTCAAGAGACTCTGACAACCCTATGACAACAATATTTAACAGATAGCTTGCAAATCAGCCCACTACCGTGACTGCAAACAAACAAATTACTATGGGTACCAAAGACCACTAGCAGTGGCTTTTAACTGCCACAGAACTTCTTTTAGGGACAGGAATACAATAGAAATCAATAGAAAAGCATGCTAAATCATCACAAGTGAAGGATTTACATTGCTATTGGCACATATGTGCAATCTAAAACTATTTAAGTTGTCACCTGTGACTTATCACACATATGAAAACAGAAAATATCTGCTCACAGATGGATACATCTATTATAGAGACAGCATATAATAAATAGCCTCATAAATCAGAGAACTCATTACAAATAATATATACCGTATTTATCGGCGTATAACACGCACCGGCGTATAACACGCACCTCAACCCCCCTCCTCAACCTCCCTCCCCATCCTCAACCTACCTCATCATCCTCACCTCCCTCCTCAACCTCCCTCCTCAACCCCCCTCCTCATCCTCAACCTCCCTCCTCATCCTCAACCCCCTCCTCAACCTCCCTCCTCAACCCTCCTCCCCAACCTAAACCCCCCTCCTCAACCTAAACCCCCCTAAATACCTCCCCCTCTCTCTTTCCCCTCACTTACCTGCTTCTGCTCCGGCCTCCGCTCCTTCTTGACCCGGCGCGCATGTGACGTCACATGCGCTCCACGCCATTAGCAGATACCGGGTGCCGGCACCTCATCACATCACATCATGTCTTCATCTGCTCCATTACACAGATGCTGAAAATACTTTATTATGTAATCCAATTCAATTACACACATACAGTGTGTTAAAAAAAGGTGGTCACGAAATAAAAAAAAGAAGAGGAGGAGAAAAAACTATTCAATTCTGTATTTACAGTCTAGTGGGGAGTACTGTAAGTGTAACAATAAACCACTTACCTTACCTTCATCCACAATCAGTGCAATACATTATCTATCTTTCCCTCCTTATGTCTCTTTCCCTCCCTATCATCTCATCATGGGAGTAATTGTGGGCCCGGTTTCTGGCTATAGCCTCTTGACCGCCTCTCTCTATGTCTCAATCACACATTCCCTCTTCCTCTCTCTTTCTCTCTTCCTCGAAACATCTTCCTCCCCCCTCCCTCCCACTTCCTCCCTCCATCCCTCTACCTCCCTACCCCCCCCCACTTTCTCCTCCTCTCTCACTCCTCTTCTCTGCCCTCCTCTTCTCTCTTCTCTCCAACCTACCTCACTGTCCCCCAAAAATATAAGGTTAAATAAAAGAGAGTGAATGTGTATATGTGTTTTAATTAAAAACATGTATGTTCTATGTTTTTTTTATATGTTGGGTATAGGGTGGGTGGGGGTTTGTGGATGGTGTGTCCTTGCTATATGTGTATCTATCTGTATTTTTATTATATGTGTATGTATAATATGTGATATCAGAACATATGTGTAATGTGAAATTAAGTGTACAGTACTGAATAATTATTTAGAATAAGTCAATGATAAGAAACCTGTTCTCAAATCTTCCACTTCTTCTGCACTCTCTCTCTCTCTAGACCAAAACCTCTTTCTCCTGGGACCTGTGTGCTAATTTGTGAAAATCTACAACATAATCAGTGCTAGGGTGGGATACTTCCAAATATATACAGTATACCTGTCAATCACTAATACGTTGGCCATTTTCCATTGGCTGCTATGGCTATGGCGCAGCAAGAATAGCCGTAAACGTTAATTAATGGGAGAATTGTTGCACAGGTACCGTAATCAGCCCCTTCAGTGTTACTGACGGAAGCATGGTCTATGTATGTAGCCTGACTGCCATAATATGGGGGAGCTAAAGTTTTGCTTTAACATGTAACATAGAGGAGGGGGGGGGGAGTAAGATTTACTTTGAGGCCTTAGTTATCTAAAACTACAAATCCAATTGTAACTATATGTATTTATATGTGTAATGTACATTTCTAAAATAATTGAGATCTTTGCCTTTAAGTAACAAAATAATTGTTGTTGACGACAGCAAACAACCAAGTTAAAGTTCATTTATCTAACCCTACCCATTTCTAATAAAATCCAATTGCAACTATATTATTTATTTTCTAGCACTATTTATAATAACAATTTACAAAAGCGTGGACCTTTTCTGTGTCCCTTTAAATAACTACATATGTGATGTTGTTGTCAACAAACGTCCAAGTAACAACCAATTTTGAATTTTTTTTTTTAAAGTTATCATTTGAGGCTTAATCCTAATAAGGCTGCAAACATGAATCTCTAATGCTTCATCATTATGAAAAAATGTAAGAGAGCTGGCAAATGTATCACAGCTGGCAGGCATTATGAGCCAAGTCTTATTATAGATTATTCAGAGCTTTGCTGTACAAGAATATGTAGCTGCAAGTCCCAGGACAGTCTCATTTTGTTTGTTTGCAGACCCTGATATTTTAGTCTTGTTTTATTTAAATACACAATGTTTGTGCCAGTAAAATACATGTACAAATGTGCTGGCTCAGTGACAGTGGTTTTGATTTTTACACAATAATGAGATTTGAAGTTGAGAGTTTTATATCATAGGGAGAACAGACACAGTCTTTTCATTTGTTTTAAATTAATGACACATTATGGTGTAGTAGGGAAACTGAAAGCATGGATACTGCTATGCACCATCACGTAGAGCAGGCAAAAAAGATTTTTCCAGTTTTTATAATTGTTTAAAATGCTACAGTATTAGCTTTTATAGCACTCATTATTTATCTTGATTCTTATCTTAAATTTGACTAACCATATATTGAGCATATGGAGAAAAGCTCTATGGTCCTGAAAAAAATCATAATTTACAAAATACCTTCAGATATGTATATGCTCTCTTCAATGCAATAATACATTTTACATTTGCTTGTGATTGTTGCTTTGTTCAGAACCTAAAAAGTATAGAAAGCTCCACACAGGCATTAGGGTGACTGGAGATTCACTTGAAATATGGATCCACGTTTTTTTATTTGTTGTTTAGTCTTTTTTGGGGGGATGATGTAGAGCAGAGTTAATAAATTGCAATGTTCCTTTAATAATGTTTGACAGTGAGCAATCTACAGCAGTTTAAGAAAGTATAGTAATATGCACATACATTTAAAAGAAAATGTCTACACACCATCATGCATTAGCATCTAACCTTAGATACTGCCTTATTAAAGATGGTTCATGCTAAGAAGAATTTTGGTGCATTGTGCCCCCTCCACAGGGGCATCTTGGGTAGCTGGCTAGCAAATTTTGTTGAGCCTACCCAGAATAGAGCTACACTAGAAATATTTTAATGAAAAGCTACACACAAAATACACAAAACATTTAAATATAAGAAATATTCAACTCCATATTTTAACAGACATACCCTGCCTAGTAAAGAGGCCCATTTCGAACCAGAATGGATATGATCTGGGAGTGATGTACAGTAGGTTAAACTTCTGATGTGGCATAACACTGTTGCTCATTCTGGTCTTTTAGGGGCCAGTGGTGTGTTTCTTTCTAGGTTTACAAGGCCCAGACCTAGGGCAGCACAATTCCAGGGGGCAACAGCCTGTCTCAAATTGCTGATACAGTGTTATGGAAAAGTATGGCAATATGTGTAGTATATATATACAGTATATAGTGGCATTTCTGACTATAAGTGTATGTGACATTTTCTGACATACAGTATATATGCATAAGGTTAAATACACGTGTGTGGTTATCTTTGGATAAGGCGATTTGTTTCAAATAAATGTTTTAATTAGGTGACTTAATTAATTTGATCCTTTTCAATGTAATTTAAAATGTAAAATGTACACTTAATTACTCGAATGAAGCCCCAGTGTGGAACCTTCCCCTTTCTTCCTGTCCTCTATATGTTCTATCCATGCCATGTTTCACAGCTGTGACCTAAGGCCATGCCCATAGGGTACGTCTTTCACATAACTAGTGCAATGCTGTTGCATGCATACTCTGGTTGTGCAAATTATCACAATTATGTTGAAAAGTCATACAATTATCTCAGCAATGCTCAAAGCTACTGTAACACATTTGTGACAATATACCCAACCACTCCCCTGCAGCAGAGATATAGGAATTCATTCTTTCAGGCTAATATTAAACTGTATTTCTGTCAGAGATCCTATGAAGTCCGTTTAATAAATGACAATATTTATTTGTTTCTGCTTTTCATTCGATTTGTTTCCTGAAATCAGACACAGGACTGTATATCAAGATAATACTTTATATTGTTTATCTTGAGCATGGCATTGCAAGGCTTGGAGCTAAGGGATTATTGGACGTGTGTTACATGAGCAGCAATAGCTGTGACCACGTTTGTGTTTTCCTCTAAACCATAGGTTCCCAAAGTAGGTGATACAGGCCACCAGTGGGCGCTGAAGCCTTCTAGGGGGGCGGCAGCGGGTTGGCTACTTTAGTCCATCTGCGCTGCAGAAAAGTCTCAACAAGTACCAATATTTTTATATGTGCTACATTTAATCAAAATTGGTATAGCAATAGCAGTTTCCAAGATGAAGCATGTATTGGCCATTACTTTTCGCAAATATCAGATGGCTTGAACAGGAAAACTGTTATAATGTCTTGTAAAGGGGTGGTGAACCTATTCTCTAAACACATGCCAATCTCAGATTTGGCTGAAAACTTGCTATAGAACTTTAAAAAATAAATATAATAGAGGGTGATTATTCACATAATTAGCATTATCCATTTGCATTTGTCTTGTATCACAATGCAAATTAGCCTTAACTCATTATATTTACCATTCTCTGTTTGATTTGTGTTATTTAATTGACACTTTTGTTGTTACAATGGTTATTTTCAAGCACTTATACTGCAAAGTAAGAAAGTTGGTTAAGAGATTCAGAACAGTCTAGGGTCTTTGAGGACATCCATATTATATAAGGCAGTTGCTGAAGGCTGCTGCTGTAAATATTTGAAGCCCTTCGTGCCAAAAATAAATTTTTGTTATAAATGTATATTTTACCTCTAAACTAGTAGTTATTTTAAAACTGAATTATTTACTAATATTTTTTTTTATTTTCTAAAATTGCAATTATTATTAATAATAAATATACTTGGACATCAAAGAGAGTGAAGAGACATACACACTGTCTTACATTATTTGAGGTAAGGTAGTTTAACAATTGTAAGCACTGTAAGATCAACTGAAGGAAAGCATTATAAGTATGATGTATTATCAAGGCAAAAATATAGACTGGGACATGTTGCAACTGAGAGTACTTAATGTGACTCTACCATCTCAATGGATGACTCCATTTAAAAAAAGCATTACACTGGATATATATTGTTCTAGCAGTTTTTCTCTACTGTAAATCATTTCTGAAATATTTAGAACTAGTTCTGTTTGCTAGTGTGCTGCTCAGTATGTCAATGTGCATTTCAGATAGCTTGATAAGGCTGGGAGAGAGGTAACCTTGAAGGTCTTTATTTTGACCACTACAGACAAGCAGACTGTAATTCGAATTCAAAGCAGCTAATTATTATTCACAAACACTTATTTGCATATAAATACAGCAGCAACAACATAGGATTTCCCAGGATTGATTCACTGTAGAAAAAAATGAATAACACAACATATAGAAACATTTTCATGCTCTTTAAGAATATTCAGGGGGAAAAAACTTGATACTAAGTGGTGAATATGTTAAAAGATGATCTTTTTATGATTCATATTAAACAGCGACTGCACTCCTAATTAGCATATCAAAGCAACAAATGAATTTGTGTGAGCTGCTCATATGAATATAAATAAAGCAACAACAACATGGAATTTCACAGGACTCAATCAATTTAGAAAATAATGGATAACACAAACCAGCTTTTCATGTTCTTTAGGAATAGCCTAAAAAAAACAACTTGATTTTGGGACAACAGAGTCATTTTAGACAACAGATAGAATTTTTACAGTTGTAAAATTATAATAGGTAAGGTCAGTGTACAAATACATATTTATAAGGTATGCAGTTATATTGCAATTTAGCACCTGGTGGGGTTAAATTGATTCTGCTTAATGAAAGGGTTAAAATTGCTTTTGCTTAAATATATTTTTGTAACCTTGCTCAAAACCTTAGAGGCCAAGTATATATGTGCTTACAAAAAAACAAACAGCTGTGTAATCTTTAAGAATATATGTGAAATGGTTTGATGATGATGCACAATTTGTTCTAAGATAAAGTGGATGAGGGAAGGACATACATTGATGAGGAGAAAAGGGAGGTAGAATGGAAATATTAAGATAAGCAAACAAAAACACAAGACATGTTTGTGTAAAACTATAAAGACGCTGTAAGAGTGTAATGTGATCAGATGACTGCAGATATTACTACATTCTGTATGTGCATCTCCAAGCTTGAATAAATCGAACTTCAGAGAAGTCTGACTTTCATATCCTGCTTGATTCTTTTAAGGGTGATGGCAAGCTGTTAACAAGTTTTTCCCAAACATTTGGTGCCTAACGTGGGGCACAAAATTTGTTTATAAGACACCCAGAGATCTTGGAGTCCCTGGAGGGTAGCTTGACAATCGATCAAAGGCTGATTAGGAACAGAGGTCAGTAGAGCCGCCATGGTGAAA
Source organism: Discoglossus pictus (assembly GCA_027410445.1). Taxonomy (NCBI): domain Eukaryota; kingdom Metazoa; phylum Chordata; class Amphibia; order Anura; family Alytidae; genus Discoglossus; species Discoglossus pictus. The sequence goes on along the minus strand of CM050167.1, from coordinate 342,358,684 downwards.
GTCGGTTTATGAATTGAGTGGTCGAGGTCCCCTTCTGGAGCCCTGGTTCCCCTAAACGAATGAGGGTAGTGACGTGGCTGATCAAATTCACCAGACTTAACTCTCACCCGGAATCTAGTAGAATTGTGTTTTTTTTAATATATGTGCATATATATAGGGTGATAGAAAACTAGGTAGATTCTGGAAGTGGAGCTGTAGAAGCAGTGAACTCGTACAATATATAATATGTACTTGAGTGTGGCTGGTTAGTGGATGAGAGTGAAGGAAATAATCTGAAAAAGGGCCTGTGTATGTGTCTGAGAGTGCTTGTGTGACTGAGTGAATAATATTCTATGAGCCATGGTATAAACACTCTGTTCAAGTCACCCTGAACAGCCAGTGGGGTAGAGCGTATAGTGCACAAACATAGGTGTGTTTGAGGTTCCCAAAACCCTAGAGTATAAGGGACAATTACAATGTTTAAGCCATGGAGTATGTTTGACAAACAGAAATGTCAACCGACCAAGAATGTTGTTTTTTTATTACTCAGGCTTTCTTTTTTTTTTACGTTTTTCTTTTCCACTTTTGTTTTTTCTCCTTGCTGGCCTGTTTTTTTTTTGGTCAGGATGTTTTTTATTTTTTAGCTGTCATTTTTTTCCTCGATGGAGCTATCCTCATGTTACTGAACTTGAGAAATGATAAAGTAGGTTGACATCTCTCTCTGTGAGAACAGATGTGACAAGTGCACAGTAATAAGTTCTTGATATACTACCTGGTTACAGAACTATATCATAGGAATTCTGTCTTTTGTGATAATAGTGCATAAAACATAAGACCACTATACCCCCCCCCCCCCCCCCACACACACACACCAATTAAATGCTGTCAGAATGTGACACCTATTCCTCAAGGTCTATCCCAAGCTCACATGATGTCCATGGTGCAAATTGTTATAGAATTGGGAAAACTTCTTAATGGTCTTTCTAGGCCCCTAAGAAGGGAACATGATAAGAGATGGATTAAGTCATCAGTTCAAAATTTAAGAGCTTTATTAGTATAAATATATTCACGGTAAATGAACTGGTGGTTTCTTCTCCAATGTACAACCTGTTACATGATAAATCAAATAATGTTTTATCATTTATAGTGATATAATATAGTAGTATTGAAACTGTTTTGTGACAATCTTGCTTCTTTTGCATTTTACATGTCTATATATTTTTTTCTATCCCATGCATGATTTACATTATTGACTTGTCTGGTTTTAATTTATATACCACCCTTGACCATTACAGAGTTATGCCAATGTGAAATTTAATTTACAGTTTTGGAAGAGTTTAGGATAGCTGTGTATGATGAGAGGATGTCTGGTTGAAAGATGTATGTTAGTTTTTGTATGCCAGATCTTGAATGTTTGGATTTGTTTTTGTCACACTTGCCTACCCCAGAAGAAGAAAATCATGAATGTCTGGAAAGAGGAAGAAAAGACAAAGAGGGTAACAACTATGCCACCAGTTTGCCCTGATATATGAGAGAAAGTCTCTACCAAGTACCTATGCTGATGACAACAGATAATGACAGATGAAGAGTTTGCTGACTAAAGACAAAGCCCAGGCAGAAGTCTTGCTGTGATTCTGCACCCAAGAAAGGGGATGGGCCAGACTCTTGTTCATTGACCTGGAAAAGTGAACAGGCATGTATCCACTCTCAAGAATAAGATGCGAAGGTCTGTGAGAAATTCACATACTCCTTGTTATGCGCCTGGAAATATGAACATGATGGACTATTGCTTTGACCAGAGCATCTCATAATCAGAAGCAATCTGCCTGTTTTTAAATTATGAACCATGTGACCTCAGTGGGACCTGGCCTAGTGGGATGTGTCAGACTGGGTTTGTGTGAAGACTGTCTGAATCTATATTTTCAAAGTTTTGTCATTTTTTTACGTTTTTTTAACTCTTTCCTAGCCCTGTCTTCCTATTGTACTGTCCCTTGGCTTCTAACCCTTATGTACCTTGTTCTATCAACTTGCTAGGATATAGAATGTACTAACATCTGATAAGGGAGAGTAACTAGGGAAAGAAGACATTATCCTGCATAAACTCTAGGTTGTTAGTAATATCAGTGCAAAATTGTATTCTAAGAAGTGTTTCTGCAATGGTTTATGATAATTATATCTATGTTCCAGTTGAAGATAATATCAGGATAATCTTACTATTGACTATGGGTCACATCCATCATCACAATACCTATTATAATCAAGAAAACAGGTAAAAGGTGAAATTGGTTCTATGGTCTCGGTACTGGTAATTGGTTTGGTGGTGTTTGGAAAGCATTACATGGGGCTACTTTGTCTCTCCTCACCCCTATTGTTGTTTTCTTCCATACCTGGCTAGTTGCCCTTACATTAATAACTATTGCATCACAAAAATCTCCATTGAACTCTTTCCTGGTTGTGTGGACTTGGTCAAACTGATACTCACTCATTTTTTGGGGGGGGGACTTGTTTTCCTGTCTACCTGTGCTTTATGATCACTAATTGTAAGGCTCTCATCCAATGTACTTTTAACATCTGGACCTCATCCAATGTACTTTTAACATCTGGACTGTGCACTTTGTGCAAAGGACTCCATTATTGGAAAATGTTCAGTTTTTGTAGGAATATCACACCATATCAGGTTACCAGTTATGTGGCTCCACAGGCACAATAATCCCTGTCACCCTCTATTCCCGGTGAGCTTTCCCCATTCAGCAGTTCTTTGGGGTTAGTTTGAAGACGGAGACTTACCTTTCTTTCGAAGACTATAGAATTTTTATGCTTTTTTAATTGCAATCTTTGTAATGGCCATCAAGAATGTACCCTGTTAATACTGCACAAGACATGTTAAAACTATAAAGAGGCTGTAAGAGCGTAATGTGATCAGATGCCTGCAGATATTACTACATTCAGAATGTGCATCTCCAACCTTGAATAAATTGAACTTCAGCGAAGTCTGACTTTTGTATCCTGCCTCATTCTTTTGAGGGTAAGGGCAAACTGGTAACAAGTTTTTCCCCAACATACCAACAAACAAGTAGTTTGAGGTTAGAGGATACTTTTTGAAAGTTCTTTTGAATGAAATAGTGTAAGATAAATGAAACAACCTTTTTGAAAATGATGGTGACCGAAATATTTTAAGTGCAATCACTTTCAGTAGAACAATTTCAAGCATGCCTAATATACTCAGAAGGCTATACTGAGGATGTATGTAAATAGAATGAGCAGACTCATCTTATCATGTTCATAATTTAAATCGTATGTATCTACAGGGTCCCTTCCAGGTGGAAAATCATGCTGGAGGCTTTCCAGAACCAAGCCACACGAAATCCAACCAGTTAGGCTTTGATTCTCTATCTAGGAGCTTACAGCTCTGGGATCTCAATTGGATATTTGTCCCAGGAATACAGACTACAAATCAGCAAAGGAACAGTAAACAAGAATAAATTACTATTCACAGAAATAAAAAGACAGCTTTCGCACTTGTTTTTTTCACTCCAAGAATGCAAAATTTTAATATCAAATGTGGCCACTATGGGGAAATATATGGGGCATATTTGGCTATTGAAAGTCTGCCTCTGCCTAATCTACGTAAGCCTACATAAGACCTGTGATAAGCCCTATTATCTGATACCTAATTTAGCGGCCTAAGCTAAATTATATCTTGGTACACACAAATCATAGGAAGATGAGGGAATACCCTCTTAAGTACCTTGGGAACTAGGTTAAATTCAATATTCTGAGATCTCCATTTGTTTGTCTATTGTGGTTAACCACTGAGTCAGTTAGGGTTAAGGGTCTTAGTGCCTCCCTTTTGATATATTGATGCAAGTTCCTCGTTCAATTAAGTGGAAGCTGGACTACCACAAAGCCTCTATTGCTGGTTGGGAGTTTTTAGTGGTAATTACACTTATTTTTCCAGGGCTAGATATAGTTGAGCAGGTACTGTAACAATCACATTACTGATTTTATACAGAAACATGAAGCTTGTTTAGAGACTGGATGAGGAAACAGTTTCCAAGGCAAAGCAGATCGCCACATGAGGTTACCACCCAACTAGAGCATAATTGAATATAATAGTTAATAAATTAATAGTGCCAAAGATATACAAGCAAGGTGACAAAGAAAGTAAACATGAAAGCGAGCAGGAGGAGCAGAACGCAAAACAATAAATAAATTATGTGTGTTGTGGGAGCACTTGTGAATTTGACAAGGGCTAAATAAAACCTAAATACAATGCCTTGCAAAAGTATTTGCCCCAATGGCATTTTACATATTTTATTGCTTCACAACCTGGAATTAACAAGGATTTGCATCATTTAATTTATAGAACATGCCCACAACTTTCAAGATGCTTTTTTTTTATTGTGAAGCAAACAACAAATAGGACAAAATAACAGAAAAAGTCAATGTGCATAAATTTTAACCCCCCCCCCCCCCCCTGAAGTCAATACTTTGTAGAGCCACCTTTTGCTGCAATCACAGCTCCAATCGCTTTGGATAAGTCTTTATGAGCTTGCCACATCTTCCCACTGGGATTTTTGCCCATTCCTCCTTGCAAATCTGCTCCAGTTCCTTCAAGTTGGATGGTTTGCGCTTGTGAACAGCAATCTTTAAGTCTGACCAAAGATTTTCTATTGGTTTAAGGTCTGGGCTTTGACTAGGCCATTCCAACATATTTACATGTTTCGCCTTAAACCACTCAAGTGTTGCTTTAGCAGTGTGTTTGGGGCCATTGTCCTGCTGGAAGGTGAACCTCCGTCCTAGCCTCAAATCACGCACAGTGGTACAGGTTTTACTCAAGAATATCCCTGTATTTAGCACCATCCATCTTTCCCTCAACTCTGACAAATTTTCCAGTCCCGGCTGCTGAAAAACATCCCCACAGCATGATGCTGCCACCACCATGTTTCACTGTGAGAATGGTGTTCTTTGGGTGATCGGATGTGTTGGGTTTGCGCCAGACATAGCGTTTTATTTCAATTTTAGTCTCATCAGACCAGAGCACCTCCATACATTTTGCCTTTTTGCAAACTCAAAAAGTGCCATTTAGTTTTTTGCTGAAAGTAATGGCTTTCTTCTGGCCCGCTGCCATAAAACCCGACTCTATGGAGCGTACGGCTTATTGTCGTCCTATGTACAGATACTTCAGTCTCTGCTGTGGAACTCTGCAGCTCCTCCAGGGTTACCTTAGGTCTCTGTGCGGCCTCTCTGATTAATGCCCTCCTTGCCCGGTCCGTGAGTTTTGGTGGGCGGCCGTCTCTTGGCAGGTTTGCTGTTGTGCCATGTTCTTTCCATTTGGTTATTATAGATTTGACAGTGCTCCTGGGGATCATCAAAGATTTGGATATTTTTTTATAACCTAACCCTGACTTTTACTTCTCAACAACATTGTCCCTTACTTGTTTGGAGAGTTCCTTGGTCTTCATGGCAGTGTTTGGTTAGTGGTGCCTCTTGCTTAGGTGATGCAGCCTCTGGGGCCTTTCAAAAAAGGTGTGTATATGTAATGACAGATCATGTGACACTTAGATTGCACACAGGTGGACATCATTTCACTAATTATGTGACTTCTGAAGGTAATTGGTTGCACAAGAGCTTTTTATGGGTTTCATAACAAAGAGGGTGAATACATACGCATATGCCAATTTTCTGTTTTCTACTTCTAAAAAATAGTTTTATGTATATATTTTTCTCATTTCACTTCACCAACTTAGACTATTGTGTTCTGATACATCACATACAATTCAGCTTAACAAGACATTGAACTTAAGGCTATAATGTAACAAAATAGGTAAAACGACAAAGGGGTGAATACTTTTGCAAGACACTGTATATCTCTGGCACAAAGTAAACATCTGGAGCTACTAATGACAAGACAGACATGATGCTGCCTTAAATGTATTAGCTTTTGAGCTTTGGTGAGGAGAGCTGCCAGAACCACACATCTGGAGACACAATCCTTTGAATCATAGCAAAAACATGAGTATAATATAAAGTGTGAGTATTCATCTCTCAAGGACAAAACTGTAATTCTGTTGAGCATCAGTGGATATTGAATCATTATGTATGTACAGATATAGATTACCTGTCTCGCTAGCTGTCACAAGTTAACTCCCTAGTTATCCTTGGATTCAGAGATCCTACCTCTCAGGATAAGCTTGCTTGTTACAGTACACACAAACTCTTCTCAATCACACCATGTAGATGGTCGTATCTCCTGGAAGATAATCTTATTAGTGTTTTTGTTATATTAACTAAAAGCTAACATTGCTCAAAAATGGCTGCTATGCCATTTTGTGTTTAAAATAAATTGGCAGAGCAGGGTGTGGGGCATAAAACCCACACTATGGAATGAACAGGAGGGTGCCACCACAGGTGTATTTCCACCAGACTTCGCCAGTTTATCTTTTATTACCTCTCGCCACATAATATAACAAATCCTCTACTGTCATCACTTTGTAGTAAGCCACTTGTGCTTTGGATTATTCCTGTGATCTTGTAGACGTTCTAAGCACACCCCTAGGGCCTCATTCTATTACCGGCCGTAGGAGATGCGGGGCCGCAAGGACCGGCCGCAAGCTATTCGGCTATTCTATTCCCCTCCGGCCGGGGATTCCGGCAGGCTTGCGGCTGGCGCCTTGCTATCCCTTGCGGCCGCACGCGCCGCAGGAAAGCCTTTCATCTAAAACGGCCGCAAGAGTTTCGGCCGCAAGAAAAGCCCGGTTGCTATTCTATTGCTCCGGGAAACCTCTCTGCAAGGCTAAAAGCGAGCCGCAGCTTACTTGCAGGAAAAAGGTCCCGCTAGCACCATTTAAGTACATTATAAAGCAGAAATAAAGGCATCCTGCACTCTGAGGAGACTATAAAGTGATTGTAGGTGTTAGCAAAAATAGCACAACATTCCCCTACACTCAAATCCGTAAAAAACATATTTTTTAATTTATGTAAAAAATCCCTGTAAAAAGTCCAGAGTGCTTGGAGCACCTCAGACCCGGCCACGCTGCGGCCGGAAAATAAACAGTTAATGTAAACTCGGGTTTGGGCTGATGTGCAAGCTTGAGAGGGGGTTACTATTAATCCTCATGTCCCCCAATATGATCCCTAGCATTTACAGAGCTTTACAGTGCTGTCTTGAATTTATTTTTGACTTTAAAGATTTCTGAGCTTACGGCCAGTTGCAAGATATATGGCCGGCCGTAAGAGGAGATCCTTGCGGGGCCGTTTAATAGAATTGCGAGGTAACGGAACCCCCGCAAGGAATCGCAGCCTTGCAGCCATTTTACGGCCGATAATAGAATGAGGCCCCTAGTCTTTAGCCTCCACTGTTTAAACCTAAGAAAGCACATTGATGTAGTGAGCCCACTCTTTTGTCTGATTAAGTGTCCCAGCTATAATAACAGCTGTTGGAGTTGAGGTGGCCCTGTGATCGGAGGTGATTGTGACATTAGCTAGTGTACATGTGGCTCTTGTGCAAGTTTCTGTTTGGCAAATGAATTATCTTAACATTTGGCAAGCACCATTAATAGGTTTTTATCTGCTGCAATAGTACATCATGATATGTTCAGAATTTGCATATTGTTTATGAAAATGTTTCGAACATTTGTGTTGCCTAAACTCCCCTTTCAAGAAACATGGTCAGAAATGTAACTCAAATGATGAAAAGCTATTATATCCTCTTAACTGACTTTCATTGACTTGCAAATCTGTTTAACAAAAAAGCACATAGTGAACAAAATGTAAAACATCAGTTAAATTCCCATCTGAAAACCTGAATATTATAGTATGACTATCTCATTAATGTGGATAACTCACTGGCTGTTGCACTGTGTTTCAGTGATTACTCCGGATACAGCTATATAAGTACAACTGTATTCTGGGCCTGGTACCAGGGAACAATTCTAGCATTGACTTGAATGAATGAAATAGCAATGAATTGCAAGGGGATTTGAATGCGCTTCTAAAATAACTGAGATTACAGAATTGTCTGTGCTTAGGATGACAGCACTATAGTTATTATTAGAAGGTACAGCACATTACTGATATGTGATATTACCGTTTATTTTTCTCCCCCCAGCAATACCAGCTTCAGTGGCCTTTTCAATGGGAATCTCCAACCACAAGTAAAATTATCGTCCCCACCCATGTCTTCACTCATTAAATAGCTGTACAGTTAGGGCAAGTCTGTACTCATCAAGGGGATGGTTAGAAGTGGAATTCAGATGAAAATTCTGTATGTCGCATTGTATTTGAAGTTACAAATACAAATTAGTCTGATGTATTTGCAACACTTGATTACTATATTACTATATATGATTACTATAGCATTTCTGTTAATACTTGTTAAATCCTACATGTACTCCATTGGCTCTTAGTTGCTGATCTATTGTCATTACACATTAAAAGGCCAATGAGGTCCATTATTTCTTATTATGCATTCTAAAGTACATTTTAATACTTTACATAATATTTTTTATTGATTCAAAATGAAATATTAAGTTAAGAAAAGCAAAACTAAATCAAATCAAGAATAGATTATAAGTAGAGTGTCTTATCTAGCTTAGTCTTGAAAAGAGATGCAATCTAGTACTTGCAGTGTTCTTTGTATCTTTAGGATTACAGTTTCCACCATCGCAATTGAAACAGCTTCCTGATGTTTTTTAGCATTTAGTAGAGGATGAAAAGTATGTCAGCTCTAAATGACATTTATTTAATTTTTCAGCCCAATAGGCCACTCTTTTTATGCAAGCAAAGCTTTTGTAATATATATTTTATTATTGATGTTTATTTATACCAGCATTTTATTATTATAATACTTTATTTTTAGCATGCCAGCAGATTCAATAGTGCTAGGTACAATGAACAATTGTTAAATAATTACATACATTTGAAGGCATATATAAAAAACAGCACATTATACAAATGCTTTGTACTGTGGCGGTTATCCTATACACATGGGTAACATAACCTGAATACAGTGGGATGATAATAGTAGGTTGAAGGAGATGGCTTGGTGAAGACCGAGACACAATGTCAGTTGGTATCTGCAACTTGTTCAGGTTGTGGGTGTGAAGGCTTCATGATCCTTGCAAACTTCAACCAAGACACTCTGTCTAAGGAACCCAGCAAGCCCTGCATTTCAGAAACACTAGCTCAAGCCTCTCATGATCCGTGCACCGCACTGGAACCTCCCCCTTTCGATGGATACATAGACATTGACTTCCCCTATTTGTTTACCCACAAAATTATTTTTAGCCTGATCATTTTTCCCCCCAAATGTTTACTCTTTGTATGGCATGACCCTCCTCAAGACTTTTGTGATAACAACTATTCTAACTGTGCCTTTTCCTCTTTTCTGTATACCGACTAACAATCATTTCCTATGTCTTTTGATCTAGTGCCCACCAAAGCATTCTGCCTAAGGAATCCAGTAAGCAGTTTTCTGCAAAAATAAAATAAATTGACTGGATGTTTTCAATAAATTCCAGAAACAGTTTAAGTGGCGAATGCGTTTGTGTAAAAACAAGAGTAATTGCCACATCTTCTGCATATATCTGGCTAATATTAATATGGCATATAATATAGCATATAGTAAGGTAAAAAAACAACTATCAGTATATTTCAACGAGAGTCCCCAAAAACTTTTGGGTTTCCATAAGTACTATTAAGACTTTTTTTCTCAATATCGAGATTATTTGACTAATTTCACATAACATAGACATTATTTTATATGAAAACTATTTAAGCAACATTACAATAGAATAATCATTATATTCCATTCACACTAATGGCCCTAGATGTAAGCTATTTAGCCACTCTGTGTTGACAATTCAGGTTGGAGAGAAGGACTGAATTCTATAAATATGCTACAATATCTATTTAAAGGTTTCTAAATCAAGTACATGTACGCATATATATTAGATTGTAGAGCATAGATGATGCAATGGACTCAGTACATAAACAAAGGCTGTACAAGCACAGTAGACTGGATTAAGCACATGTAATGGGTAATTGTAGGGGAAAGAGGAAGGAGATACAGCAACTCATCCCTTATTATAACCCATATGCCTCTATCTGATGACTGTCCTGCACGTCATGGACATTTCCAAGGACACAATTTACCAGGAGACAATGGTCTCAATTAGAGGACGGTCCATGGAAAATGGTATATCTGGTCACTATTATTATTATTATTGTTTAATTGCAGTGCGCCAACATATTCTGTAGCGCCATACATGGCTTACGATCAAGGCAAAAAACAATAGCAGTATTAACACGTTGCAACGGCTCTTTTACAGAGTGTTTATTATTCATGTATGCATGACAAAGAACAAGCTCTACAATATAAATTAGGATTATCTTAAATATATATTGTATAATTACATCATTTTTAGCTAATTTCTGCAGAAACTAATATTAGTAGATAGAAACTTTCAGTGTAGGGGACATACATTTTAAGAATGATGAGTAATCAATGTTTTTTTTTTTTTTATTTTTTTATTTTTTCATTGGCCTTTGGATTGACTTTTTGCTTATGTTCATGCATCATTTTTTATCTAGTTTATGGGAGCTTGGAGATCCTTCGAGCGAATCCTGCACTGTAAACAATTTCTTCACCAGAGATAGGAATCTGAGAAAGAGTGACAATCTACTGCCAGTTTGAGTCAGCCTGGAGCATTGCTTCCATTCTTGTAAACATGACATTTCCAGTCTCACTTTTCTTTTGGTAAGCCTGTATCCCACATATTATCTTGTCATTTCAGTCAAAACAATTATGGTTTATAGCAAACTAGAAAATATCAAAGCTACATCACTTTATATTCAGTATCACATGAATGTTTACAATATATTGTTGCCTTAATTTAAGGATTATCTAATATAGGAAAAAAAAAAACAATCTCAGGAACCACAAATATATATTACTGAATGTTCTTCTCAAGTCTGTTCAAAATGTTTAGATCTGCTTCCAGACTCTTTATGTGTATCTTTTGACCTTATATTGTAAGCAACACTGTTTCGCTTTATTTAAATATTTGGGAAAATGTAATAGTTTCCTTCAATTTCCTATTAGTGCAAAGATAAAAGCTAGTTTCAAGACGGCATGTACTGATTGCCCTACAAAGATTGCATTTAATCAAATAGCTGCTTTCATGATTGCCATTTGTCAATGCCACTTGCTTAGAAATGTTTCCTTCCATAAGGAGTTTCAAACTAACAGCTTATACAAAATGGATTAATTTCTTTATTTGAAGAAAACAAGTTCAATATAGATTAAAAAGTTAAATGTGAACTTTTGTGTTCAATGACTAGAAGATTTGCTGTTCTCTACCCTCCATTAGGTAACCAGGAAGTGAAAGAGGATCTGCCCCGGAGGTTGTCCTTAAAAAATATTCTGACCAGTCTAAGACGGTTTATCTGTTGATATAAAAATATTTATCTGCATCAAGAGCAATCATGTAGCCTGTAAACTAATTTGCTATTCAATTGGCGTCTTTAAGCTACCCGCAAACGGTCTGCGGGTTACAGATTGAAAATCCCTGTGGTTATCAAAATCGTAAATCTGATTCAGCCAAGCCTTTGATCTCTCAAGTCGTAAATGTTACAGTCGCAAATCGCTATTCAATTGCTACATTTCCTCAAGCCCGCAAATGTTTTCACACCCGTAAATGGCAAATGTAGAAGAAAAACCTATGAGTACCAGATAGGACTCGCAAGGGGGTTAAACACCTGATTGTAGAAAATAAATAATCAATACTGCACTTTAAAAGATGGGGAAAGCGATGAAAGACATTAGTATCAATTGCACAACAGTCTTTGTTATAACATTTCATTTCCGTGTTATATAAATCTCGGGAATCTAGGAATTAATACAAATCAGGCCACCCACATGGACTAGAACATTTCCTTCATTCATTCATTTTTATTATTTTGGACATTGCCGGATTGTGAGTCCGATCGCATATCAGATTTCTAAACGCTAATTGATTGACGTTTAACAATTATGTTTTAATGATGTCATGATGACTTTGTTATTTACTATTGGCTGTTTCTAAATCGGTAGTTATGGCCTTGCTTAATTGATCATGATCACACTCTGAAATGCTGCTTATGATTGCATGGTTAATGGTTTCGACTTTCGGCCAGGTAGTTGCAGGCTTGTTCAATTGAATCCCTCTGTAACTGTTGCAAATTTCAAGACTTACGGCCAATATGAAGGCAACTGCGGGCCTGCAATTGGTTAAGACCTCATAGTCTCCTATCAGGATATCCTCATGGGCAGATCCTCTTCAGTTTCCTAGGCACCTGACAGCCATGTCCAGATGGGACCATATCTACTGAAGCCTTAAACATGTCTTATGACAGGTGTAAAGCTTACATTTTTCTTCAAATATATTTTTTCTTGACAAACTTATTTAATAAACAAATAAACTATGTTTCATGCTCACTACAGTGATCCTTTAACTACTAATAGAATAGAATAGGCAATATGAGGTACAAAGCCATGCAGTTTGTAAATACTACTAGTTGAAGTAACCTCTGGGCAGACACAGCAAAGAACCGGTCTCCCTTACTTCCAAATTGGGCAAACATCAAATTGTTTTGGCTAAAAAATATAAACATCCATATTGTCAGCAAATAATTTTTTTTTTTGAGAGGCTGAATCCAAATGAGTTGTAATGGTCTTAATGGCATCAAATGCTACATATTGGCACAGAAAATGGTTTATTATTGTTATATTTTACTTTCAGCGTACCAGCAGATTCCCTAGAGCTAGGGGTACTATAAAAACAAGAATAATATTTAACATAAAGGTAAAGACAGTAAAAATAAGACAAAACAGCATATTTGATATACACATTAATACAGCAGGAGATGAGGGCATTGTTGTCGTGAAACTTTACAATCTAAGAGTATTTAATATTTAAACAAAAAAGATGTGGAAGGGAAAACCCCCATCCACCTAACTTTCCATCCCATACTCATAGGGTGGTACAAAAAACTCAGCAGAGCTCCGATGAAGGGCTGAGGGTGTTGCCTTTTCTCACAAGGATGGATCATTGCGTTGGGTGGAGTTAAATAAAATTGATATATAATCATCTACCTATTATAGCACAAACTTGCCCAGTTCATTTAAGCGGCTAGGTTTAATGAATGCCTAAGCTAATTGATACTGTTTAGTGATATTACAGACCATGGGAGCATACTAATAATTATATTTCAAACCATAGGACTGGATGCAAACATTTTTTAAGGAATAGTCAATTTAACAGATATTATCTGTATTTAACTTACAGACAATAGAGCAAATATTTGTTCATATATTTCTCATTTCAGTCCAAATGTTTTGAGCGGACCTTTCAAAGCATGAGTCACCTTGACCTCGATGGAGGCCTGATGTGAAATCCCAGCCAAGTGATAAGGTGCTTGCGGAGCAAACAAGAACTTTAGTAAGAATTTTCTTGTAGTAAGTATATAATTATATGAAAAGCCTTCACAGGTATGGTCTTTATTTAAAATAATTTTACTCATATCTCATTATGCAAAAAAGGTTTGGAGATTCTAGTTTTAGAAATTGCATGTGAAAATGACTGTAAACACGGAATAACTTTAAATACCTAAACTGGCATGGTAAAACAAGTCATGGCCTAGTAATATAATATGCATCTTGTATAATTAAAGTCATGTTAGCTAAATTATATTAAATGAACATTAATAATAATATTAACCCATTTTTAGTAGTCAGATTTTCATCGTGTCAGTTAAAGCTTCCTCTACATTCAATGTCTCCTCCTACCTGCATATAAAATCTATTAAATTAAAAGCTGGGATATTTTGTAAAGTATGTTATGTCATGTAATATTTCTATTGTCATTCTAATGCATTCCTTATATATACCATAAGTTTTCCGTGAATCGTGAGGATATCCCACTTATTTAGAAAATCTGATTTTTCAATATTGATTATTATAGTGACTGATCACTTCATTTTAGAATAAAGTTTAAGAACGTTTAATTAAAAGACCACCGGAATTATACATTTTTTATCTTTAAAAGGTCATGATTTTTTTCCTTGAAAAATTAGAGGTCTATAAAAGTAAATAAATGGTTGGATTATTTTCTCCACTGTACTGACATTTTAAAGGAAACATAGGAGTAAGGCGTCTTGCAAACCTCTAGGCTGCAACAACTGTGTGTTGTATTCCCATACAGTATAAAACTGTATGACATACACATTACATACTCACAATAAGTCTGTATTTATACTTTATGTCAAGTCTCATTGAATTCACTACTCAGGCTATGGATTTTTATCTATTTCTTTGTTGTTTGAGTGTTAATTTTCTGTACCAAATAACAATAATAGCAGCTGTGTTAGCCATGCAGGATTTTTTTTTTTTTTTGAGAAAACCTGAATTTATGAAGTCTTTGTTTATGAGTGTATGCATAAATTTTGTGTTTGTTACATCACACCCTGAGAGCTAGATGATGGGAATGGTGTGGTTATATTGGTATTTTGTAAGGGAGGCAATAAGTATATCAGTCCACTGTAAAGAAAATATTGGTTGAGAAAGGGAAAGTGTATGAGCCGCATTCAATTGAGCTTTCAGGAGATCCGAGCTTCGGAAATGTAGCCCGCAGGTTACTTTGCTATTCAATTGGCGTCTTTTTGCGGGCTGCGATTGAGTTACAGGCTCCGGCCTGTGATTCACTGTGATGGTTCAAATCGCAAGTTAATGCCCCTCCAAGCCTTTGATCAAGAGTTGCGAATGCTAAAATCTCAAATCTCTATTCAATTGCTCCGATTCTCCCTCGCTAACCACTCTGTCAAGCCCGCAAAGGGCTTAATGACATGTATGGAGCACTCTAAATGCACATATACACACACAACTGTACTTTCATTAAAAAAGGGAAAGTGAGGTCTTAGAATTGATAGCACAACATTCTCAAGCTCGCAAATCGGCCCATAAAAATACTATATATAGCGATCCTGGTAATTAATGTGTTAATACATATCATGGAACTCACATGTAAAAGAATATCATATTTACGGCTTTATCAATATTGCACTATTTCTGGAATGTGGGTCCGATTGTAATTCAAGCCTGTAGGTCTTCAATGAAAAATGGACGTTGGATTTAAAAATCCTACGGACTTGAACCCGGAGTCACGATTCGACCAACATTCCATTGGCTATTTCTAACTGGGAGTTACGGTCTTGCGTCATCGATCATGTTCAAGCTTGCAAATGCTACTTTCGTTAGCTTGGTTTGCGATGTGCGCTATTGGGCTGGGACTTGCGGGCCCTGCCAAATGAATAGCACCATAAGTTGAAGATGCTGCGGGCCCCTCAGGAGGCCTGCAGACTTTCGTCCTATACCTCCAAAACTTGGGCCTCCAAATTGAATGATGCTATATGTCCTTAAAAAGTTACTGGCTATGGTCCTTATTCAATTGAGCAATTGTGGGTTACTGGAGCCCATAATGTAGCCCATAAACTAATTTGCTATTCAATTGGCATCTTTTAGCGAGCTGCAAATGATCTGCGGTTTATAGGCTTAAAATCCCTGTGCTTGTCAAAATCGTGAATTACTGCCCTTTGATCTTTCAAGCCTGCAAAAGTTACAATCACTAAAATGACAAATTGCTATTCAATTGCTACAAATTCTCAAGTCCGTAAATGGCAAATGTTGAAGAAAATCCTACGGGTACCAGATAGGACTCGCCAGGGGGTTAAACACCTGATCGTAGCACTGTAAATACAAAAAATATTTTTAATATTTTTTTTTAAGGTTTAATTTCTTTGTTATATCAATATCAGGAATCAATGAGTTAATACCTATCAGGCCACCCACATGGACTAAAATAGTATCCCCATTCATTTTTATTATTTTGTACATTGCCGAATTGCAAGTCTGATTCCATATCGGATCTCTAAACACTAATTGATTGATGTTTAACCTCCATGTTTTACTGACATAATGATGACGGTCTTTTAAAGATCTCAGTGGTTGGGGCTATTACTGGCCAGAGCCCACCTGCTATAGACTACAGGTTAACTACCAACAAGGACCGTTTGGGTTCTTGGAAATCTCGGCACCAGCAGACAATTCAGATGACAGCATCATTTCTGAAGAGGCAAGTACCATCTGACCCCACAAGCAGACTCCGACACCACCTTTATTTAGTTTGTCTAAAATCAGACTGGCACCTCTTTATTTATCAAAACACAAAACACCAAAGACTTCCCCCCTAGTTCTAGCCCATCCTCCTGGGCAAATAGCTTGCTATACCCCCACCCACATTGCCATGGCTGAAGCATGCCAATGCACCAGCTGTGCAATTCCTTACAGACTGATGCCCTCAGCCTTATAAGATAGGCTTATTGTGCCAGAGGAAAGGGGCCCACTGAGATGGATTAACATTGGGGATGTTGTGATTTATGTGTTATTCCTTGTTATGTCTGTTTAAAAATGCCTGGGTGCCACTGCCATGCTGTGGTACCCATGTTTATAGTTGGGGTGTGCGTATGAACATGATGGGAGTGATGGGATGTATGCCTGTGTTGTGCTTTGGGGGTGGCTAGCACTTACAAGGGAAATATTGTATATGCCCAATATTTCATAGTAATAGACTAGTCCCTTATTAACAAGATTAGGGAGATCATTGACCCCTAGGAGTCACGTTACACCAGTATCTCTCTCTATGTATCACAAGTCTCAGATTGGTGTCTCCAGTCCTATTGTATGTATTTGCCCCCTATCAAGAATACAGCAGTGGAAAGGGAAAACAATGGTTGATTGCCTTAGACTTGCAAGCAGGGATGATAACGTGAGCTAGAAGGTGACTGGGTGTAACAATAAATGCACATTGGAATTGATTGGTCTTTCATTGCTAAGAATGTGGTATAAATATGTCTGATGGTTTCAGTAATAAAGTTGTTATACTGGTTCACATAATTAAAGTGTGAATTTTGTTATTGATGTTGGGAATTCTGTTTGCTGGAGTAAGTTTTTTTCAGATCTTAGAAAGATTTGTATGCTTTACCAGACCACAGACACCTTTCAGTCTAACCTAAGGGCTGAAAGTTCTTCCTGCTGTACAGAGGTAAAACGAACCGGTCACACCTGTGGGGAGAGGTTTGGGCAATAGGCTCTTATCATACCCCATTCAGCATACAGTTCATGACACACATGATTTCCAGATGTATAGAGGGCTTTGGCTTTCTTGTTATCATTACACATTTTCGATTCAGGCTTATCTGTTTAGGTCACTAATAACCTAGGCCTGTGTTTTGTTCTAGCAGCTGTGTAGACTATAAATGTAACATATTTTTTTATAAATAAGAGAAATCTTTTTTTTAGCAGACTTGGGGCCTATTAAATTATTAAAATCGCAATTACCGATATTTAATTGTCCTCCTCTAGCTACCCACAATCTATTTTTGAGCTCCAGGCTGAAAATTCCTATGGGTTGTCAACATCGTAACTCCGTCCTATGTCCGTCTGATCTTTCAAGCACGCAAATATTACAATTGCTTAAATCACAATTTAATTGCAACAATTCCACAAGCCCGCAATTGCCTTTAAACCGTAAATGGCAAATGTAGCAAAAAATTAGACAAATACTAGAGAGGACTCGCAAGGGGTTAAACACATGTTTGTAACACTATAAAAGAAAATAGAAACACAATACTGGACTTTAAAATACGGGGAAAGTGAGGAAAGACATGATAATTAATTTCACAACAGTCTCAAGCTCACAAATCTGCAATAAAAATTATATTTTTTACATTTAATTTCCGTGTTATATCAATATATATCTCGGGAATCAAGGAGTTAATACATATCAAGCAACCCACATGGTCTATAAACATTTTTTGATTCATTTTATTGATTTTTAAATTGCTGGATTGCGATCCCGATCGCATATTCGACGTCTAAACACCAATTCATTGACGTCTAACCTCCATGTTTTACTGATTTCATGATGATGGTCTCCTTTACTATTGGCTGTTTCTAAATCGTTACTTACGGGCTTGCTTAATTGATTATGATCATGCCCTGAAATGATACGTACAGTTACATGGTTTAAGGATTTGGCTTTCGGCCAGCTAGCTGTGGGCTTGTTCGATTAAATCGCTCTGTAACTGTTGCAAATTTAGAACTCGCAGACTTACGGCCGGTATGAAGGCAACTGCGGGCTTGGAATTTATTAAGGCCCATTGTTTGTGTATAAAAAAATTCCATTATGGCTGTGTACATCACTTCCAATTATATTGGAGCCTTTGTATTGAACAGTGAAGAGAGGGTTGGTACTGAGGAAGGAAGGAGAGGGGCAGAATTACAATAAGCCCCTATTTACACTAACTGGCCTGTAAATGTTACGTTCGCAAATCGCTATTAAATAGCTACGAATCCACTGGCGTTCAAGCCTGTAAACTGCAAATGGAGCCAAAAAGCCTCCGGGTACTAGAGAGGACCCTCAAATTGGTTAAAGTCCAATCCGTAGCACTGTAAATGCAAATATCAACACATTACTTTATTTTAAAGTAAAGGTAAAGTGATGTTAGGTATTAAAATTAATAGCACAACATTCTCAAGCTCGCAAAACTGCAATATAAAATACTCTTTTTCTGTATAAGTTCCATGTTATACAGATCCTGGCAATCAATGTGTTAATACATATAATGGAACTCGCATGGACTAGAATATAATATTTACTGATTTATTAATATTGCATTATTTCTGGAATGCGGGTCTGATCGTAACTTGTAATTCAAACCCGTAATTTTTCAGTGACGCAATGATGACGATCTCTTTCACCATTGGCTCCATCTAAACCCAGGACCTAACTACGGGTTTGACTAATTGATCATGGCCACGGCAGCACATGCAACGTGAGCAAGAACGGTTTACCGGTTTGAATGTCGGCCACGTCGGTTGCGGGTTTGGCTAATTTAATCGATCTGTAACTCCGCCAAATTTCAAATCTGCAGGCTTTGTGGATGTACCGGTGCCACTACGGGCTTGGAATTTAATATGGCCCTTGCTCATGCAATTTAGCTGTACGCTTTTTTTCTATGTTTTTTAGCACTAATCAATTATTTGTGGTTTAGATTTGCATACATTGGTTGCATTGGCTCTATAGAACTACTTTGTCTAGTATTCTGTAGCTGGAATGAAATAGTGTTTACGTCTTTACTGTAGTTATGTAGTTGTAGCTTTTCGTACCTGACACCTACACCCATCCACAGCACATGCTCAAAACATGCAGTCACAAGTTAAACTGCAAACTCTTTTCTTGAAGAAATATAAATTACCCTCTAGCAAAGAAGTATAGGAAACCGTATTGATATAATATATATATATATATATATATATATATATATATATATATATATATATCATCATAAAGTAGACATCTAATATTGCAAGGGCTCTATATAAAACTTTAACTTTTCTAAAATAAACTCTCTATAAAGTTAGTGTTGTGGTCGGAATAAAAATGTATATATGCCAAGTTACAATTACTATCTTCAGTTGAACCTGAACTTTTGACTCATGTTACCAGGCTCTATTAATTTCCATTTTGCTCTCTCAAATGTATAAAAGAGATGAAACAAAATCACTTGCTGAAAATGTAATTTGCATCTCCACCCCAACTCATTTTGCCAAATCTGTGGCTGAACTGTCTCATCATTGTTTGTGCTACTCAACTACAGGATGGGATTATCAAGTTGTAATGTGTCTCTTGTGCATTGCATTTTTCTCAGCATTAATCCATTCCTTCCTCTAATTCAGGTAATACTTGCCAATATTTTAAAAAATGTCCTTCCAAAAAACACTAACATGGAAGACGTGATTTATTTCTCTACATCAGTCTTTGATGGTTTGTGAAAGGAGGAGCTGAAAGTGGGGCATGGGATGTGCACAAATCTGAATGGCCTAGGGCAGCATAAATCTAAATTCAGTCATGCACTACATACTCATCTATACCTTCTGATCTTTCATCTGTGAGAATCCCTTCTGCAGTGTAATATTGCTTTCAGGTACTGTTTTTAACATTTAATTTAAAGTGACCCTTAAAGGACCTCTGTGGTCATTTGTTCTCTATATACTCTTTTGAATAAGTAAACATATTAATAGGAATTTTTTGTAGAAATCAAAAATACAAAAAAAAATGCGGGAATGTCCTTGTAAACTAATGTTATTTCTAATACTCATAATGAAAGCACTGGCAGTCATATCTGCTACATTCCAATTTTGCAGACAGAAACTTCCTGTGCATTTTAAGTCTTCTCCCACCTCAGGAAGTTGATCACAAGATAACAAAACAGTAGACTACACTGCAGCATTATTGCACAGAAAATATTATTGTCAAGGGCAGCTTTCAAAAATGTGTATTTTATTTTCTCAAATGGTCATTTAAATGCTTTTTGTATATTTGTTACAATTTGTAGAGAACGAGTTAATGAGGGATTTCCATAAATGTTATAATTTGCAGCCCTTTCCAAAGTACAGTACAGTGGCTTCTCTGTTTTCTTTTGTATTTTTACCACTTTCCATGTAAACAATCTGCAACTTTTTGGAAGGTTTCCCAAGCTGTGGTTGGAATCTGTTGTTTAGTTGCTGCAGGCTACACATTCCCTTCAAAATATGGCATTTATAAACCGTTGCCATGGAAAAACAACTTATCACAAGAAATATGATTGACTAAAGAATTGCTTGTTTACCTCATGAACTCACTAATTTTGCCAGAATAGTGACAATGCTTACTCACTAGCTTCAAGCTTTAGAAAAGCACAATATAATGGGAACATGTATTTGTTAGTACTTGCCTTTCATTTTTTTCCTGTTACTTTTACCAAGTGAACACAAGTATGTAAAGCATTTAAAGGAAAATATTTGGAAGGCTACTCATAAGTGGTGATATGACCCCATACTGGTATAATCCACATGAACATGATAAATGCCTCTAGTTAAAGTGAGATCCATTTTTTTCCACATGAACAAAAAAAAAAGCCTGACGTCCCCCTCCTTACATTCCTTACAAGTAACCGGAATGTGGAAAGATAAGGCAACAATTTGTAAACTTTGAAGGCCTACTTTAACTAAACATTACATTGGAATTAACTAAAAGAGTATATCCCAGCTTATTTTGGGGGACCCCGTCACTGTATTTATTAAAATTAATGTATTCAAATGAGGTCCAGCAAGTGCTCACTAAATCACCCATTTTTGTAAATTTCAGTTGGTACTGATTGCAGTTGTTCATGCTCCAATTCGTTGTGAAGAAGAATTTAGTAATGTACGGGCACAACATTAAATACATTTCTTTTTAGATATTTAACAACAATATTTACTACAATCAACAAAAGCTAAAAATATGTTCATTATTGAATTTGATCTGTTACACACTGCTGTATTCCTAATGTAATAGAAATCACACAACATATTGCAAATGCAATTCAGTAATAAACTCAATCATAAATTGTTTTTTTCACATGGCAAATTATAATATTACTAGGAACTTGCCCGTCAAAAATGACGGGATTAAAATTGTAAGGCTGGCAATACTGTTTGCCACACAATGTGAGGCTTTTGTTCCTCTGAGCACCTTCGGTGCTCATCCAAAACCCTGCGCTGAGCGCCTTTGGTGCTCATCGCGTGGATAGCAATCAGGGCCTTCGCTCATTGCGAGCCTCTCCCCCATGTACTTCAACTTTCCTGCTCTGCACCGATCACCTTCGGGGCTCATTATGAGCCTTTCCTCCCGCCTACTGTACGGTATACTCATTGCAAGTTTCGTTAAGGGACCCCGCCTGTCCCTTTCCTGTTTCTTTCTCCACTGTGTGCCTGCTAAATATTGCTCCAAATCCCTTGCAACCTCACTCCCAGGCGTCCTGGCTCTCCCCCTGTCCTGTCTGAGTGTGTTATTATATTTGTTAATTTTACGTTTTTTTGTTTTTAGAGTTACACGCTTGGCTTGCAGTTGCGCGCCTCACAATGCAGCCTAAGTCCTGCGTGCTTCAACGGTTCGCCTCGATTTACAGATGAGCGCCTTTGGGCTCATCCAGCCTAAGTCCTGCGCCATAAACGTCTCGCCTCTCTTTGCGAGGCTTCGCAGATGAGCACCTTCGGTGTTCATCCAGCCTAAGTCATGCGCCGTACCTGTCTCACCTCACATTGCGAGGCTTCGCAGATGAGCGCCTTTGTCGCTCATGCAGCCTAAGTACAGCGCTGTACACGGCTTGCGATTGCAACCAACATCACAAACGTTCCAAACAGCGTTCTTGGTCCACAACTATATATATGATTTATGAGAATTAGCAGTTTGCAACACAAGAAGTCACAGAGCCTCATTCAATTGAGAAATTGTAGCTTACAAGAGCTGGTAATGTAGCCGTAAACTAATTTGCTATTCATTTGGCGTCTTTTTTCAAATAAAAAATCAATACTGCACTGTAAATGACAGGGAAAGCGACGAAAGACATTCTAATTAATTGCACAACAGTCTCAAGTTCTCAAATCTGCAAAAAAATCATTTATTTTTATATTTCATTTCGGGGTTTTATCAATCTCGGGAATCAATACATATATGGACTAGAACAGTATTGGCATTCATTTTTATTATTTTGTATTTTGCGAGTCCGATTGCATATCGGACCTCTAAATTCTAATTGATTGACATGTAACCTCCATCTTATCCTGCCGTAATGATGACGGTCTCATTTTCTATTGGCTGTTTCTAAATGGGCAGTTACCGCCTTGCTTAATTGGTCATGTTCACGCTCTGTAAACCGTGCACCTGTATGTAGCATTTCAGTTTTGGCTTTCGGCCCATTACTTGTGGCTTGTTCAATTGAATCACTCCGTAATTGTAGCAGAGTTCAACTCCGCAGCAAGCCCGCAGACATACGGCAGACATACAGCCTTGCAATTGAATGAGGCCCACAACGTTAGAAAGCTGCAAAGAGACATACTTTAGTGAATACCATGATCACACATTGGGCCCTATTCTATTAGCTGTTCACAAATGCCTCAAACTTACAAATTTGATGTGCGTTTTTTTTTTATTATTATAAATGTTTAGATATATTCTATTGCCTTCAGCTTGCAAATTCCAACCTGCTGAACTCGGTAAACTCTGCCTTTTTAAGTCTGATTTCACGGGGCGTGATAATATGATCTGACAATATTTATCCAAGCCCATAATTTACTTCTTAGACATAGGCAATAGTAATATTTGCCAATCAAGCAATCTAGCAATCTATAAAATGCATTAGATCATCTGTTTTAGTCCATGTGGGTTTCATGATATGTATTAACTCCTTGAGCCCCGCGATCGATATTACTCACAAATAACATTTAAAAAAATATTTTTAATTGCATAATTGTGGGTTTGAGTGTTGGGCAATTAATTCTAATGACTTCCCATGCCTTGCCATGCTTTTAAAGTACAGTATTGTGTGTTTAATTGCTGTTACAGCTATAATATGTGTTTGAAAAATGCCTTGTGAGTTCTATTTTTGACAGAAGCGTGATACTTTTTTCAGTTGCGGTTCAGACTTTATTTGCGAGCTAGAGCTACAGATCTAATAGAATATCTATTTAGTATAACTTTAATTATTTAGAGCTCATAAAATTAGAGCTGTGCTGGAAACCACTGGACTTCTCAGGCCGATTTTGCAGGTTTTTGCTGGTCCGTAGTGATTGTGAGCCGGAAACTCGTAATTGGATTGCAAGTAGCTAATAGAATATGTGGCAATATTAAGAGCAGTTTTAAGTGTGTATAAATTCACAAATTCTAAGTACAATTCCTAAGCAAAATGTCCATAAAAGACAAATAAAAGCAAAATCGCAATAGTTTGCAACAGCTTGCCATAGCATGAATGTTATCACTCAGCTCTATGGATTTTCCATATTGTCCTCCTACATCCCTCACATCTTGATATATGAGTATATCAGAGGAAAGGATTGGGTTACAAAGCTTTGATGTTTGCGCTTGCAACTGATGCATTGTAGCCCGAGCAAATACTTTTTAAAAGAAACATTGATTAAAATACCTGTGCTTGGGCTGCAGTGCATCTTAAAATGCACCAAAAAGCAGTATACCTTGCTGATAAACCCCTTCATTCTGAACCACACACATACTGATGTGGGAGGAATGCAGGAGAACAAAATGGAAAACCCCTAAAGAATAATAAGAAATAATTAATTCAGTTGATCCTATACATATTTTGCAAACATACAGCCTGATTAAATTGCGAGTCGGCAAATTGAAAAGGGCTTTATTTAAGCACATAGAATATTTTTTTACAGAAGTTTTTAGTTGGTGAAATTCTACCCAAAAGCAAGGTTTTCACTAACTAAAAACTTCTGTAAAAAAATATGCTATGTACTTAAATAGAGCTCTCTTAAATTTGCAGAATTGGAATTTAATAAGGTTGATAATCTTTTATAAAATTCTTATAGTGACCATTTATCATTGCTGTGGAACATGCACACTATGGAAATTGTCATTATCAATGTAATAAATGCAGGAAACTAGTCTTGTTTTGCTGCTGAAGAAAACATGAAGTAATTGTGTTATCTGAATATGTCAGAACCTCCTCATGAGACCAAAAATAAATGGCGGCTGGCCAAAGTTTAAAATACTGAATAGCTAAAGCATTAGTATTTGGATAAATTAAGAACAGTCTCTAATTGGTTTTTCAGCTGAGAAATAAGAAAATAAGATTTTGCTTGCCAAGAAGGGTGCTATAGTAATGGAAACCCAGATCTTGTACAATAGGCTTTGATAGTAATCTCCCGGACCATTTATTTTTCGTTTTTATAGTGAAACAAAGGAAGGTGTTTCAGACCTCTGCTTTTATAAAAAAATTAAAAAAAAGACTCTGTTTTAATACTCAAGCTACTCTTGAACTAGACTTCCCACAGCATCACTGCCAAATCTACACAAATTTTCCTGGCTGGCATTCAGGAAACTACAGCTCGAACTGTAGGATGGAAAGTTAAAAGACTTTGCCTGGATACACTGAAACATATACAAACACTACACAGTGCATGGCAATGAATCACAGCACAGCCTGCATCTTTTTTATCTCAATGTGAAGGGGAATCCTGAAACCACTTAAAACTATTTCAGCTGACAGCATTTAATATTTCTATTAAGAACCGTATAAACACTTAGGGCCTCATTCAATTGTGATTTGGCCAATTGAATAGGGCTTTAAATAAACACATGGCATATTTTTTTTAAAGAAGTTTTTAGTTAGTAAAAAACTTGCTTTTATATATACTGTGTCTCAGAAAGTGACCAGTACAATCAGGCAGAGAAATGTCACATGTCTGTGCTATTCCATGTGCACTCACAACTTGAAGCCACCTGCAACTATTAAAGTGCTGCTTTAGGCCTGGATCTTGATGACCTCGGCAGAAATACATCACTTGCTGCATTTCTTTAACTTCTAAAACCAGTTCTCCTATTAGGTAGATGTGGGACTTCATTTATAGTCACCACACATTTACAGTATCTGCAGGTATGGCATGGTATGATATGGACCCATTACTATAGGAGGGATGAGGTGTAGAAGCTTAGTTGTATCTGTTTTTATTGACCTCCATGGGCACCTACCATGCATATATTTCTCTATAGGGAGAAGTTGCACTGGGATCCTCAATTCACTAGCGCCAGTACAGTAAACCATTGAACAAATTATTATCCAGTCTCAGTAAAAGAGAAATATGTTGTGATTAAAGTGACTCGTTATCCCTATCCATAGCAGGTTTGAGTTGCTTGCCTTCAGTAAATGTTACTGAAAGCACTGGCCATTGAGGATTGCCAAATTTCAGCAGCAGCAAAAGATAAGTAGAAGCAAATCAACAGAAAAACAAGTGGTGGCTCCCAGTGCAGCCACTGTTAATAAATTAAAGTCTGTGTTAATTTTTTATGTTATAATAACAGTTTGTCTATTAACAAGTTTAGTTTTTCAAAAGATCATAGAATAACAATATGGCTACAGAAGTAATCATTTACCTTATTGTTTTACAGCTGAATGGATCTTTTTTAATTTAAACTACAAAATTGGAGATGAAACTGTTTCTAGGCCAAGAAGTTTATCTCATGAGTAACAAGTACCGGGAGTGCTTGGGTGTGTACAGGAACGCTGGACTCTCTGATCATGGATGGATCGCGGAGATGGAAAGGTGAAAGAGTTGTTATGAGAGTGAATCATCTCAATGAAATAAATACTGCATATTCTTTCTTTTTTAAGTTTCCTTTATAGTGATTTGTAACTCTGCAGGTGCGATAACACAGAACTTGGCACAGCTCATGTTCCCAAACATAAATGATGAACTTTTATAATAACGGAGTGAGTTAGTAAGTTCTTAAATATTATTCATGACAATGATCCCCTATTCTTTGCATCTTTAAAAGCACTTTATTAGTTTAAAGAGGATTAAAAACAGATACTACACAGAACTGAATGTATTCACGGCTCATTAATAAATCTAACTACAATGAAGTCAGTGGTGAACACAAGATGATTATGGTACATTTAAGTTATATTTTCAACAATGCATGGGCCATTTTAAATGATTGTAGCAATAACATTTTAAGGGATAGATTCATATTTGTATCCATTAATATTTAATCATAGGCAATTATTGTGAAAATAAAGATATGCAGTATATGTGCATGATAGCACATGTATAAAAAGCGGGTGTGTAGAAGTTTGACTGATACATGGAAAGTTGAATGTTTCTTAAATTAATTATGTATGAAATTCTCAACTTCTGCACTTGGATCTTGGCTGACATGTATACACGGAGATAGCTTGATTGAGACATAAGCCATTTGCACACATTATATTGCCTCTTTCCCAGCTAAAGTCCAACCTAAGAGCACACACGTCAAGGGCTTCCATGTCCCTCCTCCTCGGTTGGTGTGTAAATATATAAGTTAAGTTTACTGCCAAAAACAACAACATTACTAGAATTTTTTAAACACTCTTAGCATTTCCACAGTCTTTAGCAAAACATATGGATTTAATTATAATACACCAACTTCTATACACCTTCTCAATAGCCCCGCTTCCCGGTGGTATTCACAATGGTATTTCATCATCCTCATGTCTTTAGCAAAATACACCAACGAATAGATTGGAAGAGGTACTATTACAGATGTCTACACCAATGTCAAATGACAAGAGTGGTGAAAGATAGTATGCACCCAGTAATGCCTTTGTTGATACACTGGCACATTTGGCACATTTGGACAAATAAATGTGTTGGTGTTGTAGAATGGTATTCAAAATGTGGCATTTTTATGTTGCCCTTGAAATAAAATGTATGAGTAAAGAACACAATGGTAAGCCCTCAATATGGAAAGTCGGTCCTCTTCTTTGTAGGCTACTACATCTCCCAAAAATATTGATGATAATTTATTTCTTATCACTGTGTTGAAATAGAGGATACTGGTTGATAAAATTAGTAACATGTATGTGTTTAGGAAATATCAGTGACACACCGCATACTTAGTATGTTCACGAAGGTGAGTGCTTTTCTTTAGTGAGTTAGGATCTTGTATTAATAATACGTGAAAAAGCTTCCATGATAACACAATTGTTCATAGAGTCTCTTGGCTATAAATCCAATACCTGTATATGCATATCTTATCTATCAGTGAATGGAGGAGTAGGTACAGAGAGAAGATTAGAGAGTGAAGGCAGTTGTTATCATTGGAGCAGGCAGCTGTCAATAATAACTGCAAGTCTTGCTCATGTACAAATGTAAAACCTCTTTCATGCATGTAATCTTCACCAAAAGTATCATGGATAACCTCATGGACCATCAGACGCAACATTTTTGCTTTATAGTAAAACAAGTTTTATGACATTTTTCCTGCCTAATTATGCTTTTGGTCAGACTCAAGTTTTTCAAACATATTTTTTCTCATCATAACTTCTTTAATAACTTAAATTGAATCAAGTAAAACTTGGCTATCCAGTGACATGATGAGATAAGCTGTACTATTTAGACAGAAATAATGTAATCTGCTACATAGGCATATCTTCAGTTTACATTCCCTTTTCCATTTAGCAGTTCCATTGTTATGATCTAAAAGTGGTTACCACTAAGGAGTTTGCCCTCTAATCTTTCAAAGCCAGGTTACATTATGTATGTTACTGCTAGCTCAACAAGTTAATGATGTTGACCTGGAGGAAACAATGTTGCAAGACAAGATGGGTTGATAAGAGATTAATATAAACATAATTGCTGGAAGCACATTTATTTATTCAAAAATAATGATTAAGAACACAAATAGTATTCTATGTGTACAAATTTTGGATTGTGTCCATTACTAAAGATGTTTTAACTTGAAAAATATTAATCGTATAATTGTTATACGATAGCCTAAGTAATTACAAAAAAAATAAGAAAAAAAGTTTTTGTTCATACACGTTACCGAGTATTGTAGAGTTCTTCCTGTGCTTTTAACTGCACACAATAGTTTATCTTCAAAATAAGTTTGAGTATTTCCTGTAAAACGGTTTGTAATCAAGACACTAAAATTCTAAAGGAATTTCCTGAAATACACACATAGGTAATAGGGAACTTGTACAGTAATTGTTTAAAACACATGTCCAAAATTACAGTCACATGTTCAAAAGGACAGAGGTGAAAAAAAACTTAATTCATGAAATTGTTGGGTGGATAAACTTGTAGGATTTTGGGCAACCTCTATGTGGAATGAATACTTATTTAGAACACTCTTATTTTTGTAAATATATATATACTAGGAAATTGCCCAACAAAAAAATTGAAGCCTGGCAATGCTGTTTGCCACAAAATGCGAGGATACGGCCCCTCTGAGCACCTTTGGCGCTCATTGCGAGCCTCTCCCCCCTGCCAAGCTGCACGTTTCCTGCTTTGCAATTCTCCCCTTCAGCGCTCATTAAGACCCCAATGATGAGCGTCTTTGGCGCTCATCGCGTGGCTCGCAATGAGCGCCAAAGCCTCTCCCCCTGTGTACTTTATGGGCCTGTGTAGTTTAGGGGCCTACTGCCTTGGGTTAAGTGTTACTGCCTTAGGTTAAGTGTTACTGGTTTGCATTAAGTCTTAGTGCTTAGGACTCGTATTTATGTTCTTCGGCCTCGTTTTCATCTTGCTTACGTTTATTCGGCAGCCATTTTTTTTGTTGCAACTTGCAACCTCCCTCACAGACTCTCTGTCTCTCCCCCTGTGCAGTGTGTGAGTGTGTAATTTATTTTGAGGCATATTTGTGTGTTTTTTTGCAAGCTTTTCCAGTTTAGTGGTTCGGCCATTAAAGTCATGTTTTTGCGAGCCCCGCAGTCCATCTACGTGATTCGGGTCCTAAGTCCTACAGGCCGTAATTTTGTGCCCATTGCTAAGTCCAGGGGCCTTATGATGAGACCTCATTGCAGCTAAGTCCTGCGTGTCTCAAGATGAGCTCCCGAGTGTCCAACCTAAGTCCCATGTGCCTCAACTAGCAGTACGACAACTATATAGGTTATATATATATATATATATATATATATATATATATATATATATATATATATATATATATAGTACATTTGAATGTCTAAAACAAGTTTAAAAACCTGCATCCAGCTTAGAATTCCAAGAAATTCCAGTTATTACACTGCATTCTGGAAAAGCTGAGCCGGGACATGCAAATGTGCCCACAAATGCCTCGCTCTTCAATCCATAGCCATTATCAAACATGGTTTCCTTTAAGCTTATGCCTGCTGTATTACACAGCTTTAATGCAAAGCCAAGGTTGGACTAAACACAGGCTGAGTATCCAATCCATGTACAAGCTTACTGGCTATCATCAGCATGGAGTGGGATCTCAGCTTGTGTTGTGGACTTTATGAGTAGGTAGTTCACCACAACAATCATTTATAAAATGGTGGGCAAAAGAGCGATAGAATCCCTCCACCGTACAGTAGTACAGTTAATAAATAGTACATCTGTGTTTACATTTGAATGTCTAAAACAAGTTTAAAAACCTGCTTCCAGCTCAGAATTACACTGCATTCTGGGAAGCTTTGCCTGGACATGCAAATATATATACACATATACACATGTTCGTATGAGCCTAAGAAAATCTGGGGGGACGGGCAGCAGGATCTACCGCTGGCTGATCACCCAAACTTTTTTTTTTAATTCTCAATGCACCTGCCACCCCCATAAAATTAAATTTTTATATATATATATATATATATATATATATATAAATAATATACTGTACTTTATGGGTCAAAGCTTTCCTGGGAAAAACATACTGCTCCATAGACATACTGCACCTCTAGTGGCTGAATCTGGTAATGCATGAATTCATTTAATTTTGCAATTTTTTTAGTGTCCCCTATTCATTTAATCTGGGGGTTTTATCCCCAGTTCCTGGGTAGAGGGCAGCGAGCACATGTTACTCAGACATAAATCACTTTCATCACACATAAAAACTGAGTAATTATGAGAGGTAAAGGGCCACTGCACAATAAAAACAGAAATTGTTTGAGTCTAACTAAAACAATAAGCAATCAGGAAAAAAACTCATACAGCTAGCTTTTTATTAAAAAAAAGAAATCCATGATACATTGGTATAAGTTGTGTGTTTGAGAGGGGCGTTTACATTTCTGGAGAAATATGGTTGTAGTTTCCTGAAGTAAGGAGCCTGCTTCTGGGCCAGTCAGAGGAAGGGTTGTGGTGTCAACTTCAATCTTCTCCAATTAGGAAATGCTTTCTGTTTCCTCCTGCATTAACCCTCCCTCCAATGAAAAAACACACCTGATCCAGCTCTCATGAATTAATGTAACAAAAACAAATTTAATTCCTATCCCTATAAACAGACTACAAAAATAAATAGAATATATATATATATATATATATATATATATATATATATATATATATATATATATATATACTGTATAAATATATCACATATATAGTTGTGAGCAGCAGAAAATGTTGCTAACGCTGACATCATAAAGGGGGCGTGGCTATGATGTAAGTGGGGGTGGGCCTAACACCTGATCTTAACAGAAGCGTGGCGGCCATTTGCATTTCAGAGAAAGACAGCAAAGTGAGAGAGGGAGACAGGTACAGAAAGAGAGGGAGACAGCTACAGAGAGAGAAGAAGACAGGTACAGAGAGAGAAGAAGACAGGCACAGAGAGAGAGGGAGACAGGTACAGAGAGAGAGAGGGAGACAGCTACAGAGAGAGAGGGAGACAGCTACAGAGAGAGAGGGAGACAGCTACAGAGAGAGAAGGAGACAGGTACAGAGAGAGAGGGAGACAGGTACAGAGATGGAGACAGGTACAGAGATGGAGACAGGCACAGAGAGGGAGAGAGACAGGTACAGAGAGAGAGGGAGACAGATACAGAGATGGAGACAGGTACAGAGAGGGAGAGAGACAGGTACAGAGAGGGAGAGAGACAGGTACAGAGAGGGAGAGAGACAGGTACAGAGAGGGAGAGAGACAGGTACAGAGAGGGAGAGAGACAGGTACAGAGAGAGAGGGAGACAGGTACAGAGATGGAGACAGGTACAGAGAGAGAGGGAGACAGGTACAGAGAGAGAGGGAGACAGGTACAGAGAGAGAGGGAGTCAGGTACAGAGAGAGAGGGAGACATAAAGAGAATTACAGAGCAAGAGCACACACAGACAGTGAGGGAGCACAAAGACAGCACAGAGAGAGTTCACAGATAGAGCGCACAGAGAGAGAGTGCAGAGAGATTGACAAAGAGAGTGAGGGGTACAGAGACAGAGATTGCACACAGACAGCAGTGCACATAGGGTGCAGATAGAGAAAGCGCACACGCAGAGAGCATGCCCAGCCGGTACATCTACACATTATATAGTAATAATAATAATAATAATGCACAAGAGCATGCCCAGCCGGTACATCTACACATTATATAGTAATAATAATAATAATAATAATGCACAAGAGCATGCCCAGCCGGTACATCTACACATTATATAGTAATCACATATATAGTTGTGAGCGTACGAGCTGTTGCTAACGCTGCGGGCTCGCGTAGCGAGCCAAGGCCCTCGCAAAGCGAGGGCACTGGGCGAGGGTCTCAGTTGCTGGCATGGAGTGCCGTAGGCGCTCCATGCCAGCACCTGAGGACTTCGCAAAGTGAGGGCCGCAGTTGCTGGCATGGAGCGCCGAAGGCGCTCTATGCCAGCAACTGCGACCCTCGCAAAGTTCACGTCGCAACCCAAAGAGCACGACACACACATTACGACACTCGCAAACAACATACGACACACGTTCACACACATTACGGCCTCGCAACACTCGGACGCAACTCGCGAACATTACAAAATGTAAAACACAATACATACACACAGCACATACATAAAAACCTTACCTACACCAAGAGGGAGCACCCAGGACCTCAAAAATGCCACTTAGACCTTCATTTTACTCAAAATAAAAGAGTTTAGAGACTAAAAAAAAATCTAAGCGAGAGAAAAAATTGCCGCCGAACAAAACGAAAACGAGGCTACAGCACTGTAAACTCGCTAAACACCACAAGAAACTCGCAAAACGCCACAAACGACCTACAGATATTCATACCACACAGTGCACACATTCAGCATGCTTACACAGCAGCTCCACACCACTAATGCTCCAGCAACATCAAAACACATTGCCAGCTCTTCAACACAATGCTTCAAAATAGGTAAAGTATATTCATTTATTAATGTATTACATATTTCAGTATTATGCACCAAACAGCATTAGCTACCTTACAATTTCATTGCCGTCATTTTTTGACGGGCAATATTCTAGTATATATATATATCACATATATATCACTGGCTGTTGCTAACGCTTGCAGGCTCACATAGCGAGTCCTTCGCAGGTGCTGGCAAGGAGCGCCAAAGGTGCTCCTTGCGCAGGTGGAGATGAGTGCTTTAGGCGCTCATCCCTACAACCCCCTACGACTTTCGGACCGCAAATGCAGAGGTGGAGGCTCTACAGCGCCTCACACGCAATTACAAACACCCACACATGCGGCACAAAATACATCTAACACGCAATCACTATATACGGACTTACACAAAAAAATACGAACCGCAAGACTTAGAACGGAAAATTTACGGCCTTAGAATAAAAAAATACGAGCCGCAGGAATTAGAAAAAAAACCATTACGATCGCGCAAAAATACGACCTTAACGGCAGAACCGCGCGCACCTGAAAACATTAAAAACACAATAAATACACACAAAAAATACATAAAAAGATTACCCCCAGCAGGGGGGGGGGGGCACCCAGGACCTCTGCAAGGGAAGTTACACCTTAATTCAAAATTCCTGAGTTTAGATACACGAAAATGTCCTAAACCAGAGAAAAAATGGTCGCTGAAACGCAAGACACCACCAAACACATACAGCTTTTCAAAAAACCCATACGAGCTACAACATACACTCTTACCAAGGACGCTACATCATCCACAGCCGCGTACCACACAATCCCCGCCATTTTACAACACTAACTTACACAATGCGTAAGTACACAGCTACCCCAATGGCTTTTCCTTGCGCACGCAGCCTATTTACACTACACACTGCACACATTGCTGACACTTACACAGTGCAAACCCGACATTGGATGCTGCAGGAACATCAAAACAGGCTGTCAGCTCTTCAACACAATGCTTCCTGCATATATTACTTCAAAATAGGTAAAGTATATTTATTTATTAATTTATGAATTATTTAATTAGCATACAAAAAAACATATACACAAAAAAAATACACTCTCACAATAAACACAAAAGCCATTCACGAACTCACAATAAACACAAAAGCCATTCACTAACAACAATAAACACAAAAGCTGACTAACAAGGAGCGCCAACTCGGCTCATAGCACACAAAGCCTTGCAATAAGCGCAAAAAACACATCACCGCTGACAAAACAACACCAAAAGCGCCTATCAGAAAAAAAAATACTACAACCAACAGCCTCGCAATGAGCGCCGAAGGATCTCGGACCACCAACAAAATTAATGTCACCACCAAACAGCATTACCTGCCTTACATTTTATTGCAGTCATTTTTTGCAAGAATTACGCATTTGCGGAGGTGGAGGCTCAAAAGCGCCTCACACGCGGTTACAAACACCCACACAAGCAGCACCATTACGTCCCAGCAAACCGTGCGCACCTAAAAACAGTCAAAACACAATAAATACCCACTAAAAACACATAAAAAGCTTACCCATAGCAAGTGGGGGGGGGGGGGGCAGGACCTCTGCAAGTGAAGTTACACCTCCATTTAAGTCCAAATTCCCGAGATCAGACACACAAAAATCCCCTAAGTGAGAGAAAAAATGTCGGCCGAAAAAAACGAAAACGAGGCTCAAAGACCCAGGACCACCCAGCCACGTACAACTTACCCAAGAAGGGATCCAAGATATTGCTCGGAAACCCGCATTAACCCCACGGGATCCGAGATAAGCTTAGAGACCCGCATTAACCCCACAGTAACCATCGCAGTGGGGGTCCCGATCGCACGCGAGGAAAATTCTAAATTCCCGCATTATGGGTCCTTAAAGGACTGTAAAGGTCCTTAAAGGACCCGTTATAAAAAAAAATATATATATATATACTATCAAGCATGGGGCTCTATAGAGTGCCCCAACAACCATTAATTAACCCTGTCACTCATGGGGGTCAATATAGACCCCCATAGGCCCTTTATTAACCCTGTCACTCATGGGGGTCAATACAGACCCCCATAAGCACTTAATTAACCCCCTCACTAATGGGGGTCAATACAGACCCCCATAAATCCCTAATTAACCCCATCACTAATGGGAGTCAATATAGACCCCCATAAGCCCTTCATTAATTGTGTCACTCATGGGGGTCAATACAGACCCCCATAAGCACTTCATTAACCCCCTCACTCATGGGGGTCAATACAGACCCCCCATAAGCACTTCATTAACCCTGTCAATCATGGGGGTCAATATAGACCCCCATAAGCCCTTCATTAACCCTTTCACTCATGGTGGTCAATACAGACCCCCATAAACCCCTAATTAACCCTTTCACTCATGGGGGTCAATATAGACCCCCATAAGCCCTTCATTAACCCTGTCACTCATGGGGTCAATACAGACCCCCATAAGCACTTAAATAACCCACTCAATCATGGGGGTCAATACAGACCCCCATAAGCTCTTAATTAACCCTGTCACTCATGGGGGTCAATACAGACCCCCATAAGCCCTTCATTAACCCCGTCAATCATGAGGGTCAGTATAGACCCCTATAAGCACTTAATTAACCCTGTCACTCAAGGGGGTCAAAACAGAACCCCATAAGCCCTTCATTAACCCTGTCACTCATGGGGGTCAATACAGACCCATATAAGCCCTTCATTAACCCGGTCACTCATGGGGGTCAATACAGACCCCCATAAGCCCTTCATTAAACCTGTCACTCATGGGGGT
The DNA here is from genome assembly GCA_027410445.1 of Discoglossus pictus. Classification (NCBI taxonomy): domain Eukaryota; kingdom Metazoa; phylum Chordata; class Amphibia; order Anura; family Alytidae; genus Discoglossus; species Discoglossus pictus. The sequence continues at coordinate 342,323,152 of CM050167.1, read as the reverse complement.
CAATACAGACCCCCATAATACATATAATTAACCCTGTCACTCATGGGGGTCAATAAAGACCCACATAAGCCCATAAATAACCCTGGCACTCATGGGGGTCAATACAGACCCCAATAAAACCTTAATTAACCCCGTCACTCAGGAGGGTCAATACAGCCCCCCATAAGCACTTAATTAACCCTTTCACTCATGGGGGTCAATACAGCCCCCCCATAAGCACTTATATAACCCCATCAGTCCCGTAAGGGTATATAAAGACCATTATGGGCCTTTTACAACCCAACATTAACCACATAAGTGCCATGACGGTCCTCAAGGACCATCATGACACTAAGTATAAATACTATACTGCACTATACCCCCCAAAAAATATTAAATATCAACTAAACACCCTCTACACTAACCTATTAACACCTACACTACCTACCCCCTAATAACCCCCCACCACTCTAATTACAGAAAATAAAAAAAAACTAAAGTCACAAAAAATAAAAAATCTACATTACAGAAAATAAAAAAAACTAAATCACAAAAAATAAAAAAAGGAACATTACAGAAAATAATAAAATACATTACAACCTCCCCCCCCCCCCCCCCACTACAGAAAATTTTAAAAAAAATTACCCACCTGAAAAGGAAATACATACAATACAAATAAAATGAAATACAAGACAATACACCCTTATCCAATACATCCTATCTATCTAATATACATCCCCCAATCTATCTAAATAAATACCATAATCTAATATACATCCTATCTATATAATATACATCACCCAATCTATCTAATATACAATAAATGCTATCTATCTAATATACATCCTATCTATCTAATATACATCCCCCAAACTATCTAAATAAATAAAACAATCTAATATACAATACATCCTATCTATATAAAATACATACCACTAGCTAACATACAATAAATGCTATCTATATATAAAATAATCTAATTCTAAACTAAAATAAAATAATTAAGACCACTTACCTTTGCAGATGTCCCTTCAGATCAGCAACCTAGGGTGGAAAATTTTAAAAAATAAATGCAATACATTTGCATAAAAGAAAAAAACATTATAAACATTCTAAATATAGACAATGGCGCCTTCTGATTGGTTGAAAACACTGTCTATCAAATTCACCCAATCAGGAGGCGCCAATGTGTGAGCAATTCAGAAAGGGAAACACCCTAAAATCCCACTCTGATTGGATAATGCACCTGTCAATCTTTATTTAAACCAATCACAAGGCGCAGATGCCTTCAGCCAATCACAAGGGAATACACCCCCACAGCGTGATTGGCTGGAGGCATCTGCGCATTCTGTTTGGTTGCACTGACAATAGCCAATCACAATGGAATACACCCCCACGTACTGATTGGTGAAGGCATTTGCGCGTTCTCATTAGCTATTGTCAATGTCAATCAGTATTACAGCCAATGGGAAGGCGCAGATGTCTTCAGCCAATTACCCCGTGGGGGTGTATTCAATTATGATTCGCTGATGGCAATAAAGCCTTCGGATTGGTTCAAATAAAGATTGGCATGTGCGTTATCCAATCAGAGTGGGATTTTGGGGTGTATCCCTTTCTCATTGGCTCACAATTGGTGTCTTCTCATTTGCTGAATTTGATAGACAGCGTTGTTAGTCAATCAGAAGCCCCAATTGCCAATTTTATTCTGGAACACTCCGTAGGAGGCTCATTAGCGTCGGGGACATCCGCGAGTGCGGATGTCTGTTTTTTTTAACATTTTTTTTAGAGCGCGGATTCTTCCAGTTCCCATCCGGGAGGAGGCCGGAGACATCATGGGGATGTAAGTACAATATAGATTATGTTTATTTTACTTTGTTTTATGTTTATGTATTTGTACTAATGTTATGGGTTTTTTTTTAACAGGGGCAGCACCGGAGAAGAGGAAAAGAAGAAGGACGGGACATGCTGGAAAGGTGAGTAGAATATTTAGAATGTTTATAATGTTTATTTATTTTATGTAAACGTGTTGTAGTAGTTTTTAAAATCTTTTTACCCTAGGTTGCTGATCTGAAGAAACATATCAAAGGTAAGTGGTCTTAATTATTTTATTTTAGCTTAGAATTAGGGTTGCTAGATAGGGATAGCATGTATTGTATATTAGATAGATTGGGGGATGTATAGTATATACTGTAGATAGCATTTATTGTATATTAGATAGATAGGGGGATGTATATTAGATAGATAGGATGTATTTTAGATAGATAGTATTGTATATTAGATAGATAGGGGGATGTATATTAGATAGGGTTGTATTGTATTGTATGTATTGTATTGTATGTATTATATGTATTTCCTTTTCAGGTGTGTAATTTTTTTTTCTGTAGTGGGGGGGGGGGGGGTTGTAATGTATTTTTTATTTTCTGAAATGTTCCTTTTTTTATTTTTTGTGACTTAGGTTTTTTTATTTTATGTAATGTAGATTTTTGATGACTTTAGTTTTTTTTGATTTCTGTAATTAAAGTGGTGGGGAGGGGGTTATTAGGGGGTAGGTAGGTAGTGTAGTTAGGTTGTGTAGGTGTTAATAGGTTAGTGTAGAGGGTGTTTAGTTGATATTTAATGTTTTATTGGGGGTATTGCAGTGTAGTGTTTATACTTAGTGTCATGATGGTCCTTGATGACCGTCATGGCACTTATGTGGTTAATGTTGGGTTTTAACAGGCCCATAATGGTCATAATATACCCTTATGGGACTGGTGGGGTTAAATAGAGGCTTATGAGGGTCTGGATAGACCCCCATAAGTGACCGGGTTAAAATGGTGTAGTGCTTACACTTTGGTTCATGATGGTCCTGGATGACCCTCATGGCACTTATAGTGTTATTACATGCGTTCATTACTGTGTTAGAGGTGTCTATATAGTTGAAGCACACAGTACACTCACATTGTGTGACAAACAGCATTTCAACACTTGCAAGTCGCTAGTATAGATATATTAACGAAAAAGAAAAGACAGGAAATGCTGTTCAGGTTTACAAGCCTTTATATTTGTGTAGCTTAGCATTACTTCACTGTTTATTGGTATGTTTTATACTACCATCTATGAGGGCAGGGTGATACTACTAAAAATTGTCCGTGTATTCGATGACCTGTTACCCTTTACTGTATTGCTCCAACTTTGTCTTTAATTTAAAAAAAAAGGTTGAGAGAGAAAGCAGACAAAAAAAATCATATTTTTTGCAAAAAATATTTATGTTCATGACTTTCACATACTTGACAAACAAGTGTATTTTTTTCTTGAACTATAGTGGGCCCTTACTGATAAGACTGAATGCCATTGCTAATTTAAGTGATCAGTGAGTGTGTGATCAGGATGTGTCTCACCAACTGCTGGCCTTCCCTTACAATACATCATATAAGAATTTTTGTAATTGACATTTATTTGTGTGTACTATATTTCTGAAGTTAGTCAGTCAGCCAGACACACATCATGATCACTTAGTCCACACACATAGACACAGATACACAGACATACATAGACACACACACACAAAGACACAACCCAATATTTGCACTCACAAACAAGTGTAATAATAAAAGTATGACAAGATGAGTGGCGGACAAGCCTACTTTAATTTGCAGGGGAGCTGCCAGTTAGTTAGAGAATTGTGGCAGAGAAGCTTTGTGCTGCTCTAGACATGATGTGGAGGTACAGACCAGGGAGGTGGTCACATACAGACACCTCATGCATAATATCAGTGACTGAAATGACAAGGCTCCATGCAATTCCTTGTTGGATTAACTGCTTATCAGTAGCATGAAAAACAGGCAAAAGCACTGCCCAACATTAACAGTGTTAATTGAGCAATTAATCACAACTAACTTCCAGCCCTAATATATATGTGTGTGTGTGTATATATATATATATATATATATATATATATATATATATATATATATATATATATATATATATATATATATATATATATACAGTTGCAAGCAAAAAAGCAAAAGTATGTGAACCCTTTGGAATGATATGGATTTCTGCACAAATTGTTTATAAAATGTGATCTGATCTTCATCTAAGTCACAACAATAGACAATGACACTCTGCTTAAACTAATAACACACAAAGAATTAAATGTTACCATGTTGTTATTGAACACACCATGTAAACATTCACAGTGCAGGTGGAAAAAGTATGTGAACCCCTAGACTAATGACATCTCCAAAAGCAAATTGGAATGAGGAATCAGCCAACTGGAGTCCAATCAATGAGATGAGATTGGAGGTGTTGGTTACAGCTGCCCTGTTCTATAAAAAACACACACCAGTTCTGGGTTTGCTTTTCACAAGAAGCATTGCCTGATGTAAATGATGCCTCACACAAAAGAGCTCTCAGAAGACCTACAATTAAGAATTGTTGACTTGCATAAAGCTGGAAAGGGTTATAAAAGTATCTCCAAAAGCCTTGCTGTTCATCAGTCCACGGTAAGACAAATTGTCTATAAATGGAGAAAGTTCAGCACTGCTGCTACTCTCCCTAGGAGTAGCCGTCCTGTAAAGATGACTGCAAGAGCACAGCGCAGACTGCTCAATGAGGTGAAGAAGAATCCTAGAGTGTCAGCTAAAGACTTACAAAAGTCTCTGGTATATGCTAACATCCCTGTTAGCGAATCTACGATATGTAAAACACTAAATAAGAATGGATTTCATGGGAGGATACCACAGAGGAAGCCACTGCTATCCAAGCAAAACTGCACGTTTACAGTTTGCACAAGAGCACCTTGATGTTCCACAGCAGTACTAGCAAAATATTCTGTGGACAGATGAAACTAAAGTTGAGTTGTTTGGAAGAAACACACAACACTATGTGTGGAGAAAAAGAGGCACAGCACACCAACATCAAAACCTCATCCCAACTGTGAATTACGGTGGTGGGGGCATCATGGTTTGGGGCTGCTTTGCTGCGTCAGGGCCTGGACGGATTGCTATCATCGAAGGAAAAATGAATTCCCAAGTTTATGAAGACATTTTGCAGGAGAACTTAAGGCCATCTGTCCACCAGCTGAAGCTCAACAGAAGATGGGTGTTACAACAGGACAACGACCCAAAGCATTGAAGTAAATCAACAACAGAATGGGTTAAACAGAAGAAAATACGCCTTCTGAAGTGGCCCAGTCAGAGTCCTGACTTCAACCCGATTGAGATGTTGTGGCATGACCTCAAAAAAGCGATTCACACCAGACATCCCAAGAATATTGCTGAATTGAAACAGTTCTGTAAAGAGAAATGGTCAAGAATTACTCCTGACCGTTGTGCACATCTGATCTGCAACTACAGGAAATGTTTGGTTGTAGTTATTGATGCCAAAGGAGGTTCAACTAGTTATTACATCCAAGGGTTCACATACTTTTTCCACCTGCACTGTGAATGTTTAAATGGTGTGTTGAATAAAAACATGGCAACATTTAATACTTTGTGTGTTATTTGTTTAAGCAGACTGTGATTGTCTATTGTTGTGACTTCGATGAAGATCAGATCAAATTTTTTTACCAATTTGTGCAGAAATCCATATCATTCCAGAGGGTTCACATACTTTTGCTTACAACTGTGTATATATATATATATATATATATATATATATATATATATATATATATATCTCAAACAAGAACAAAATGAATCATGAAATAAGCGAGATGAGCCACGAAAAGGAAGATGCTTAACAAGGTGCTTAGATTGACGTTGGTGAATCATACCATGTGTATCCTACCACCTTCTTTCTTTTAGAAGGATGTCCCATGCATTCACTAGGTAGTACAAATTTGGTGAATATTTGCAATTTAGAGCTTATAGAATGTGACTCTTAAATTCTGGTAAATTAGCAAAATATTGTCCATTTTGAGTCATATCGTCTACAGTTTAGACACCAATAGGAAATTAAGTTTATACATGTAGAGGCAGCATACATTTAAGTCAATTACTTTGTATATTTCTTTAATAGCTAGTATTTGTTCGTTTTACACTGGAAAAAAATAGAGGGCAGATGCATGAGATCTCAAGAAAAATAGACATTATTAAGCAAGAGAGAAGTTTTGTAGGTTAAGATGCAGTGGTGGAGCTAGTGAAAGGAGGGCCCTGGTGCAAAATAATTTTGGGGCCTTCTCCTTTCTTCCTCTATAGAAATAAATACATTGTTGAGGTTGTGAGTAAGAATATTGATTATGTTTCTGCATATTAAGGGTTTGAAGTTTACCTTTTCACTTGATATGTGGTACATGTTGATGTCCCAAATCATTAAAAATCACGAATACAGAGATATAGTTTAAGTTATAACAAAACATAAGTTTATTATATACACATATCTCACTCACATATATAAACAACTTGCATTGATAATGTGTATTTGGTGTAATGATTAATGGAATGCCAATAATTGACAAATGCATAACAATGGTGCATAGCATGACTCACATGAGGACATTACACAGCAATGAGCATAAACAAATGAAGACATATCTCATCTGTCCTCACCTCATGAAATAGAGGTAACCATTAATGTGCTTATCAAATACATTGTGTCATCATCTGCTCAGTTAGACAGATGCATTAAATCACGGGTTGTCTAATCCAATTCAATCATAGATGTAAAATGTATTAATAGATGTAGAACCTGAAACATAAAAAAAAATAGTCAGAAGCTAAAGGAGAAGAGGAGAAGTCTCTAGTAAAATCTTTATGTACAGTATATTTATTCACACTGTAATAGTAAAACTCATGTTTGGAAATTCCTCTACAAGCAGTAGTAACTCTACATGACCAATAGTCATGATGTGGCCTTTAACAATGATGGCTTAGCTATTAACACATTCAGTGTGCCAATTAGACTATCATTAGTTGGTTAGCTATAGTGATATAGCATTTGATAGGTATACAGGTGTTATCATAGGCTACTTGATAATAATGATATAATTACATGTAAATACGTACCCATTAATATTATTTGTAAACAGGGGTCTTCATTCTCAATGTGTGAAAATTACAACAGACTAATTAATGTGCAGTCAGGTTGTTTGGAGGATGACGTGTTTCAGCAATGCATTAGGAAATGCATGGTATGATCAACAGATTTTAATTGGACTATGCAAGTCAACAGGCATATCAGAATTAATTCTAAGTGAACATAAACATAGTCATGTTCATTTTAAAAACAAGGATATATATACAGTACTATCACATATATAGTTGTGAGCATGCGAGCTGTTGCTAACGTTTGTGGGCGCTCCTTGCCAGCAACTGCGGCCCTTGCAACATTTACGTAGTTACGAAAGGAAAATACGAGACGTTACGACCTTGCAAAAATGGTCCGAAACCCGCGCACATCAATACATGAAAAACACAATAAATACACACAACAAATACATAAAAAGCTTACCTACAGGAAGAGGGGGCACCCAGGACCTCTAAAACTAAAGTTACACCTCAATTTAACTCAAAATAAAAGAGTTTAGACACTCAAAAAAGCGAGAGAAAAAATGGCCGCCGAAAAAAACGAAAACGAGGCTACAGCAGTCTAAAGACGCAAAACACCATCAAACACCTACGGATTTTCTGAAAAAGACATACGAGATTGGAAAACAAGGACGCAACCCGCGCGACCCCAAAAACATTACAAACACAATAAATACACACACCAAACATATAAAAAGCTTACTGACAGCAAGGTGGTGCACCCAGGACCTCTGCAAGTAAAGTTACACCTCGATTTAAGTACAAATTTAAGACACCCGAAAATCACCTAAACGAGAGAAAAAATGGCCGCCGAACAAAACGAAAACGATGCTAAAGGACCCTAAACACGCAAAACACCACCATAAACACGCAAAACACCACCGCATATTCCGAAAAAGTCGGACGACATCCAAAACGAAGGATGCTAAATCAGCCACAGCGGCATACCACACATTAGAACAATAATTTATACAATGCGGAAGTACACAGCTACGCTATATATATGTCATGTTATGGTATTTTAAACATATTTTATATAAGTCATAAATCTCTAATTCTATTTTGGTCAGTCTATAGCTTGGACCATAACATAAAACGCATTATTCCATGTTTTATCTAGTTTATAGAAAATTGCATGTCATGGATTAATAGATTATGTCCACATTTACAATTACCACATTTTTCTATTTTGCCTGCATTTGTTACTGGATTCTTGGTAAATTCCAGTGATAAGGGCAATGTGAGCACTGGTTATTGTCAGATACTCAGAGTATGAAAATGTCAACACAGCATAACACTTAGTGAGAGAAATAAATAGCAGCCTTCAAAACATGTAAGCATTTTAGTTTTTTACAACGATTTAAAAGATACAAGGTGATGGTACATTTAAGCTAACTGTGCATCATTCAACAAAGCATGTCACAGAAAGTTGTTTTAGATAAATTCTGTGAGTGTGTAAGGAGAATACTTGCGATCTCAGATTAATTTTGAGACTGATATGTAATGCTCTTATTTACATTACAAACTTGCAAAATTAAATTTGCCAAAAATCTCAACTTTTCTCAATCCAGCTATACCCCAGGCACCATCAGATTCCCATTGTCGGTCCCTCCTCTGCCATCTCGGGCCATGTACTTGAAGGGTCTCATATGCTGTCCTTGTGTCCTTAAAAGATCAAAATCGTAAAAATGCTGAAGGAAAGGAATTAATTGGTAATTAAGTTATAGGTAATAAGAATTTAGGATTACAATATGGTATTATCTGCTAGTTTGACAGAGATATAATAGACTTTGTATTGCTGAAGAGGGGTGTATTGTCTTATAATAGTCTCAAGAAAATCAGGCAACTACTGGGGATTTTGATTTCAGTGGATCCTGGAAGACATTGAGAGACAATGTGAGTTGCACAGAATTGAGGACTGCTAAGCAGTCATATTTAGCTATGCCACATAGACAAGCAGAGGACTACGATAGTGTAAAAGCCATTTTCCTGGAACAAAATGTGGTTATCCCATAGATATATCGCTGGCATATCAGGGAGTTTACCAGAGCTGGCATTCCTTTTTTTGAAATTGTCTGGGGATACGCACCCTAGAAGTACGACAGGTAGTTATTCTAGAACAGATTTTCTGTCTGTGTCCACCTTTTACACAGGCTTGGATTCAGAACAGGTAGCCTGCCACGCCTGAGACAGCTGGACAATAGGCTGACTAGTATCAGGACACCATGGGTGAACTATCACTGCCATCCCCCCAATAGGCTTTCTGGGCAAATACTGAGGTCTATGTACCCAAGCAGATCAGCACCTGGAACCCCATTCAGCAGTTCACAGGGAGAGGATCAGCCTTGACCCTCATCCAGCAGGGCCAGACCGAGCCCCCAGCCAGGACCTCCCTGGGGCGCAAGTGGAGAAGCTTACATGTTACTGGTGCCAGCAGACCAGACTGGTTATAGGAGCTGCTTGACAAGGATGATGAGGAATGCTATCACCAGTGGCAGAGAAACTGCCAGTGCAAGCGGTGCAATGCACCAGGCCCCACGCCTCTGAGGGGGCCTCAGTGCAAACCCCCAGCCCATGTCATGCCCCCTTAGCCTCACCTGGACACCCCATGGTTACTTACCCTGATCCACAGCACTTGATTGTGGTGCCTCTTCTGCACCTCCCCTGCTGGCGTGTCAGGCTGTAGAGGTAGGGAATCCTGAATGATATCATCAAGATGCGCCTGCAGTGGAGGAGCAAAGAGGCACCACAATCAAGTGCGGTGGATCAGGGTAAGTAACCATGGAGGGGAAGGTCCAGGTGAGTCTGAGGGGACAGAGGGAGTATGGCATGGGCTGGGGAGGTGAGAGGGCTATATATATTGCACTAGATAGATAGATAGATAGATAGATAGATAGATAGATAGATAGGTGTGCATACCCTGGCAAAAAATTGTCAAACTGTTATTTATTTTGAAAATATAACTGATCATGCAAAAAAAATGTTTTATTGAAGGATAGTGATTACATGAAGCCATTTATTATCACATTAGTTGTTTGTCTCATTTTTAAATCATAATAACAGAAGTCACCCAAATGGCCCTGATCAAAAGTTTACATCCCCTTGAATATTTGGACTTGTTGCAGACACACAAGGTGACACACAGGTAAAAATGGCAATTAAAAGGTTAATTTCCCACACCTGTGGCTTTTTAAATTGCAATTAGTGTTTGTGTATAAATAGTTAATGAGTTTTTTAGCTCTCACGTGGATGCACTGAGCAGTCTAGATACTGAGCCATGGGGAGCAGAAAAGAACTGTCAAAAGATCTGTGTAACAAGGTAATGGAACTTCATAAAGATGGAAAATTATATAAAAAGAAATCCAAAGCCTTGAAAATGCCTGTCAGTATTGTTCAATCACTTATTAAGAAGTGGAAAATTCTGGAATCTCTTGACAACAAGCCATGGTCAGGTAGACCAAGAAAGATTTAAGCCATAACTGCCAGAAGAATTGTTCGGAATACAAAGAAAAACCCGCAAGTAACCTCAGGAGAAATACAGGCTGCTCTGGAAAAAGACGGTGAGGTTGTTACAAGGAGCAAAATACGACAATACAAAGCAACAGTGAAACGTGCGCGTCGGCCTCTGTAGACACAGCTTCACTTCCTGGTTGACGTCACTACAGCAGAGGAATGATAAACTGCCGGGCCGGCTTGTTTCAATCCATCGCCATCCAGACTCTGCCAGCAACTTATTAAGTTAAGAACATCATACCCCATTTATGAAAAGACTTTACTATTTAAATATCATTATATTATGTCTAGATTTTGTTCAAGGGATATGGTATTAAGCTATTAGAGAAAAGTGTGATTCCATACTTATCCACAACAATAGCTAAATGTGTCCTGAATATATAAATACATATTGTGCTTTTTCTAGCTTTGGGGATGTTATATATAGCTCTAGTCAGAGTAGTTAGATTTATATTAATAGCCTAAGGTGTAAATGGTGGGCCCCCACGGCTACCACATATATAGTATTAAGTCACTATAAAAGTACAGATAGCAGCACTGATTATCAGGGGGTAAGTGGTAGGTCCCCAGCTCCACCATAATAGATAGTTAGGGACCATCCCCTTTTAATTTAAAGGAACCTTAAATATTATATTTATTTTGCACTCACGAGTAGAAATATTTCATCACTTATTGCACTAGCACTTTAACATTCACTGCCTGGAGTCATCTTTTCTTCTCACAAGCTACAAAAGTATCTAATATCTATTGAGATATTAACCAAGTATCTATTGATCTTTGGGTTATACGCTTTATATTCAAAGATAATTATAAATAAAAGGACAAAGTGTAATAACATTAGTGACAATAAATTTAATATATAGACAGATTTATTATAATCAACATTAAGGAAGAAGTTTATTGTGTCATACTCGCAAAAATACAAATTTAACGGATGAACTGCGGTACTCGAGAAAGAAAAAAATAAACACAAATATGACACAAATTAACTTAAAACTCTCACACAGCACAGGGGAAGAGTCAGGATGCCTGTGAGTGAGGTTGCAAGTTCATTCGAGACATATTTTGCCTTTTTTCTCCTAAACGAAAAAAAAACAAATAAATCAACAACGCACTCGGAACACTTACTCGAAGCCAGTGTGAGTCACGTAGCACATAGAACATTGACACCATTTTCGATAGACCAAGAAAATAAGTTGCACGAAATGGCGGATAGAACGCAAATTGCGCATGCGCACTACGTTTTAAAGGTTTCTACTGGAGCTGGCAGTCTATAAATACTGGAGACTTTCTAAAATGTTCTCAATTTCTCCTCAGGTGATGAACAGTGTCACTGTACATTTCAATGGTGGCATTACTTCTAAAGCAACTTGCCTATCCCTTTAGAAGTTGAAAACCTGCAAATTACAGCAAAAAGGTAAGCTATAATTAATAATTACTTAATAAATTAATAATTAAAAAAATAAATAATAAATATTGCAAATAATAACATTCATGTACAGAAGTATTTAGAATATAGTATTCATGTATAGTAAGATGTAAAAGATACATAAATTATTAAAATTAATAAATGAATAATTACTAAAAAAGATTAATACAGATTTTAAATATTCCGAATACCAACATTTTTCAGGTATACAAGATTTAAATCACAGATAAATGTTTCTGTAAGGTAAAATTTTGTAAATATAAAAAAAAAGGAGACAGTTACATAAAAAAGCTTTTATTAACACATATTTAACAAAATAATCTATGCACTTAGCAAAATAAATTATCATTAATAATTTTTTTTTGCATATTTCTGTCATATCCAACATACTCTGCCTGAAGAGTGTCACTGACTAATTTGCAGCACTGCACAGTTTAACACAGACTGTAAACTCAGCAGAAATTGACAGAAAATAAATTACACCAAACAGGTAACGTACAAAAATACTGCTAAACAAAAATAGTATGATCTTAGTCAAAAAAAAAAAAAAAATTGAAAAGTTATTTGAACATTTGCATTTCTGTTTGTAGTTTTCACTAGACACTGCCTGAAGAGTGTTGCAGGAACATTGGCAGCAGGGGGTAGTCCCTTTTGGTGTACGCCAATGTGAAAATGCACTGCAACATAACCCTCTAAGCCTAACCCCATAACCTAAACCCCTAATGCCAACAGTGGTGCACACCCAACAGGATAGCACAGCAAATGTTGTTAACATAAAAAAAATGGAAGGATTTATCCTGTTTGGTGTGCGTTACTCCATAATGGCACACTGGTGCACACAAAATTGGATAGGACAAAAAATACTGTTAACACATACAACATAAAAGGACGTATCATGTTTTCTGTGTGGCTTTCATAAAATACACTTCAACCAAACTAACACTAAACAGGATAGGAGAAGAAATAAGCAAAACAAAGAAAATTGCATTTAAAAAACAAACAAACAAAAAGTTCTAATATACTATGTATATTTACAGATTACTATGGCGGATAACGAAAACAAAATGGTGCAGAAAAGACGCCAAACACAAGAACGTGTACAAAGATGTAAAGATCGACAGATGCCAGAGGAAAAGAAAATTGGACGAGAAAAAGAACACTAGAGAATCGCAAGCAAAAGACATGCGCCTGAGAAAGTAACATCCAAGCCCAACCAAAAAACAAAATCATAAAGAAAATGTATCAGAACATCCTGATAACAATTGTAATGTTGATTTACAGAGTCATATTGATATATATTCTCACAATTGTCCTCTAGTTAAATCATTAACAGTAGAGGTTCATAATTGTGGTATGATGAATATTGTCTGTCAGTTTTGTGGGGCTTATCATTTGAAACAGTAAAGACCCCGAGATGGCAAGTTTGTTAGTTGCTGTCAAAAAGGCAAGGTAAGACTTCCACAAAGACAACAATTACCAACATATTTAGAAAACATTATGACAAAGCCTTCGTTCCCTAACTACCAAAATGTAAAATTAAACATAAGATCTTATAATAGTATAATATAATATAATATAATATCTTTTGCATATATGGGTGCAACATTAGCTGATAATGTGCCAGGCCATGGCCCTTAGTGCTTCAAAGCAAAAGGACAAATTTACCATTGTACTTCTCATTTACATCCAGAGGAAGGGGAGCAAATAAATTTTGCCCAACTATATGTACTAGATACAATGGAAGCCGTTTAACAGCATATGAAGCTTCAAGAAAATAAAAAATGCTTTCCCTTTTTTTTTTTAGAGAGCTTGATAAAATTATGGCCAATATCCCCTACACTCAAGCTTATAAAAAACTGTCAGAGGTAAAACAGGAACAACAAATTCATACAGAAATGCATCAATAACCAATCCCAAAAGTCAAGATGGTTCTAAAAAAGAGATCGCCATACTGATAAACGCAGTTATAACTTGCCAACATCAAATGAGGTTGCAATGGTCTTACAAAATGACGAGGGAGAACCACCATTTCAAAGGGATATTAGAATATATCCCAGAAATTAGGGGCAACCTTACAACAACATAAGTATCTTACATACTAACTTAGATCCAATGTTATATCCCATTTTTTTCCCTAATGGGGAAGCCGGATGGCAACCCAAATTAACACTTGACAGTTACCTAAATTCTAAAGTACGTGTCAGAAATACTATTTCCATGCTGGAATTTAAACTGCCATTTGAGCTGGATTTAATCCCATTTTATGTGGTGGAAAACTGATACAACAATGGATCATTGATTCATATTTGCAAGTTGAGGCAAATATTTAAACTTCATAAAATATCAACATGATAAACTACGTGTAGAACAGTATTGTGGGCTAATGACTAATGAATTATGTTGCAGAGGTGGCTACAACCAGAGAGCTGCCAGCTGGCAAAGCTATAATTTTACCTTCTTTCCAAGGATCTCCTCGCAATATGCGAGAAAGATACAATGATGCGATGGCTAATGTAACTAAATTTGGAAAAACAGATTTATTTATTCCATTTAGATGTAATCCACAATGGCAAGAGATTGTACCGAATCTGCTAATTGGACAAACTGATTCCGATAGACCAGATTTAGTGGCAAGAGTCTTTAAAGTGTAACGACTTGGAGGCAAGGGAATTGTTATATATTGACATTCCATACCATTATGTTTTCGTTAATGGGTTATGTTGAAAACTAAAAAGCTGTGGAAATAAAATAATACCAAGAATTTACACTGTAAGTCCAAGAGACCATGAATGTTTCAGCTTACGTTTACTCCTTTTTATATGTTCCTGGTGCATACAGTTTACAACAGTTAAGAACTGTTAATGACAGTTTATGAAACATTTCATTTAGTTGCGCGACACAGAAACTTCCTGGCTGGAAAGATTAAAACTTTCCTGAATGGGAAAGATGTCTAGAAGAAGCAGCACTATGTCAAATGCCACGGAAGATGAGGGAACAAATTGCGTTAATTTGCATCTTCTCAAATGATCCAAATACATTAGCTTTGTGTGACAAATTTAAAACAAATATGTCGGAAGACGTTTTGCAACTTTACGATGAGTCTATTGCAGAATTAAAAGCATTACTTGAAATTCAAGAGGTGTTTCTTTCTCATGGAAAGACTACATCCACTGAGTTGCCTTGATCCAGGTTCCTACTAACCTCCTCATAGAAACTAATAAGGTTTATTTGACATGACCTATCCTTCATAAATCCATGTTGGTTCCTACTTATAATCCTGTTTGAATAGACATATTCCTGTATATTATCCATTATTAACCCTCATGAAAGCTTTCTCACTACCGAAGTAAGGCTCACTGGTCTATAATTCCCCGGATTTGCTCTTGCTCCCTTCTTAAATATAGGTATTACCTCTGCCTTTCTCTAGTCATCTGGTAGAGACCCTGTGTTGAGTGAATCTTGAAAAATTAGATATAATGGTTTTGCTATTACAGAGCCCAGTTTCCTCAGTACCCTTGGATGTATTCCATCAGGACCTGGGGGTTTATTAACCTCTTTTGGATTTCTTCCTGCGTTAACCAGTTATTTGGTGAAGGTAGAGAAGCCCCATTATGGTGCAGGGACCCAACCACTGGTACCTCCCTTGTGTATACCAAACAAAATAACCTATTTAGCTCATCTGCCTTTTCCTGGTCACTAATTATCAGACAGCCTGTGTTCCATTGTAATGTTCCTATGGCTTCCTTCCTGGCCTTCTTCCCATTAATATATTTAAAACATATTTTAGGGTTATACTTACTCTCCTTTGCCACTAACTTTTCATTTTTGATTTTAGCCAGTCTAATAGCCCTTTTGCAAGCCTTGTTGATTTCCTTGTACTTACGTAAAGCAGTCTCTGTCCCCTCTTGTTTGTATAATTTAAATGCTTGTTTTTTGCTCCTCATCTTCATCTTTAATTTATTGCCAAGCCACATGGGTTGTGATTTACTCCTTCTACTTTAATTTCCACATGATATATGGTAATAAGTAGATTTATTTAGTAAGGATTTGAACGTTGTCCATTTATGTTCAGTATTTTTACCTGTCAGTTCTCTGTTCCAGTCTATACGTTGTATCACTGCCCTTAGACCATTAAAATCTGCTCTTTTAAAATTAAGAGTTTTCATTAGCCCCTTACAGTTATGTTTTTTAATTCAATATCAAATGAGACTGTGTTGTGATCACTGTTTCCCAGCTACCTCCCTGGACATCCTCACTAGCCCCAACTCCCCCTCAATGCTAGGCCCAGCTAAACTGTGCTTAGAAATCACTACAATGTTCTCCCCCTTTGCACTCATTCCTTATATTTAAAGTCCTACACATACTAGAACTGCCCTTATGCTAGAAGTGTTCACACCTTCCCCTGTTTATATTAGGTTCTTACTACTCACCTGCCCACTACTCACTGCACAAGTACACACACTTACTGTTCAGGAGAAATCACAGAACAAATGCAAGCAGACCACAAAAAGTTACACACGGATATACCTTTACACAGGCAACCCCCCCCCCCCCCCCAGCTGCCCACTAATCACTGCACAAGTACACAGCACTTACTGTTCAGGAGTAATCACAGAACAGATGCAAACAGTCCACGAAAGTCACACACAGATATACCTTTACACAGGCAAAAAAAAACACCCGCTCTCACCTGCCCACTACTCACTGCACAAGTACACAACACACTTACTGTTCAGAAGTAATCACAGAACAGATGCAAACAGACCACAAAAAGTCACACACTGATATAGCTTTACACAGGCAAAAACCACACCCCCTCTCAGCTGCCCACTAATCACTGCACAAGCACACAACACACTTACTGTTCAGGAGTAATCCCAGGACAGATGCAAGCAGACCACAAAAAGCCACACACTGATATACTGTAGCATTACACAGGCAAAACCACACACCCTCAGCTGCCCACTAATCACTGCACAAGTTCGCAACACACTTACTGTTCAGGAGAAATCACAGAACAGATGCATTCGACCCAGTAAAAGTCCATTCACTAGGACCAAAGTCTTTGACTAGGCACCCACTGGATGTGTTGTATGTGTCATATAGAAAAGTTCAGTATCATGCAATGGTTGCACAATGTTTACCTCCCAGTTAGTGTTTATTCCATTATCTATTTTATGTTGTTCTATAAAAGTGTGACCATCTAGTCGAGTAGCACTGTGATTCTTTCATAAGGCATTTAGGTTAGCTTATCGCATATTATTATTGGTGATTTCTGCATTACAACCAATGGTGATTGGCCCAAATGTCAAGACTGAGTAACCGACCCCAGATACGAGAACTTAACTGTCAGCATATCCTGAACATGACCAGTGCAACTGGTTCCGTATCTTGGCAGATTGAGTGATCCGAATATTTATAGATAAGAGGAATGAAGAGAGTGGGTGGTAAGTCTGAAACCTTCTATTATATTAAATGATTTAATAACATGCAGATATGTTTAATGTATTCATCTCTCCACATTATTTTTTTCACCCCCATTCATTCCTGGCCTTCACCCTACCCCTCGTTTTCCTCTGAGGACTGGCATATAAGGTATAAGTTTGCGAGTTTTCAGTCTTGTTAGGTGCTTTACGTAAAGCACTATGTATGTCTGACTTTAACATAACACTACGGAATAAGCTGGCACGTTACAAATAAAGGATAATATTAAGGTTCCAAGGAACAGTAACAGGACGAGGCTGAGAACATAGCCATAAACAGTTTGATGCCTTTGCTGGACTCTGAAGGCATTTATGATATTTCGGAGAAGCTTGTGTGTACGAGGGGTTTCTACATTGCTGTAAAGTGCGGCTTGAAAGTATTGATGCAAACTGGGTATGTGTAGGGGAAGGAAGTTGGTATCAAATTAAGTGAGATCCAATTATCTTCAAAATCCATCTCACTTGTCCCTCTTCTCTCCTACCACACCCCACTCTCCTCTGATAAAAAATATAAAACAACACATGCTGCAACTCACAGGAAGTTTTTAAATAAATAAATTTCTCTGAAATGTTGCCTTAGACAGCCGCTACTATTGATAGGTTGTTACATACTTCACAAAAAACAAGTCCAGATTTTATTAAATTACAGTGATCCTTTAACACTAAACTAAATCTCACCTCTTATTCAACTAGGATAGGTCTCAGAGAAACACAGGCATCTAGGAGTATTCATAGTAAAATCCTGGCACTCTTTGTCATAAAAACAGGACATACTTCAAGTAAAAAGTTGATTGGATTTGGCCAAAAGCTGCATTTTTTAGTAATGAATGTACAGTCTGGAAAATATGTTTCAGTGAGAAACCAGTAAAAAGCTTTGCCATACAAATTACTGAATAGTGCAGTTGTCATTGATAGACCATATTTTATTTGGGGTACACGTTCTATCTACATATTTATACAAAAAGGGAGAATTTGTAATGTAAAATTAAATTTGAATATTTGTTACTTGCGGTTTGTACATCTGTACAGCAAAATAAGTAATTTTGCATGAGTAGAAATCACATGAAGGAATGAAAATGTCCCTAATATATTTATTATCTTTTCCCGGTGTGAATTTGGCTACAGCAGTATTAAAGGAACACTATGGAGATTCCATGCAAGGTTCCATTTCAAACTAAACATAATAACAAGAAGTTTTTCAATTGAATACTTTTTAAAAATGTATTGTTTTTATTTTTCTGTGTAAAGCCATATGACAATTGAGAAGAATGAGTGCATGCAGATCTCTGGGAGTAAATAGTCATATTACTCTCTGGGGCTAGACAGCTGTTTACTCAGTAATTTCTGCACATGCTCATTCTTTTCAATGTCATATAACTTTAATACGTGTTATTAATTATAGTTTAACTTATACCATATTTGGAACCTCCCCTGTATCTTGATAAAATAATTAATTGTATAGTGCATAATCATATCAAAAATATAGTGGGCCAAACACAATAAAAATCTATTTTTAATTTATCAAGTTGAAGACCCCCATTCCAATCTTTCACCAGGTATTTATGGTTCAAGTTTGCAATTAACTTACAGACCTATCTATCCAATCCTTCAAAAACTCAGCGGTGCTTGAATGCAGTGTGGAATAGCCTAAAATGAGCTGCCTTAGCAAGCTATGTTCACATTCAAATTTCTCTCCAAACCATTTCAATCAGTTCTAACAGTGCTTCACGTAATTCACATACTATGGCCCCTATTCAATTGCAAGCCCGCAGATTATGTTATACAGGCCGTATGTCTGCAGGCTTAAAATTTGCTACAATTACAGAGAGATTCAATTGAACAAGCCCACAACTACCAGGCTGAGAGTGGAAACTGTAAAACCATGCACCCGTAAGTAGCATTTCAGAGCGTGATCATGATCAATTAAGCAAGGCCGTAACTACCGATTGAGAAACAGACAATAGTAAACGAGACCGTCATCATTACATCAGTAAAACATGGAGGTTAAACTTCAATCAATTAACATTTAGAAGTCCGATATGCGTTCAGACTTGCAATCCGGCAATGTACAAAATAATAAAAAAGGAATGGCGATACTATTCTAGTTTATGTGGGTGACATGATATGTATTAACTCATTGATTCCCGAGATCGATATGACATGGTATTTAAACATAAAAAAAATAAAAATGGAATGCCTTCTTGTGAGCTTGAGACTCTTGTGCAGTTAATTCTAATGACTTTCATCGCTTTCCACATCTTTTAAAGTGCAGTATTGATATTTTATTTACATTTACAGTGCTACGAACAGGTGTTTAACCCCCTTGTGAGTCCTATCTGGTACCCGTAGGATTTTCGACATTTGACATTTACAGGTGTAAAAACATTTGTGGGCTTGAGGAATTGTTGTAATTGAAAAGCGATTTGAGATTTTAGAGATTGTAAAATTTGCAGGCTTGAAACATCAAAGGCTTTGATGGGTTGGAAGTTATGATTTTGGCAACCGCAGGGGTTTCAGCCTGTAACCCGTAAATCATTTGTGGCTTGCTAAAAGACGCCAATTGAATAGCAAATTAGTTTACAGGCTACATTACGGGCTCCAGTAACCAACAATTGCTCAATTGAATAGGGGCCTATGTGTCAGCCCTTTTTTTTTCTTCACCATTCCTACGCATAGAGGCAAAAAATGCCTTTGAAAATGACTCAAGCATCAGATGTTATGCTATCATCAGTATAACGCCTCAACTGAGACAAATATAAGAAACCAAGCCAATTATTTGACTCATTTGAGGTTTTATACACAATTAAGGGATTAACAATGTGCACCCTAACACACAACAAATCGTAAATACTTGGGGGTCTCATGGGCCCCTTCTCCAGTACCCCTACCCCCTATGATTCCAGGGATCCCCAGGATTCTACATTTAAAATATACTAAATGGGAGAACCACTGAGTTTCCCCCCTACCCACACACATTAAACCTATAACCATGGGGTCTATTGAGCCCCCTATGGCACCTATCCATTACCCCCATGCCATGGAGGTCCTTAAAAGATCTCTGTGGCGCCTAAAACATAATGCCTACCTGTGGCAATCTACATTACCCCAATGCCTTAGGACCCCAGTGGCATCTAAATATTAACCTTGCCATTTAGGTCCTAAAGGTGGGGTCTGCAAGTACCTTCATGGTACTAGCACTCTACCCCGATACCATGGAGGTCCTTACCATGGAGGACCCTGTAAGGAAAAAAATCATAGTTACCTGTCCTTAATGATCATGAATGCCCTTGTCCTCTGTGTTCTGCCATGGATCAAACGGGCCATCCAGTTTGATTAAAGACTCAGGTACTCTTCATTCTTGATTGAAGGCAGCAGAACCTCATCTTCTGGACCTTTAAAATTGCACTCTACCTAAAAATCTCAAAGTCCTATAAAAAAAAATAGTTTAACCAAATGGAGCTCCTCCTGTTCATGTTTAGGCTATTGGAAGAGGGTGTTCACTATGACCAGATCATTATCATGACAGCATTCTACTAATTTCTGACCTGCAAGGTCAAATTTGCCCTTTTTTTTTTGGCATTTTTTGGTTCCCTACTTCAGCATTCCAATCTCCTTTGATTAAAGTAACATCTTTTCTTGGTGTTATACCTTGGAGGGGTTGAATATCCTGATTGAATTAGATAAATACAGCCTGGAAGCTGGAAGAATTAGACTCTGGTTCAGACTGAGCACGCTCAATAAAAGGGTGTGTGGATATGCTGGCTCATGCACTGTCACTGGGCGAATCGATGAGGCAGATGTAAGCAGGTTACAATACAGATGTTACCTCTGTGTATCCAGTGGGGATGGAGTTAATTATGTCATAGAGTCAGGTCGGTGACATCATAGCTCACCCTGCTTCCAAGTTCCAAGATGGTCCAGCTCCCAAGTAGAGCTGTCCACCCCTACTGGTAAGGCCATGAAGGAGGAGATATGCAGCTCTGCTTGAGGGGAAAAAATGGACAGACAATCTAAAAAGTAAGAAAAAATATTAACTGTATTTTAAACTGAATACGGTTTTAATAGCATCTGCCCAATAAGCAAACATATGAAATTTACTATTAAACTACACTGGTCTGTTAACTACATCAAGCATTTGAGATTGCAAACGAGCCATATTTCGACCAATGTGGATTTTGAGCGTTACAGTGTAGAACATTTTTATTTTTTCAATATTCAATAATTGTTAAACGAAAACTTACACTTTCTACTAGAAAACAAAAATGTGTCTGTCATTTGGGCTTGAGTCTCACAATATATTTAATGCATTTAAAAATAGTATGATTTGATCAGAGCTGCATTTTAAGATGGTTTCTTCTGGTGTTAATAACATTGTAATAACTTGTGATAACTAGTATATTTTATGCAAATCTTTCATACAATCAATAAATATCCACTTAATGATAACAGTGCAATTTCATACATGTTAAATACATTTATTCACTAAAATGAATAGTCCAAATAGAAACATATTTTTTAACCTGCAATTCCCTAAACATAGTATTTTAATATAGTTAACAACATTAGTTACCTGGGAAAAAACTTAGATGCAAATAATTCAGTGCTATTCAAACACTCTACAATACTAACATTCTACAATACTATGCAAGGATTACATTGAAGGTCACAATACAATCACTTCATCAGTGCTCCAGGTAAACAATCAGTGATTTGGTGGTCCAATAAGGAATCCCTCTGATACACGCAGTTCCAAAAAAAATTTGTATTTTCTTGGTTTACATATTCCCTAATGTTGTAAGTTTTTTTTTAATTTCTGCACAAACCATGATGCATATATAAGACAATAAAATGGGCAAATACTGATAAAAAATATTTGTACAGAGTCAAATACTATTCTTTTATGTCACAATCTGCTTCTTCAAGGGGGCTTGATATGAACCTAGTTCAAACCTACCCCAGCAGAATTGTGTAGTTCCTGTTCTCTGTGGCACAAAAGATGGCTTCTGAAGAGGGTAAGGCCCAAAGGTACAAGCAGATAATACTGCATACAGGTTACTAGTGGTCCATGACAAGACCACTCCCCAAGTCAGGAAACAACACACAGAAATAGTCTCACACTGTGGATATGTGAAAACTATCTCTCAACCTTTATTGAATGATCAAAACAACATATTTATACTCTCCAATACCACACCCTGGTGTACATTTGTGTATGTGTGATGTCAGCCCATCTGGCTTGCAACCTTGGGCTATCCAAGCTCTTGAGATTAAATTCACCAGATATCTATAGCTGGCTAGTGAACAATCCTTTATGTTAAACTCAAGTGTTTGCTTAGGACGACTTGAAGTACATACATCTGTCTTGACCCAAGGTCTGTATGTGTGAGTGGGCAATGATCTGCAGCTAACTTCTATGCAGAGCATTTCTATCAATTCCACATATGTCCTACATAACATTTTCCCACTTATAATATATTATAACTAGTATACATAATAACCATGTACAGGCAACATATAACCACACAATAACACATAATCCCAATGCAACAATGTCATGCTCTCTTGGCCATATTCATAAATTACTGGCAATATGAGTCTTTAAACAATTAAATCATGACATTTTATAATGTCTGTCAAACGTCTGTCAAATGTACAGTATTGATATAGATATGGGCGCAAGTGCTTGGATCCAAAAATTATTATTATATGAATCCCTCTATATAAAAAAAAAAACTAAAACAGGGGCAAATGTTATGCTATACCACTATGGTCACCTATGGGTGCATTCTCTGTGAATGGTAACCCCTTTTTAGTTTAAAAAACAAAACTAAAAACGAATTTATGGTTTAAAAAAAATAATTAAATATGTGTTTGTATGAAACACTAAATAATTATAAATGTATATGATTGTAGGAGACCCTGTCTAAATATGTGTACCTGAATAGTATTAGAGGGGACCTACATATGTAAATATGTACAGATTTATCTGATTGCACAGGACCATGGCTGAATATGTGTATACTTATTTTAATCTAAGGGACCCTAGATGATGATGTAATAATTACACTTAGTGATTTCTGATATAATATTGAGAGGCCCTGTTCTAATATGTTTAAATGATATGAGTAAAAGGGATTCTGAGTGAATATGATTACATTTATTTATTTTATGTAATTAAAAACTAGGGCCCAATATGACTTTTTCCCTGATTACTTATGCTCTTAGACTGTTTATCAAACAGTCTATTTTCCTTGAGCAGTGTCCCTTTAACTCTCATAGTTTTTATTTGTGATACCAGTGATCATGATATGCGTTTGTGTAACATATGATTGCCTGCCTCACATAGAAAAATATAAATAATATGGCCTCACATCAAATGCATTTATTAAACAAGTAGTAGCTCACTGTATGTATGAGTAGTTATGTTTTTTAAATTGATGTTGGTGGGAAATGTCTGTGATTTGCTCACACAGCAAGAGACCAATATACACACAAAGAAAAGGGAAAAATGTGTGTGTGCATACCTTGCATTCATACGCGCAGGGTCTCCTGCACTTTACTGCCCTTCTGCTCCAGGGCAGTAAAGGTAGACCGGCACTATATACCAATCAGAGACATTATGGGCAAACTTTTATGTAAGGGATTGTGAAGTATAAAAGGGGTACGCTTTATACAATATCATAAAGAATATGATACATTCATCTAATGATGATAAACAGACTTCTTGTTTTTTTAAGTAGTAATGTGGCAGTCTCTGAAACACCTTTCTGACAGTTAGGTTAGTTATATCATAAACATGTACGGTAGTTTCCCTTGGAATAACATAAGTCATAGACATACAAATTTACGGGCTTGGATGTTCTTCAAAGACTACACATTCAGCAGACACATAAATTATTCCACCAGAAGCAAGATCATTACATACATTTTCTTGCCATTATCAAGTAGGAACTGTCTGCATTTTAACCTTTGAGTCAGGAAAAAGAAAAAGATATTGCAATTTGTTTTGGCATGTAATTATTGCAGAACAATAGAAGCTCTCACACTATACCCAAGAAAAACATTTTTTTATGTAGTTGGATTAAATGACCTGTGCATTCTAGTATTACCTACTTCTATTAACTATAAAATGTACTGCTTATATATGTGTTTACTCATGCCAATGAGTTAAAACGACCGCTGTAGTAATTTATTTTCCATATGGTCTTTTGAATAACAAACTTAATATTGTGCAGCATGTCATTAAAAACATTTATGTTCTCTTTTACATGCATTTTTTCTTTGCTGCATTCTTCAATTGTATTTACTAATCCTGCTTCGTACAACATATTTCTTAACAGGTTGTGTCCTTGTAAACTAAAGTGCTCTCTTTCATGGACCCAGAGTAGAGGGGTCCATGTATTCTAATTCTCCTGCTTTAGCAATCTGCAGATTGTGACTTTATATTCATCTCAGCTCCCAGTAATTCAATTCAGATCAGGACATTATTCACGGAGAAGCTGGAAAAATCCCTTTAGTTAGGATAGCTCTGAATACAAGAAATACACATGCATCTTTATTCTTTCTTCCACAGATATTTAACAAACACCCAAAGATCCCCCTCCCATGCCTTCCTCCCCAGCATTCCTTTCTCTGAGATATAACTGTTGATAGGTTTCAGTTGCCAATAGGGTAGAGGGCTAGATTTCTCTTGGTGTATTTTACAACCCCATAGGGACAATAAACTAACTTCTATTCCTTTACCAGCAATAGGCACACTATGTGCTTTACAGGATTTAATCAAAACACACAGATCAAGATACCTTAAGACTTTCTTTGAGAAGAAACACTTTCTGGTGCTATTGTATAGTTCAATGTGCAACCCACAGCTCCCCTCTTTCTGAAATCTCTGACAGAACAAACATTCCAGGGGGAAATAAACATTGTCCTGTTGGCAATCTCTTGGTTAATATGGGGACCTTATTACATTCAAATTCCTGCAGAGTTAACTCTTTGTGGTCACACTAACAAACATGGCAGAAAGGGAAATTCTCTGTTAGTTACAGGTAAGATTATAACTACTACAGTGCACTTAACACCATGTATCAACCCCAACATTAATTATTTGTGGCCCACACTACACTACACACAAAAACAGCACATCTCATGTCCAATTAATAGCCTTTAAAATTAGCAAACCCAATACTTTTAGGGTCCCAAAAACAAGGTTGCTTGTTGGTTTCAGGGGGAGTCCTAAAATCACATGTTTTTATCTTGCACTATTAAAACTTGACTTTTATTACATTTCCTTTTAAAACTTTGATGAAATTAGAGCAAGGACATACCCAAAAATAATTTGCTAAAAAATGGACTGGTTTGTCCAAAGAAATAGAAATATTTATTTTTACAAAACTAAAATAAGTTACAAAATCTTAGCACCTTAATTAGAAAGAAATATTAAAGGGCTCTTTATACAGTAAGAAAATAAACTATTACTTATTTCTGTGCAACAGTAAAAAGTGTAAATAAGAGTCCCAAAATCAGTCCCAAAAAGTCACCACACTGTTCATTAGAGCGAATATTAATTTCCCATTAAGAAGTTAAAAAATTTAACTTTATCTTGATTTTGAGCCTTTTATTGGAATTGAATCCTGGGTATCTGATTATTAGAAATTGTCAAATTTGACTAGAATAGTCAAAACAGAAACACCCTTAAGAAATAGCCCAAATATAACCTTTATTGAATATGGTTAAAAATGGTATTTAAAAAAAATAAAAATAAACAAATATGTCAATTGATACCAATATTTACACTTTTCTGATGACTGGTATTGAGGCCCAATTATTTTCAATATATAGTAATTCCCTGCATTTATTTATAATAGTAAGTGTCATATATATGTATATATTTTGAGTTCACTCAGATAAATTGATGTTATACTGTAATCTCAGTTGAAAAACCAGCAAATACTTCTGTGTGACAACATTCTTTTTGTGTCTTAATTGACACTGTTTAGAAATAATTTTTTGTTGTATGTTCTTAACTCAATGCACTTTGTTGTGCTCACAAATAAACAAATTACCAATTTTGAAGGCATCCTTCAAATCAACAAATAGTAAACCATAGAAAAAAACTTGAAGAGAAAACCAAGAGTGCTCAGGACTCTATCTGTCATGTTCTGACAGTGAAGAAACAACCATAGAGAGAAAGAGACAGACACCTATTATAGTCACCAAGAGATTCTCCTATTTGAACATAATAAATTATTACATAGACCACCATTATAAAATGTATAACTTTTATTGCATAATTTTAAAACATAATATAAAACACATAAAAGGTGGAAAAAGTTCTGAAATGATTTATCTTTGTCTAATTTTTTTACAGCACAGAAACCTGACATTTTAACATGGGTGTGTAGACTTTCTATATCCACTGTAGAAGATGGGCTACATGCTGGGAAATTTGTACCCTGAGAGTTGACAGGTAATAGCGACAAGAGCCTGTTCCACTGGACTGGATACCCCCCTCACCCTTCTTTCCTTTTTTTTTGTCTTTTTGTTGAGTTAATACTAAAGATTATATCGGAAACACATTCAGCCTTATTAAATTGCGAATCGATAAATTTAAAAGGGCTCTATTTAAGCACACAGAATATTTTTTTACAGAAGTTTTTAGTTAGTGAACTTCTATCCAAAAGCAAGGTCTTCACTAACTAAAAACTTCTGTAAAAATATATGCTATGTGCTTAAATAGAGCCCTTTTAAATTTACAGAATCGCAATTTAATAAGGCTGAATGTGAGGACATAGATAGTTTAAAATAAAACAAAAATTCACTGAGAAAGGTCTGAAGAAAATATGTTTATGGCAGGTTATAATATTTCATTGTAATATGTTTTTTGTTTTTTTGGGTGTGTCGTTTTCTCAAAATTTACCCTGTTGTGAAATAACCTTCTTTTCTCACAATAAAATTCCTAAAAAAAGAAAAGTTCAAATACATATATAATATAGCTGTGTAACAGCCACGTTACATCTATAACATTATAAAGTGCTTATGCCAAAAAGTAAAGAAGTATATCAAAAACAATAAAAGAAAATCTATGCTATAAACCCTACAAATACTAGTATAGCAGCTTTGGAGCCCTTTATAAACTCCCTAAAGAGTAATACTACACTATTCTCCTAACCCCATAATTATAGTGATATCTAATACAGTACGACGAACAGGATATCTCCCACTTATCCCCTACAAAAGAAAAAAGTGCCTATACTCACCTCCTGCACTAAAAAAAGTAATCATGTAGTACAACACAAGCATAATATTACATTGTTTGCAGATAAAGTGTGTCTATAGACAGGTATAGCAGATTTACTTCCCAAAGTCTTTCAACTAGATAGCTCCACCATGCTGCATCTCACTGGCATCCGGCGTCATCATCGGGGGACTGTGTGTTGATCCTGATCTGATCCACGCATTTCGCGCCATCGGCTTCCTCGGAGGCCAGTGTTCTGACAGTGACCTATTCTCTCGACAAAAGAAGGCCCATAAAACAAAGTGGGAAAGAAGAAAAAACAAAAAGGTTTGTACATAAATAAGGAGAAAAGCTTTTTGAGGAGGCTTTAGCTGCTAGTCATGGTGAAAAGAAAGGAAAGAAGAAGCTGGCAGATAATTAAAATGTCAATATAGCAGTTACCGAAGCCTGCAATGTAGCCTGCAAAAGTTCTACAGGTTGTAAAAACCGGCACTCCGACCCATCTAGGCCTTTGTAACACTTGCATGCTTAAAAGATCAAACGATAAAATAGCAAATTGAGATTTAATTGCAACAATTCCACAAGACTGTAAATGGCAAATGTAGCAAAAATTCCACGAGTACTAGAGAGAACTCGTAAAGGGGTTAAACACCTTTTTGTAACACTACAAAAGCAAATAAAAACACAATACTGGACTTTAAAATACGGCAAAAGCGATGAAAGACATTAGAATTAGTTGCACAACAAGCTTGCAAATCGGCAATACAAACATTTTTTTTTTACGTTTAATTTCCATGTTATATCAATCTCGGGAATCAAGGAGTGAATACATATAACAGTTTCTTCATTTATTTTTATTGATTTTTACAAAGCTGGATTGCGAGCCTAATCGCATCGTCTAAACACTAATTGACTGACTTTTAAACGCCATGTTTTACTGATGTCATGATGACGGTCTCATTTACTATTGGCTATTTTTAAATCGTAACTTACTTGCTTAATTGATCATGATCATGCCCTGAAATGCTACGTACCGGTTCATGATTTTAGACATTGGCCCTGTAATTGGAGGCTTGTTCAATTAAATCGATCTGTAACTGTTGCAATGTTGCCTGTATGAAGGTAACTGCGGACTCTGCGCCTAATAATGAAGAAGAATGGCCAAGTACTGGAGAGCCCGAAGAGGAAGAGTTGAGCTTATAGCATTTGTTCTCTAAAAACAATCACTGCACATAATCAAGCTTCTGACCCACTACTTTAAAATGCTCGGAATCAGCAAATAGAAGTAAACATGGTACTTGTTCCTTGAAGAGAGAGGAAACAAGGCCCATATGTCATTCTACTGAATGATCTGCTTTACAGAATTGTCCCTTCAGGTGACGAGGCTTAGGAGCAACTTATTTTCCTTACAACACAGAGAAGGAAAGTCCTAAATCTGTCTCATTGAAACCTGCTTTGAAGACATCTAGGAAGTGCCAAAACATGGCAACGAATTCTGGAGCACTTTTATTGGCCAAATATAAGCAAAAGTGGCTCAGTACTGTGCATCATGTCCAAAATGCCAGATAATCAAACCTCAACCTAAACTGTGGACCTCATTGATACTGTTACTAATAATTGAGGAGCCTTTTGAGAGGATAGCTATGGATCTTGTGGGACTTCTAGAGAATTCAGCCAAGGGAAAAGTTTATAGTAGTATAATAATACTGGTCTACACCACAAGATATCCAAAAACTATACCATTGCACACAACAACTTCAAAGAACGTGGCTATAACTGTTTTCAAGAGTGGGAACACCAAAAGAAATCCTGACAGAAAAAAAGGAACCCACTTTGTATCAAAGTTAATTAAAGTCATGTGCAAGCTCCTACCTATTAAATATCTGAGAAATTTGGTCTACAACCCACAGATGGATGGATTGGTGGAATGATTTAATCAGACCTTGAAGAGCACAGGAAAAAATGGGACCTACTTTTATCTTATTTACTTTTTGCCATCAAGGGTGGAACCTCAAGCCTCTAGTGGGATTTTCACCTTTTCAAACTTCTCTATGGTCAGATGGATTCTCGACATACTGTGAGAAGAATAGGAAGAACAAGCAGTGCCAGGTACAAATACTGTGGAGTAGGTGAAAAATATAAGGGAAAGAATTTCCCAAGTTGCCCCTCTGTTGGTAGACTATATGGAGAAAGCCCAGAGTGCTAGTGCTAGTACCAACAACGGAAAGCCAACTTCTTGTTTGTAGGCAAGGCCCATACAAGATTAATGAGGCAGTAGGAGAAGTGGATTATAATGTGAGGCCACCTGAGTGGCAGAAACCAGAGCAGATCTATCACATAAACAGTGGAGAGAAGTAGGTAGATGTGGCTGTTTGGTTGAATGGTCAGAAGATATCCGGGAAAGAGTCAGCACAAGTAAAAATGCATGTATCTCAGGAACTGTCCCCTGAACAAAAGGTAGAAACATAATGAAACACAGATGTTTTCTATACACGGCAAGGTTGCACTACCTCCATTTATTATGACATTACCACTAAGCCAAGGGTAAGAATTAAGCCGTATTGCATTCCTGAGACTAAAAGAGCAGAGATAAAGAGATAAATTAAATGCTGGAACTGGGGATCATTGAAGAATCCTGAGTGGTGCAGTGTTATTGTGATGGTTCCAAAGGCTGATGGAACTGTTAGATTCTGCATTGACTTTCGCAAACTAAAGTCATTATGAGAGTTTGATACTTATGCCATTCTCAGAGTGGATTAACCGATATATCAGCTTGGAACGGCAAGATTCTTATCAACACTGGATTTAACAAAGGGAAATTGGCAGATACCCTTGATGCAAATTCCATAAAACTGAATTTTCCAATCAAGATGGTCTGTTTCAATACCTTTGGACTACATGGAGCTCTCTCACTTTTGCTAAGACTATTGGACAAGCTATTACTTTCCCATTGTGAGACTACAATCATCCATACCACTGATTGGACGACACATCTTTCAAAAGTGGAAGCAGTATTGGGAACTCTGAAACAAATCTAACTTATTTTTAGACATTCAAATAGGAACACAAATGTACTATTTATTTACTGTACTACTATACTCAGTGTGGTGGATGACTTTGATTACTCTTTTGCCCACCATAAGCTAAATGATGTTATGGTAAATAGCCTTCCCACAAAATCTAACGTACAAGTTAGGAACCAGCCCCACACCGATGAGAACCATTAGATCTAAACCATGACTGCCAGCTCACAACCAGTTAAACCTCGGTGGAGCCAAAGCAAAACAAACTGTCCAATAGTTTGCTCATAAAGACTTGCCTATTCTTTAGATCTCCACTCTGCTTCAAGCAATCATAAGCTCCAAGTTACTGTCCCTAGGTGTGCGTCTTTTTATTCAGCTCAAACAAACTGCAACCACTCAATCAGCAGCCACACCCACATTCCAGGGGTAGTCGTAAATCAGGTCTGTTTATCTACTTCTTATGCAAAGTCTTTGGCCCACATAAATCCCTATCACACATCCCCATTACCAGCTCGAAACTATGGGGATGAGTCACCCCTATTGTGAGACCGTGTATGTGGTACAAGACATCGACATTGAAATGTTGACTGACATCTCTCTGGATGCTACCTTTCTCCTCTGCACTGGTGGGACTGATGAAGTTTCTGCTCTTCCTGCTCTTTTTACTTCATTCACTTCATAGGACCCCCGCAGCATTTTAAAATGTTCCTGCCGGGTTAATTAAAAATTAACCCTATCACTCATGAGGGTCTATACAGACCCCCATGAGCCTCTAATTAACCCCACCAGTCACATAAGGGGCTATATAGACCATTATGGGACAATAATGAACCCTCACAATAACATTATAAGTGCCATGAGGGTCCTCCAGGACCCCCTCTAAGTAATTACCCCCTCTAGGTAATAAACCCTCTTTAACTTATTAACCCCATCTAACTAATTACCCCTTTAAGTAATTTACCACCCCTCTAAGTAATAAACCCCCTCTAACAATGTCTAACTAATTAATCCCCCTCTTAGTAATTAACCCCGATCTAACTAAATAACCCCATGTAACTTATTAACCTCTCTCTAACTAATTAACCCCATATAACTAATTAACCCTAATTAACCCTCAACATACCTAATTAACCCTATTACTAACCACTTTACCCTAACTGGACCAATTTTACCCTAACTGGATCCAATAACCCTATCTAGTCCTATTTAACTGGACCTAGTTAACCCTAACTGTACCTATTTAACCCTAACTGTACCTATTTAATCCTAATTGGACCTAGTTAACCCTAACTGTACCTATTTAATCCTAACTGTACCTAGTAAACCCCTATCCTATTAACCCCTATACTATCCTATCCTATAGGGCCCCTCTACCCTATCCTTTTAACCCCTACAATACCTACCTAACCCCCTAATAAATCCCTAGCACCCCACTAATTGCACAAAATAAAAACCTACATTAATGAAATTAAAAATCCTACATTACAGAAAATAAAGAAAAACTACATTACTGAAAACAAAAAAACACTAATTACACAAAATAAAAACCTACATTACATAAAATTAAAAAAAACTACATTACTGAAAATAAAACAAGCTAGATTACATAAAAAAAAACAATGTTACACAAAAAAAAATCTAGATTACAACAAAAAAAAAACATCCTTACTAAAAATAGAAAAGGGTAAAATACACCACTTACCTTGCCAAAATGCCCCTCCAGCGACAATGGTCTTCTGTGCTTCATCCCAGACAAGGGCCCTCCATAAATATCCACGGGTCCAGTAACACCTTAAAAAAAAAGAAACATTACAGTTAATACACAAATACTTACAACATGTAATATAAGAAACACTTAATAGTCAACTTACCTGTCTAAAATGCTCTTCCATCAATGTCCCGACATCCTGTCCCACCTGAAATAAAGAAACTTTACATGAAATAAACATATAATCAACCTGTAATATAAATAGGGTAAATAGTCAACTTACCTGTTCAAAATGCTCCTCCAGCGATGCCCCAGTCCTCGGTTCTTCGTCCCAGACAGGGCCCCTCCGAAAAAAAATCCAGACGTTCTAAAAAAATAAAAATCCCAACATTCTAAAAAACTAAAAAAACTAACGGAGCTCCTACATTGAGGAGCTCCCTGATGCAAATGGAGGTTCCAGCGCATCCTGTAATGTTTCACTATAAGATGCTCTTTAGTCCCTTCCATTGGACATCATCATAGACACAGATTTAGTTCATAGACGCTATGTAGGAGTACATAGCTCCAAACTGCTACAGCCACCATAGGGCATAACCTCTTCTCCACTTTCAAGTACACATACTAATGTACCATTTTATTTAAGACCATGGCTACTATGACATTTGAATTTATCCATATGACAGCACAATGGCCCATAAGTAATAACTTCATCACTCAATAGGGTGCATTTTTGTGAAGGCTGCTGCTTACCTGTACATACGTGCCACAAGGCTCACTTTAAGACCATTAGCACGACAATTATGCACCCAAAGTTACAATTATCCATTTATCTGCCAAGGTTCTTCACTTATTTGGCTTTTCACTCCACTCTTTCTTTCTTTATTTCTCACCTCAGGGTTCAATGAAAGCTTTCATACTTGTGTGTCAACATTGCCTCAGCTTCCCTTTGCTATTGATAATCTACACGATCCACAAAGGACCATTTTCATCACCTCCAGTAGTGCCACTAGAAAGTATGCACTAAAAAATACCTGGTCATAGATTTAATCAGCCTCGCATTACCACATCATACCCAGCATAAATTCTCTTATTATTATGTCTACCGAGTACTGACTTCAGTGTGCAAGGGTTGATGATTCTATAAACACTATTCTTCAACTGGGAATGCATTGCTGGCTCTCAAAAGCTGACCATCCATCACAGCCTATGGCACCTCAATGGCCTCAAATGGATCAACTTATATTACATATAAATGTCACCTTTGGGTCTGTTCATCAAAGTGTCAAACTCCCTGCTCACCAGTCTGAAGAAAACTATGAAACTTTTTGATGAGCTCAACATACCCAATGCACTAGACAAAAATGAAAGACCAACACACTCCTTGGAATTTCTAGGGATATTACTCAACACAACTAGATTGGAGTCATGATTACCTGCAAATCAGTTAGAACACATTTGTGAATAGATCAGTTGTATCACTTACACTACTTCCCATAAGGAACTTCAGACATTGCTTGGACATCTGAATTATGAAAATTCTCCCTTAAGGAAGATCATTTGTTAAAAGGCCAATTAATTCAGCACAACTTGGAGAACACCACTTTACCACTGTAAAGTTCTACTAAAAATATGCTGAAATATTTTTTAATTTTTGAAATAGGTGCCTTTTTTTACCGAAAAAGTCATAAATGAAATCTCTGTTTACATGAGTCAATGGCAGTGCCCCAAGACAGACTCAAAGCAACAGCTCTGTGCAGAGAGCAGAAGCAGAAAGAGAGTTAAATCCTTCACAAATTAATCTGTGCAGAAAATGGCTTGATGGAATCACCTAAAAATGTCAGTTTGCAGTTAACATCTCCTGCTGCATTCCTGAAGTTCAGTGAAAAAATATAAATCTTTATGCTCATGGAGCCTTCGTCGCTCTGTGTCGGGAGATGTTGCTAATCAAGGAACAATCAGGAGTGTGTTTGTAAACAGACCTAAGACCAGGGGCGTAGGAACTGGGGGATGAGGGGGGGGGGCAAATCCCACCCATATTAAATGAATAAGTAACACAGAGAAATAGCAACATTTAATTTACCATGCATTACCAGACTTGACCACTAGCGGTCTGACCTATGGAGCAGTATGCATTTCCCCTGAAAGCTTTGACCTATATTATATATATATATATATATATATATATATATATATAGTAATTTAGTAATTATAGTCCACAGTGATGTATTTCCTGTTAGACAAACACCTCACTAAGAGTGCTAAGTCTATCAGAATTACATGTGATTTTTTTTTCTTCTTATACTATAATAATGTGTTAGAAAGCCCAAGTCTATATTAAGTCCTGTGTTTTTAGTGTTGAAGAATGTGATCATCTTTATTTCAAATGCTTTTCTCCACTGGATGCTTTTACATTTTCCTCTGAGTATTTTGACTTTTAAGTTTTGGATGGAGTGATCATTCTGGTTAAAATGGTGTCCTATTGGGCTACAATAACTGTCTTCCTTATGTTTTCTTATTGAATGCCTATGTAAATTCATCCTTAAATGCATTTGTTGGCCAGTTTCTCCAATGTAACAACCTGTGTCACATAAAGTACATTGTATTATATAAACCACATTTGACGATATGATCAGTTATTGTAGCCCAGTTATCCATTAACATGGATTGTTTGAGGATTCGCATCATTTACTTTTCAGAACATGCCCACAACTTCTAAGATAGAAAAAGTCAATGTGCATAACTATTCACCCCCCTACTTTTTAGAGCCACCTTTTGCGGCAATCACAGCTCCAAGTCACTTTGGATAAGTCTCTGTGAGCTTGCCACATCTTACCACTGGGATTTTTGGCCATTGCTCCTTGCAAAACTGCTCCAGCTCCTTCAAGTTGGATGGTTTGTGCTTGTGAACAGCAGTTTTTAAGTCTGACCACAGATTTTCTATTGGATTGAGGTCTGGGCTTTGACTAGGCCATTCCAACACATTTACATGTTTACCCTTAAAAAACTCAAGTGTTGCTTTAGCAGTGTGTTTGGGGTCATTGTCCTAGCCTCAAATCACGCAGGGAGTGGTACAGGTTTTGCTCAAGAATATCCCGGTATCTAGCACCATCCATCTTTCCCTCAACTCTGACCAGTTTCCCAGTCTCCGCTTCTAAAAAACATCCCCACAGCATGATGCTGCCACCACCATGTTTCACTGTGGGGAGGGTGGTCTTTGGGTGATGTCATGTGTTGGGTTTGCGCCAGACATAGCATTTTCTTTGATTGCCAAAAAGTTAAATTTTAGTCTCATCAGACCAGAGCACCTTCCTCCATACATTTTGGGAGTCTCCCACGTGCCATTTCGCAAATTCAAAACGTGCCATTTTGTTTTTTGCTGAAAGTAATGGCTTTCTTCTGGCCACTCGGCCATAAAGCCCATCTCTATGGAGCGTACAGCTTATCGTCGTCCTATGTACAGATACTCCAGTCTCTGCTGTGGAACACTGCAGCTCCTCCAGGGTTACTTTAGGTCTCAGTGCTGCCTCTCTAATTAATGCCCTCCTTGCCCGGTCCGTGAGTTTTGGTGGGCGGCTGTCTCTTTGCAGGTTTGCTGTTGTGCCATGTTCTTTCCATTTGGTTATGATAGATTTGATGGTGCTCCTGGGGATCATCAAAGATTTGGATATTTTTTTTATAACCTAAACCTGACTTGTACTTCTCAACTACAATGTCCCTTACTTGTTTGGAGAGTTTGCTTCAGTGTTGCAGCCTCCAGGGCCTTTCAAAAAAGGTGTGTGTATGTAATGACAGATCATGCACACAGGTGGACATCATTTCACTGATTATGTGACTTATGAAGACCATAAAAATCTCTCATGCAGCCAATTGCCTTCAGAACAAAGGGGGTGAATACATAGGCACATGCCAATTTTTTGTTTTCTATTTCTAAAAAATAGTTTTATGTATATATTTTTAACTATATTGGGGGACCAGGGGTGTTAAGAATTTAAACAAAGATCATCACTCTTAGTGAACAGTCAGTCTATAACTTATGTAGCCAATCCTTAAGCAACCTCTTCTTGTATACTTGTATATGTATATATATATATATATATATATATATATATATATATATAGCAGACACTCATTACAAAGACTAAATATGGGCAAAATCGTCATCAGAAGGACTTTCCAAAATCGGCATCAATACCTCTCCATGGCATGTAATCCCATCTCTAACTGCAGCCTAGCTCTGGGGTTCAAAATAGAGCAATTTTTCAATCCATCCCATCACTTCCAGTCCAGTCACTCATATAACCATCAGGTTCAAATCATCTGACCCAATCTCTATGTCCCTTCTCAGTGAGCTTGCTCTTCATTCTCTTACTCTCAACTTTTATCTTCACCTCTTATGTCAAGAACCCAATCCTTATTCTCAGTCATTTTCTCCTCAGGACCTCACATCAGTCCCACCTGGGTTCACCATCATTCAACCTCCAAACAGCCATTTGCCAACTCCAGACTAAAGCTGCTTCTTTTCCAGGCCCAGAAAACAATATCCGACTAGCAGCTAATGCCAATCAAACAAATAACAGAAACTGGTCACTGTTTCTCAACTTTCAAGCTAACAACCACATAATGCTACCCATTACTTTTCCACCCCCTGCCATTCCAAATAACAATTTCAACCAAACATGTTTGACAGGAATACAATTCCATGTTGCAGAATCTCAATTCATCAATGAGTCATTTATAGCCACTCCATCCACTAAATTATCTTTCAAAGACTTGGAACAAAATTCCCAAAACATCTAGACTTTTCGTAACAAGTCAAATGCTTTAACAAATTGTAATGTTCCTATCTGACAATCCTTTTGGTGTCAAAACATCACTCACTATCATTGCTGCCACCAAACTTGCATTCATTAATTTCATCAACTTAAACACGATACTTCCTCAAAAAAGACAATATATTTCTAGATGACAAAGACAAGTCTCACCCATCTCCACCGCCCACTACCCTACCTCTTATTCCACTTGTCCCATCACTACATTATGAACCCTATATATGACTTACCAAAATAAAACCCACTTTCATCCCTTACTAAATATACCAAGCCAGCAACTATCCACAACCACATGTATCCACTATTTCTACCTCAGTCTTACTATGCTCCAATCCCTTCTTGTACTCAGGCCACTCATTTCGCATTGGAGCCACATCCACTGCCTCCAAGAATAAAACCCCTGTCCATGTAAAGCTATGGGTAGATGGAAGACAAACTGCTAGAGATTTATTCCTAATATCAAGAATGAAATATGAGAGACTTTCCAAGAGTCTGCCAGTAGGTACGAAAGCAGGCTTTTATCCATCTAAGCAGACCAATATAGGCATAGCTTTGGGTACACTACTAGCTACATTAGGGAGAGGGAGCCAACAAATAATCAGATAATTAACTAGGATTGTGGAGGGTCCCTCTCTCACGTTCTAAATAGCCATCTCCAATCATTGCACATGCTATTCAGTCACTTATATCTCCCATGGCCCTCTATGCAGACCAAAAGTATAATTTATTTAAATACCAGAAAACTAAACCTGGCTTACAATAACAATAACTTTCGCTTCTAATGGGCTTGTATGATTATAGAATTAATTATTAATTATGTATTTATATTTGTTGAATGTGGAAAAAAACAACTTATGAGTGAATAATAGTGTGCAAAAAATACACTAAAGTGAAAAGGCATGCAGTTGTTTTCTCCTTTTTATGCGGTGACATATAGCAGGATCTGAGAGACCGGGAACCTTAGAAATCATTAGACATCCACAACTTTGTTCTTTTATCCCTATTTTTTTAATGTAAACGTAAGTAAGTGTATATATTGTCTAACTAAGGGTTGTTATATATATTTCTTCTCAATTTACTGATAAGACTGTGGGAGGTAGTATTTCTTTAGTGTGGATATTCTTAAATTTAAATATTTAACTTTTAATGCAACATCCAGCCTTAAAAGAGCTCTTTAAGGCTATGTAGCAGTGTTACTAAAATGTCTTTGATTTCTTGTACACACAATGGGTTTGGAGTATCATCTTAAGTTTTTAGTTAGTGAATGTTAACACATTTCTAGCTCGATTAATTAACAATACAGTTAATGTAAATTAATTTCTAGTCTGTTAGCTAATTAAATTATCTGCCCTCATACTAAAAATGTTAGTTTTTTAAAGCTAATATGTTTCTTAGTTTTTTGTCATATAGTATGAAGTCACAATCACCATTTCAGATTTATGAATAAACATGATGGGATGAGCGATGTTAACAGGAGAACTTTGTTTTTGTGAGTTTTGCTGTGAATGTGGGAGCCAATACATTTCAGTCAACGTCCTTTTTAGATATAATCTATTTTTTATTGTTTGGCAACAATATCCTTGGAACTAGTCTGAGCTTGCACTTAATATCAAGCATGAACAAATCTTATACTATTTACTTAACAATGGAAGCATTTACTCCAAGCTATGCACAGAGAAGAAATTATTATTAAGCATTGAACTGAATCTGCACATATTAAGGAAATTAAGTTGGTTCTAGATCAGAATCACTTTTTCAACAGAAAAGCATCTACAAACTAGAGACCTTATTTTATTGATTACAGATGCTAAGGGCAAGATTCACTAAGATAATTTATTTATTCTAGCATAAATTGGTAGTTTTTTTTCTGGATATTATCACAAATTCATAAAAGTATTTGTGTTTACTTTCTCTGTATTTAGTTTGTGTTGAACCCAATGTTTGTGTTAAACTCGTGGAGAAAAAAAGCATTTACAGAGTCAATTTAAAAAGACTTCCTGTTGACAGCGCCCCTTTAATGTATAGATTCAGAGCCTAATTTATTGATTATGATACAGCAATTTCTGCAGAAAAAAAGGAACACAATTTTGTGCATAACACAATATGACTGATGTTCAATTCCTCCATCAAATTTACTTAAAAAAAAGGTGCAGTTTACAATGTTTCCGACCTAGTTTATTAGATTCACTAACCAAAGCGTATTAAAAGTCTTGATCCAAACCAAAATACATATACTCAATTACACAGCTCTAAAAATTATAATAATAGTATATTACAGACTGAATAAAAAATCTAATGTTTTAGTAGATATATGAAAAACAAACAATATGTGATTGCTCTTAAGCTTATAAAGGTGAAAATGTTTAGACACCTACTACAACTACAGACTTGGGGCCTCATTAAATAAGAGTTGCGTGTCAACACATAGCTCGCAAATGTGATCTTAGCACGATTCGCACTACAATTCATCCTTACGTTCGACTTTGCAAGAGCCCGGATAAGGCTCCGTGGAGTGCAACGTAGTAAGTTGCGCATGCAAATCCATGGCGTGTAAGCTTGTACATCGCAAATCGAGCGAGATTCGGCTACAGGCACAAAATAGCACCCGCAAAGCATTTACTTACTACGTAGAGACAACGTAAAGTGAAAAACACAACAGTGCAGTTTAAACATATAGGGAAAGCATGGAAGGGCATTACAATTACTTTTAACAATATCCACCCTCCTCCCAAGTCAAATGCATTATAAAAACAATTAGTTCTTATCAATCTTGTAATGG
Organism: Discoglossus pictus; assembly: GCA_027410445.1. NCBI lineage: Eukaryota > Metazoa > Chordata > Amphibia > Anura > Alytidae > Discoglossus > Discoglossus pictus. Next base: position 342,283,162 of record CM050167.1, on the reverse strand, counting down.
TCACTGCACATGCCAATATGAAAAGCCATATTGCAGCATACATAAAGCAATTAAAGACACACTACCTGATTAAATAGCAACAACAAAAACATTAAAATGATCCAATATTAACCCTTTATTACTCAATAGAGGCTCTATTGTGGCCCCTTAGTATCAATATAATTGTATATACATTTTGCCTCATCACATCTACATTTCATATATCAAGTACACTGTGAACAAATTAATAATGCTGTTCAGTCTTTCAGTCGTGTCTGACATCTGTGACCCTTTGGGACTGGCAGCACATGCAGCTAGGCCTCTGCCAGTGCTTTTCTACAAGGTTTGCATGTGACAGATACTGGAGTGGGTTGTCAGTTCCTTCTCTAGTGGACTGGGATTTGTCCAACCTCTCGGCTTTCACCCGCCCACCTACACTGAACCTTAATGGTATAGCTCACAGCTTCATTGAAGTACACAAGTCCCCTCACCAACACCACTTAAACTAAACTTGCGTTTAAGCTTTGGTAGTAGCACAAACAAAATAAATTGAGGCGCACGTAGCTTGTACGTACGTCTTAGGAATTGAGTGCGAGCCAGCGGTGTACCAGATAGCGTCCCTCGCTCGTTGCTCACAGCACTAATTTAATAGCATCATAACTTTGTCAAATTTGAAGCACGCAGCCCTTACTTTAAAACTTTATATTTACAAGGCTGGAATTTACTAGGGCTGTTGGAAGCTACATATTGGATGTACTGAAGCCTTCAAAATCAACTACTTCATTGAGAAACCAAAAGTAATTGTGACTTAATAAGAATATGAAATATGTCTCAATCAGTATACATGTATTTTTGCCCTCAGGACTTCTCATCAAACAGCATCTCCCCTGTTGCAAAGGCTTCTGGGTAGTTACATGCAGATGAGGCTCAAAATGTTCCACATTTTTGCCTCAGGCCCACTAAATATGGGAATCCATTTAGGACTATGGGCTAGTTGATAACCAGTAAGGAACTTTTGAGCTTCTTTTACATGCCTGTTTGCTGAGAAGTTCTGTGGAAAAGCAACAGGCCTCCTGGCCTGAGTGAGATGTGAATGTACTCAGAATGATATTTTCTTTTCAAACTGGTTAATAGGTTACAATTACAAGATAATAATAATAATAACATATTTATTGTTTAGTCAAACATATTATATTCATAATGTTACTTGAAATTAATCGGAAGTCTCAATGAAGGAGTATCTTGTTCTATTGTTAATTGTATAGACCACACATATATTTACCGTATATACTTTTTTAAGGCTGAAAAAGGCCCCTTCGGCTTATACTCGAGTCACCCTGTGTCTCTCCACCCCCGGTGTCTCTCCACCCCCTCTCCTGTGTCTCTTTCCCTCCCCCTCCCTTATCATCCTTCTCTGCGCGTCTTCCGGCTGCGTTGGGACCACGCATATGCTAATGATGTGACGTCACATGCGCGTCACGTCATTAGCATTGGCCAGGGTCCCGACAGCAGCCGGAAGACGCGCGGAGGAGCGGATGATGCAAGCTGCTGCTGGAAGGTAAGTGAGGGGAAAGGGAGAGATAATTAGAAAGGGGTAAAGTGAGGAGGGGGGTATGATGGAGGGGGATTGAGGTTGAGAAGGGGGGTTGAGGTTGAGGAGGGAGGGGGAGGGAAAGAGACACGAGGGAGAGGAGGGAAAGAGACACAGGGAAGGGAGGCGGGGAGAGACACAGGAGAGGGAGAGGAGGGGAAGAGACACAGGAGGCACAGATGGCACACAAGAGGGACACAGGGGGCAGCACATTTCCCACCCTCGGCTTATACTCGAGTCACTAAGTTTTCCCAGTATTTGTGGTATAATTGGTGCCTCGGGCTATATGCTCGGGTGCGGCTTATACTCGAATATATACAGTAAATTATGTTCCAGTATAATTTCAATAGTTTAAAAACCATTAAACTGGATTTGGTTTCCCTAACTTTTTTCATAGAGTTCCAATTTTACTGTTGCTGATTAATACCATGTTGACAGTGATCATTTAAAGCTCTACTACTGCATTCAGTGGATTTGATAGTTGGGCTTATAATGAAGTAATTCTGAAATAAATGAGTGTAAGATAATTCCACATTTTTTCTATGTTTTTATAGTTCCTGAAAGACTTGGAACCATAAGGGATTTTCCAATGTCTTGATTGTAAAAGCAAACGTCTCAAACAATTCCATAAGGCCTATAAAAATATTTGAAATGTTTCCCATTAGTATACATATGAGATGGATACAACCAACAAATAAAAAATTTAACATGGCAAAAATAAGGACAAATAAGTCTATAATTGACATTCTTATATTTGATTATTGAAAAGACACATAAAAGTATTAAAAAACATTTATGATGAAGAGGAATTTTGGAAATGTATTAAATCCAAAAGAAAACAATTATTAATACATAAATATTATTTGGTTGTATTGTTCATCTACTGTCAAAACTGATGGGGGAATTGTCAATGAAGCTGCCTCTCCTCCTTTTTTTTTTACACATTTTCTAGTAACTGCATTTTGATTTTTAACACTGGATAGTCAGAAAGCTGTAGATAGAATGGCTGCTGAACCCAGGCCAGAGATCTTAGGACGCTGTGTCAATAATGATAAACTCTGATAGCCAATACATAATGGTTGAGTACAAGTGGAAAATACAATTTTACAAGTAAGATTTCACTTTAAAAAATAAAATTAAATCTAGGTTGGAAAGTTATCTTACTGTTAACTACAGAATACTGTAGAACAGAGGTCTACAAAGTGTGGTTAATGGACTGGCGGTGGTTTGTGAGTTTGTCAGGTGTTCCAAACATGCCTAGATTCTCTTTTTTATGAATACACACAATATGTTCCAACAAAGTATATAGCATTACAATGATTGAACAATATCCATAAGTTATAAAGTTGTCTGTGAAGACCCACAAAAATATTTATATTTTCCATCAGGACCCTGAATAACTTCCTTCAGAAATAAACATTTGAAACCACTGCAGTTGGACCATTACAGTGGCATGTTTAACCCCCAAAACATTTAAAACATGGATTATAAATATAGAATGTATATGGGTGGATGCATACTCACCCTAGGAAGAAACTGAGCAACTATTAAATGTTGCCATTTTTTGAACCTATGCATGTTTGTCACATTTAATGAAATAACCAATGGTAATTCCAGTTGCAATAATGGTCTGGAAAGGGGGTCTAATCGATCTCTGGACTCTTGAGGAACCGGTCTAAAAACTCAATTCAAAATTCCAGAGGTTCTCAGTCCCAGGTTGATTGATGGAACAGCCATGGCAGTGACCAATCGGGAAGACGCTAGCTCTGTACTACAGGAATTGGTTGGTGTGCTACAGCGGGAATTTGAAAATAAGGCAGATGGCCTAAGAATCCCAAAATATCACCAAAGGTGCTATAAGTTGTTTCAGCAACCTTGCACCCCCATCATCTGACTGATCGCAAGGGGGCTCCCTAGTCCCATTAACAATAATAAACATAATAATAATAATAATTAAGTGCATAAGAGCATAATACTGCACAGTTTATTAAGAAATATAACCTAAAAAAGCTGACACGCTTTGGCCATAAATGTTCAGTTACTTCAAGTGGTAAAGAGGAGAGCAAGACCTGCATAACAAACAGAATATATGGACTGATCAACAGAAAAACTATACTGCTGCAATATGGCAACTGATAAGTCAATCAAAATGGCATTAACACATGCTGCTTATATCAGAAACACATATTAAATTAAGTCATTTTATACAGATTTATTTCAAAATAAAATTTGTTTTCTACACCCCTAGAGCTGCTTACAAAGGCACATTGTACCTACCAATAGAAACACTGTATTTTGGTGCAATTTTTAACTTTATACTAACTTTCAAACCAAGAGCAGCACAATGCAGAGATCCACAGAGCAATGTCTGAGCTACTCCTTCCTTCCTTGTGCAGGGTATTACACATTCCATGATGCCTTGCTGCACAAACTGACTTCACAGATTGAAACCATGTATTAGCTGTCTGTGATTGGGCAAAACAAATTATGAATTTTGTGCTAATTTTAGCAGGGATTTCTAGGCGTGTTAATTCTCAAAATCAATTGCTTGCAAACTCAAGAGATTTAGCAAACTTTAGGGTAAGTTTAATCATGTTTATTTTGGGATTTTTGAATGCAATTTTTTTTTTCCATACACTACTGATTCTCCTTAATGCCTATAATGTATAGATACAATGTGAAACTCCCACAATATATAAAAAAAGGACAACAGCAGTAGTTTCATAGTAAGTATTGTCCTATATCAATTGAATTGAGGCCTATGTAAGACTCAATCCATGACTTTAAGGCTTTTCTGGCACAGCACTACTTAATAAATCTAAGTCACATGCCCACAGATACACCCGTCTATACAGGCCTTGGGCATTAGTATGGGAGTTCCTTATATTTATACTAGCAGGTTTTTACATGTTTAAATTGTACTAAAAGTACGGTACATGAAAGTTTAATTAACTGGATAAAAAAATAGCATAATGTCTGTATGACTGGTAACAACACAATTATGGAAAAACCGAGATAGTGAGAAATTTAGGTTCTTCATCTAATTTTTAACACATTCTTCATATTGTTTCTCTTTTGATAGTAATGCATGACCTGCTTGCTACCTGCAGTTCTGTAAGCTCCACAGCATGGATTCTCGTTCCTACATTTAGTATTATCTCGCTATTCTATCAATGAATCACTTGTCTGGAATGTGTTATATGGAGCCTGGTACTGTCAGAGGTAGGATCAAATACTTTTGTTTAGGGATAGGCTCTGTCCATTTGCAAACACGGCTTTTGTTTTTTATTTCACAAAGTTAGAAAAAAAAGCTTTATTAGAAAAGGAAAAAAAACAAACATCTGTAAGATATTGTGAATGTAATTAATAATATATTCTGTATTATAAGGAGCCCAGAAATAAAGAAAAAAAGCCTTTCAGCTGATCCCTTTGGAATATTTACCACCAAGAAAGCAAAAAATGTTTCAAATAATTATTAAAGTACATAAAATCGCCCTTCCTTAATATGTTTTTTTTTCAGACCTCCCACAAATTCATTTCATAACTGAGAAATAGTTGTAGCTGCATAAAATGCTTCATAAAAAAGATCAGCTTATAGCATTCATCACTTAAAACCAAGTTATTTTTTAGAGCATGAACAACGGGCTATGTGTTGCATTGTTTGTCATTCATTCATTTAATCAATCCTGGTAAATTCCATGTTGTTGTTGCTGTAATTATATGCATATTTATTAACTGCTTTGATGTGTTAAATGAAGCCTGCTTGCCTGTCTCTGTAGAGGCCAGAAAAAGACCTACAATGTTATCTGGCAGTTAGACCCCTCTCTTACCCCTATAAAAAAAACTCTGAGCCACACATTAGCATACATGAGCAGCAAAATCATTTCAGAAATGATTTGCTGTAGGGGAAAATTGCAATTACAATGTATAGCCAGTTTTTCATGCTCTTACGTCAACTCCCTGTTGGGGTGTCATAGATTTAAAAATATTATTTTGACGAACAACATTGTAAACAGGGGAAAAAAATTAGTATGTAATTGATTTCTTTTTATGTACATTTATACCACTATCAGTCCTATTAAATTCCAAGCCACTAACCCCAACGTAAAGCCTGTAACGGCAATGTGCTTAAAATTTGCTATTAAATTAGGGAGCTACGTGCTTGAAACGCGAATCATAGCTCGTACGTAGAACCTTAGATTTGCGGCCTTGGGAATGATCATTTAGTGTAAACCGTAGTTACGGGTTTAGTCGGAGCCAACGGAAAAAGAGATTGTTAGCGTTACGTCACTGAAAAAGGGGAGGTTAGATTTCAAAATCCTACGTGCTTCAATTACAAGTTGCGATCAAACCCACATTCCACAATAATGCAATATTAATAAAGCCGTAAATATGATATTCTATTACATGCGAGTTACAGTATATGTATTAACACATTGATTGCCGGGATCGATATAACACGGAAAATAGTCCCATAGGCATTTTTCAGCAGTCCTGCTTCAACCCGCAATTCGTCGGAGGGTTGCTTTACGGGGCTAATTTAATAGCCGTAAGTCCTACTGTCAACATTACAGGCTATGTTTTAACACGTAGCACAAATTTAATGAAGCTGTATGTCGTTTACCATTTTAGTTTATACTGATCAGCTTCCTAAAGTAGAAGAAGACTTTGAATGCAAGGGAAGTTACTTTATGCATAATGAGAATCCATGCACATTAGGTCTGGTATTAATCACTAAAAACAAGTTGGTAGGTTTCTCTGAATAAATGAGATTTCAGGAAGTCTTTGAAACTGTGAAGAGTAGGGGAGATTTTGACAGAGCGAGGTAGAGAATTCTACAGGGTGGGGGCTGCACAAGAAAAGTCTTTGAGACGAGCGTTTGCGGAGATGATACGATACGACGCGACAAGAGACGTATAACACGGATAAAACATTCTCAAATATATATCTTCTTTTTCAAAGTACAATTGTTCTTATGGAACAACCTTTTGCCATCCCTTGAGAGCAGAATAAGAAACTATAGCAAAGGGATTTGAATATAAAAACAAGAAGGTGGGCCATATAGATTAATTTGAGAGCAGTTCTGGGCATAACAATTAGAAAGCTCTCAAGGGATGGCAAAAGGCAAGACATCAGAGAGGAGGCAGATAAAAAGACCATTATGACAGGTCACTATGGCAGCCATAGAAGGTACTGTGCACAACAGAATAAACACATTTCTGAAAAAAGGGCCATCCAATATTACCTAAAATTAATTATACAAGCCTAAAAATCAGGTGTTCCAATACCAATGAACATGATGTTAATTGTCAAAGTTGAGTTTTACTGTGCCGATACGGACCACCTTTAAGAATCACCCAAGAGCAAGAGTAAGGCTAGTTGATATATGGGAGAGAGTTAGAGAAAATAGGTAAGAAACAAGTGGGAAAAAACGTGGAAGAGAATTATAAAAAGCAGTTGAGTAAGAAAAGTGAATAATGAATAGGAATCACAGGCGGAGCTACCACCAGTGGCAGCCATGCAATGCACTGGGGCCCTCCGCTAGGCCCCCTGGGCTCCCCCTTTGTCCCCTCAGCCTCACTGCAGACCCCACTTCAGGGCTTCCTATTATTCATCTATCCACACGTCTTATCGTCTGGGCAGGGAATCCCGAATTATGTCACAAGGGCCTCAGCGAGAACATGGCCTGGCAAGGGAGGTAGCGAAGCCATCAAGAGAGGATGCGGTGAGGCTGAGGGACACAGAGGAAGCCCAGGGCATCACAGTGGAAACTCACGGGGGCACAGGGGAAGCCCAGAGGGGTATGGTAGCGGTGGCTAGACCCTAAACTTAAAAAAAACATGTAACATACGGTAGTTATTCTGAACCACCCAGGGGCCCAACATTTTCACTAGCTCCGCCAATGATAGAAATAGACTCAGGATAGAGAGGCATGGGCGTATTTAGGTTTTATGCTGCCCTAGGCCATTAAGATTTGTGCGCCCTCAACACCCCGCTTGCAGATCTTCCTTTCCTTTTTCATTATTTCAAATCATAGTTTCTGTGTGTTTATGGTACATATGGTATGTTAGGAAGTGTCAAATACAGTTATAGATGGAAATATCAATGCATATAGACATTTCTGTGCATGTACAAACATATTTTAGTGTACTGCACTGCATCCTCAGGCAGCCTGCTGCCCCCTGAAAATGTGTAGCCTGGGATTCGTGGGCTTGGGCAGAAACACACCCCTGTAAAGATGAGTGGAAAGTGAGAAATAGAAAAAAGAGGTAGGGGTAAGAGTGGAAGGGAGAGAGGAAATTATTTAATAATATTTGATTCGAGAAGGTAAAAGGAGATTTTGGAAAGAGAGAGTCAGAGAGGAAAATATGTGAGAGAATGAGAGACTCACTCAGGGAATCAAGAAGAAAGGGAAATTGAGAGGTAGAATAGAAACGCCACCTTGTTGTGTTGAAGGGCTTGTGTATTTTGATGAAACTGTGAACTATACCATGTAGGGTCAGCCAAAATGGGCGGGTCATGTCAGACAAATCACGGTCCACTAGAGAAGGAAACTACAACCCACTCCATCAATGTTGCTAAGAAAACTTTATGGACAGGCACAACCAGAGACATAGGGAGATAGCACAGGGAAATTATGGGCCCCTTCTGTCAGAAGGTGTCTACCACATTACTGAGGAAGAGCATAGGGCAAGTAAAAGTAGCTCCAGATCTATTGAAATGGTTGGGCCAAATCCAAAAGGACACCCAGCTGTGGATGTGTCTGGTGGGAAAAGGAAAGTCCGCTGCTGCAAAGAACAATTCAGCATAGGAACCTGGCATGTTAGAACTTTGAACTAAGTTGTTGGTCAAGAACGAGATGACATGGTTAAACATTCATATCTTCGGAATTAGCGAACATACATGGAATATATTTATGCTGACATATGCATATAAATGTATTACCATTAAACAAACACCAGCATAGTGACCTCCTCATCAAATTAAGATCATATCGTAATTATCCTTGTGAAGATGAATATAGTGACTGTGATGATCCGTGAGTAGGGGCTATACAAGCCCAGAGACACCTGCTATAGACTACAGGTTATCTACCCACAAGGACCATTGGGTTCTTTGAAATCTAAGCACCAGCACCCTGATATCTGGCTTCTGTATCAGTCAGAGTCTCTCCATCAGGAATCACCATTCCCAGGAGTTCCAGTAACTTTCCTGTGGTAGTGACCAGGGCAGGTTACTTGGAGGGTGGAGATAGGTTCAGTATCGCAGCCACCAGTAACAAAATCATAGATACACGATTTCTATGTATCTCCAAGTGAACTGATTTATTTTTGAAAATGACCACAGTATTTATAGGAAATGGATACAGAGGGGGTGTAACACTGCACAACAATGGAAGGGGGGGTGGCAGACAATTACAGGAGATGACCCCACATCCTGAGATCAAAAGGATTAACTCCAATACACATCCGGACATCTCTAACACATATCAGACGTGATTAACTTAATCTGTCAGTCTGATGTCTGACCTTCTCTCTTCCTGATGGGATTAGCCTAGTCTGGCAAACAATGGAACAAAGCAGATTTACCAATACAATAGAGGTGTTTATACAGATAATCCATTGCTGGAGCCAAGAAGTCTGGTGGCTCAATAGCCCAACACCCTGAGAAAAAGGGGTCCGTGATATTACTCCCCATTCCAGACAGCAGTCCTGGGGCTATGATTCTGATGGATGATAGACTTGAACTGCAGCATATAGCCAAGTCCAAGTCCCCATCCAAAAAAGGAAAAGTGTTGGCCCAAATGGCCACTGCAAACATTTTTAGTTCATGACCTCCTCCTGGAGGGGGTAGTAGGTTTGCCCGGTCTGGGGGTGGTTGCCCACCCTTCATGAAAGTGTCCACAGTCTCTAACCCCATTCCCTGCAAAAGCCCACCCCAAATTACAGGCATCAAGCTTGGGGACACATCCAGGGTCTCAGAAACTAGGATGCCATCCAGGAGTATACTGCTACCCCTTTTTCCACAGGCAGGTAGAGGCTCTAAGGTATCTTATCTAGGGAGAAGGTCAGGCAGGGTGAAAAAAATCACTCCCCCGCCGGCGCAATCTTCTCAGGGTTAGTTGTCAAGACAGGGTTGGGAAAAAACAGAGCAGGACCCAGGATTAGGGTCATTGGGTTGGAGGCTCTTTCATGGCTGAGGCTCACCCGGGATAGCAGACTTCGCTGGAGTCAGAAACTCCTTAAGGTGAGTATCCTCCAGGACTGCAGCTAGGGTACGATGTGTCAGGTCCTGTGGTACCGTGGGCCTCTTGCCCATATTATTTAACTCTGCCTGGACTGAAGCAATCCCAGCCAGCCCTGCTGATAACTCTGCAGGGTTTGGGAGTGGAGTGTCAACTTGCTGCTTCATCTGGGTCTCAGGGCCAGTGCCCTCACCTGAACTCCCACACTTATCTGGATCCACCTGATACATGCTGGGCAAGAGCTTCATTGTCTCCTCACAGCCTCATGCCCTAATCTGGCATCACACACTCCCTCACTGTCAGCCTTGGTGCCTGGACATCAGCGGTCTGTGGTTCAGGACAGGTGACAATCCAGGGGTAGTTGGGCAGACTCTCAGGGCTTGCACCTTTCTCTACTAACAGTTCAGTCTCCAGCTCCTCGCCCTCAGTTAGCGGCTGGAACTTTTCTGGTTGTTGTCCATCTCCCAGTGGCTGGTGCTGCTTTACACTGCTCCCCAGTCTTATATCTACCAAGATCTGGACTGTTCTTTTGGCCTCCCTATCCTGGTGAGTTCCCAGCAATCCCTCTGACCTTGCCTTTTCTGTAGTGGTCAGATCTCTAGGTAGCTTCTGGTTTCCTTCCTCCACCTTATAGGGGTATAGTCAACAGTCCATTTCTTCTTGCAGTGTATACTCTGCTAACTCAGCTGGGGTAGAATGGGGTAGCTCAAAATACTTGAGCCAGGTCCCACCTGGGTCCACCTCCTCAAGCAGTTCCTCTTTTCTTTTTCTAAATCAATTTTTTTTATGGACCAACGGTTTAAGCAACATTTCTTTTGCTGTACCTGGCTCAATTTCCACATCCTTTTGGCACTGTGCAAATAGGATTTCCCATCGCTCTACGGTTCCAAGGCCACACGTTGGATCTCCCTGTAGCACATCTGAGAGCCCTTCCACCAGTCCAAGACTGTAAAGGAGGGCCCTTGTGATGCAGGAGTTGCAACCATTAGGTCCACATACTTAAGTTCCAGGTTGAGCTCCAACCACACCAGGTCCTCAAGCTGATCTGCTAGCTTCTCACTCAGCTAGAGCCCAAGGGAAACCATCCGCTGATTTAGAATAGCTGTCCACCTATCCTCGTCTGTGGCAATCCATTGCCTTGGCCGCTGAAGCATACTGGTGATGAGGCTCCTTTTCTCCCTGATCACCTCTGGTCTGCAGGCCTCCATGTATTCCCTGACCCCCTCTATTCAGGGCTGGCCTTCTTTGGACTTAGGCCTGGATTTGAAGGTTTGGATAAATCACTGAGTGGTTTCTGCTTCCCCGCAAAGCCGCCAAAAGTACTGGACATGAAAACTGCATATATGACCACTGCTGGTTCTTGCATTGAGATTCCACCACTGCCGACAAGTTGTGACGATCCGTGAGTAGGGGCAATACAAGCCCAGAGTCACCTGCTATAGACTACAGGTTATCTACCCACAAGGACCGTTCTTTGAAATCTCTGCACCAGCACCCTGATATCTGGCTTCTGCATCAGTCAGAGCCTCTTCATCAGGAATCAGCATTTCCAGGAGTTCCAGTAACCTTCCTGTGGTAGTGAACAGGACAGGTTATTCGGAGGGTGGAGATAGGTTCACTAGGAACAAAATCAGAGATAAACGATTTCTATGTATCTCCAAGTGAACAGATTTATTTTTTTAAATGTCCACAGTATTTATAGGAGATAGATACAGAGGGGATGTACACAGTACAACAATGGAAGGGGGTTGGCAGCCAATTACAGGAGATGACCCACATCCTGAGAACAATAGGATTAACTCCGATACACATCCTGCCATCTCTAGCACATATCAGACGTGATTAACTTAATCTGGCAGTCTGATGTCTGGCCTCCTCTCTTCCTGGTGGGATTAGCTTAATCTGGCAAACAATGGAACAAAGCAGGTTTACCAATACAATAGAGGTGTTTATACAGATAACCCATTGCTAGAGCCAAGAAGTCTGGTGGCTCAAAAGCCCAACACCCTGAGAAAAAAGGGGTCCATGACAGTGACATAAGGTATATATTGTTGTATCATATCACCCACATCATACACATATCAGCAAACAGCAATACAGACATGAGGAAGTGGAAAGTATCAAGAAACTACCAGAGAGGGGTTGGGAAGTGGCTGTATATATGTACCTCATATCTATGTCACAGGAGGTGAGAGTTAAATCTCATTATTACCAGGGTTAATTAATAATCACTCTGTCAATCAAGATTACCTGCACTATTGGGTTGCAGTTGAAAAAGGTGTGGGGGGGGGGGTCAAAGCTTTCCTGGAAGAGACCTACTGTCCATACCACTCATGGTGCCCTCTAGTGACAACTTTCAGTAATGCATGATTACATTTAGTTTTGCTATTTTGTGTGTTCCCTGTTCATATCTTGTGGGGGGAGGGGGGGGGATACTGTATACCCCCATCCCCCTCTGTTCCTATGCTCCTGCTGCTGTCTATTGCTTTTTTTGCCATCCTAGGCCAACTGTTGTTGATATTATATGAATTTGACCTTGATAATTGCATAAATTAGTGCTAACAATAATATAAACTTGAAAACACTTTGTGCTTTAACAGAAGTAACTATGCATCTACATGAGATACCAATATACTTTATATCCAATGTTACATACACTCTTTCAAAAAATAAAAAGGGCACTCTTATGTATGCAATCAAATAAGTAATATGGTGTTAAATCTAAATTTCTATCTATTACATTATATAAAGTACTGAATGTCTCCCACATCATTAGATTAGTGAGTTTATCGTCTTAGTTAACTCCTACTTCAATATTTGTTTGGAAACCACAGAATAAATGGTAGTTAATCAAGTTATATATAAAACACTTCATTTTAAAAAGGCATGAACTTAGTGTGAGCCTGTACCATTCTGAGGCATAGCACACATTCCACACCAAGTGCATACTTTATTAGTGTGTGTAAATGGTGGTGCGGTATGTGCTTTGTTCATCTAGGAATTATATTTTGTTCTTGCTTTTATTCTAAAAAATTATAAAAATACACAGTCTGGATATGTTCAGTACATAAATACGATTTTCATAATTTAAAGCTCTAGACAGATTTAAAGGGTCACTGAGGCTCAAGAAAAAACACGTTTGAGAAGTATGTAAATGGATAATAAGAATATTTCAGTGTCCACTGATACCTTTTTTACTTGATAAACACTTTTTTTTTTTAAGTGAAGAGGTTTAGAGAGATGCACTTTATTCTCAAGTCAAATGCAATATACATTTTTAAAATGGAAGGTTTCTGGATTTTCACTATGGATATAATATACTCACATAAATATTAACTTTTATTTTATCAAGGAGTACTTATAAGCGCTGTTTTTTTTCATGCCTAAAATCATATAATTTGTACTTGTTTGGGTCAGCCCTCTGTAGCTCATGCATCCCATGAATACACAGTCTGTGAAGTGCAGTGTTTCAAATTAGCAAGTCAGTTATTCTGCAACATGCTGCTTGAGAGGGGTGTTTCCAATGATTGGTTACTATAATTGATTGATGAATGATTGGTTACACTGCACTTAAAGTATTATTGTCTTCATGAGCTGCAGAGGGGAGAGACCAGTTAGAAACTATTTGTAGGATTTTAGGCAGAAAAAAAATAAAGTAAACAAAAAATAAGAGATATATGGTTACTTTATATCCCTAGTGAAATCCATGTCCCTTTAACACCAGTAAAAAAGGTTAAAAAATAACTATAAATAAAAATCTCTCAACAGCTTGTCACTATAAATAAAATGTTGTCCAATAAAAAAGGTATCACTGTATACTGCAATACTTAAACATTCATAACTACTTCAGTCTTCTGAAGAATGAAACCACCTAACAACATTAGCGGCTTTGTAAGAAAGCTGTTTGGAAGAACAATTGCAAGCTTTGCTCCTACAGAAATGTAAACACCTCTTTCACAGTCATACTTCAACAAAGTATCATGGTGACTCAAGAGACCAGCAAGAAGACTTAAAATGTATTTTGTCTAATTCAAATTATTTAAAAAACTATTAAAAACAAATTAAACTCCTAGTCAGAGTTTTCAAATATTCTCTCAGTGTACAGCAGTCCACTCATTTTAATTACCGTATATACTCGAGTATAGGCCGACCCGAGTATAAGCCGAGGCACCTATTTTACCACAAAATACTGGGAAAAATGAGTGACTCGAGAATAAGCCGAGGGTGGAAAATGTGCTGCCCCCTGTGTCCCTCTTGTGCCCTCTGTGTCCCCCTCTTGTGTGCCCTTTTCTTGTGTCCCCCCCTCTCTCTCCCCTGTGTCTCTTCTCCCTTCTTCCTCCCCTGTGTCTCCTCCCCCTCTCCCTCCACTGTGTCTCTCCCCCCCCTTCCTTATCACCCTCCTCATTCTCAACCTCCCTCATCCACCCTCCTCATCCTCAACCTCCCTCCTACACCCCCCTCCTCATCCTCAACCCACTCCTCAACCCCCTCCTCATCCTCAACCCGCTCCTCAACCCTCCCTCCTCAACCTCAACCCACCCTCCTCATCCTAAACCACCCTCCTCAGTCCCCCTCCTCATCCTCAACCCCCATCCTCATCCTAAACCACCCTCTTCAGCCCCCTCCTCATCTTCAACCTCCCTCCTCATCCTCAACCTCAACCCCCTTCTAAACCTCAACCCCAACCCCCTCCTCATTCTCAACCCCCCCATCCTCATCCTCAACCCACTCTCCTCATCCTCAACCAACTCTCCTCATCCTCAACCCACCCTCCTCATCCTAAACCACCCTCCTCATTCTAAACCACCCTCCTCAGCCCCCTCCTCATCCCCCCCTCTTCATCCTCAACCCCCCTTCCCAACCTCAACCCCCTCCTCACCCCCCCATCCTCACCCCCAACCCCCTCCTCATCATCACCCCCCATCCTCAACCCCAACCCCCTCCTCACCACACCATCCTCAACCCCAACCCCCTCCTCATCCTCACCCCCCCATCCTCAACCCCAACCCCCTCCTCATCCTCACCCCCCCATCCTCAACCCCAACCCCCTCCTCATCCTCACCCCCCCCATCCTCAACCCCAACCCCCTCCTCATCCTCACCCCCCCATCCTCAACCCCAACCCCCCTCCTCATCCTCACCCCCCCATCCTCAACCCCAACCCCCTCCTCATCCTCACCCCCCCCATCCTCAACCCCAACCCCCTCCTCATCCTCACCCCCCCATCCTCAACTCCAACCCCCTCCTCATCCTCACCCCCCCATCGTCAACCCCAACCCCCTCCCCATCCTCACCACCCCATCCTCAACTCCAACCCCCCTCCTCATCCTCACCCCCCCCATCCTAAACTCCAACCCCCTCCTCATTCTCAACCCCCCCATCCTCATCCTCAACCACCCTCCTCAACCTCCCTCCTCATCCTCAACCCCCCCTCCTCATCCTCCCTCCTCATCCTCAACCCCCCTCCTCATCCTCAACCCCCCTCCTCATCCTCAACCCCCCTCCTCAGCCCCCTCCTCAACCCCCCTCCTCATCCTCAACCCCCCTCCTCATCCTCAACCCCCTCCTCATCTTCAACCCCCCTTCCCAACCTCAACCCCAACCCCCTCCTCATCCTCACCCCCCCCATCCTCAACCCCAACCCCCTCCTCATCCTCACCCCCCCATCCTCAACCCCAACCCCCTCCTCATCCTCACCCCCCCATCCTCAACCCCAACCCCCTCCTCATCCTCACCCCCCCCATCCTCATCCCCAACCCCCTCCTCATCCTCACCCCCCCATCCTCATCCCCAACCCCCCTCCTCATCCTCACCCCCCCATCCTCATCCCCAACCCCCCTCCTCATCCTCACCCCCCATCCTCATCCCCAACCCCCTCCTCATCCTCACCCCCCATCCTCAACCCCAACCCCCTCCTCATCCTCACCCCCCATCCTCAACCACAACCCCCTCCTCATCCTCACCACCTGTAATGATATAGAAATCACAAAGTTGTGGAGACCAGTAGCCAAGGTCAGCAATAATCCAGTTCCGCAAACTTGTAGGTGAAAACAGGAACAAGGTTTATTGAAGTGATCAGGAACCACACAATAATCTGGCAAGGATCAATAGACAGGAAGTGCCTTATATAGGCCAAGGACCAGACACCTGACCAGACACAGCTGAAGAGACTTAGGTACTGATACTATTGCTAGCAGAGTCAAGCTTATAAGGTCTCAATGGAATTCACAAAGGTAAGCTGGCGCAGTGGTAGGGAAGAGGTATAGCAGCCTGGGGACCAGGGTTCAAAACCCAGTCAATTCCTCACATTACCCCCGCCTCTATAGGTGCAGCCTCTGGATGCCCTATTACCTGGTTTAGCAGGGTACTGCACATGAAAAGACCGAAGGAGATCAGGAGCGTGAATATTGTCCACTGGTTCCCACGAACTCTCCTCCTTACCATAGCCTTTCCAGCGAACCAGATACTGAAGCTTGCCACGGAAGATCCTGGAGTCAAGAATTTTGTCCACTTCGCACTCATCCTCACCATCCACGAGGACTGGAGGTGGGGCAGGCAGGGCTCGGCCAGGGAAAGTGTTTTCATGAAAAGGTTTAAGCAGTGCAACGTGAAACACTGGATGTATTTTCATGGAATTCGGGAGTTGTAAACGGAAAGTGACAGCATTGATTTGAGCAATGATCTCAAAAGGTCCCATGAACCTTTGACCCAATTTATGAGAAGGAATCCGAAGCTTGAGATTCCTTGTTGACAGCCACACCTTGTCACCAACGTGATAGACTGGGGCTTCCTTTCTATGCCTATCAGCAGCTCTTTTGTAACATTCCTGAGCCTCCAAAAGAGTCTCTTTCAACAGTGCTTGGGAATCACGTAAGGCCGTTAGCCGGTCAGCGACAGCAGGAATGGAAGTAGTAATTGGGAGACTGACTAGAAAGGTCGGATGGTAACCATAGTTGGCAAAAAATGGGCTCAAAGAAGTGGAGCAGTGTTGGGCATTGTTATAGGCAAACTCCGCCGTGGGTAGAAAATCCAGCCAGTCATCCTGCAGGTAACTAATATAGCACCGCAAATATTGCTCCAAAGTCTGGTTGGTTCGCTCAGTCTGTCCATTACTTTGCGGATGAAAAGCTGATGACAGATTTACATTAATACCTAGATTAGAACAAAAATGTTTCCAAAAACGAGACGTAAACTGCACTCCCCTGTCAGAAACTACTTCATCAGGCACTCCATGCAAGCGAAATATTTCCCGAATAACCAGGTCAGCCGTCTGTTTAGCTGAAGGGAGACCACGAGCTGGTATGAAATGACCCATCTTAGTTAACCTGTCCACAACAACAAGAATGGTAGTGTGTTCCTTAGAGGGAGGTAGTTCCACAATAAAGTCCATGGATATAGATCCCCAGGGACGATGAGGAATCGGAAGAGGCTGAAGCAAGCCAACAGGGGATGAGCGAGGAGTCTTATGTCTGGCACATACATCACAAGAGGACACATACTTCTTAACATCCTCATGATACTTCGGCCACCAAAAGGATCGGGCAAGTAGCTCTTGTGTCTTTCGGATTCCTAGATAACCTGCTGGTTTTGAGTCATGGTAGAGACGTAAAAGGTCCAGTCGCACTGACTCCGGAGCAAACAGACGTTGTTGAAAAATCCAAAACCCATTAAGCATCGTCATATGGAGGTCACGAGGAGGATCACGAAGAACTGGGTCTTCAGCGTAGCCCTTTTTAATGCGAGACATCAGATCAGAAGGAAATGTAACTCCTATAAATATATCCTCTGGCAAGATGGTGGTCTTGGTTACGGTAGTATGGAGGGGGTCAGCTATTCTAGACAAGGCATCCGCGTAACCATTCTTGGAGCCAGGACGGTATGTAACCAAAAAATTAAACCTTGAGAAGAATAGGGACCAGCGTGCTTGTCTGGCTGACAGTCTCTTAGCTGATCGAATACATTCCAGATTTTTGTGATCTGTGAGGACAGTAATTGGATGGGTAGCTCCCTCCAAGAGATGTCTCCATTCGGTGAAGGCGGCTTTTATAGCCAAAAGTTCTTTATTCCCTATGTCATAGTTTCTTTCTGCTGGCACCATCTGGCGGGAATAGAAGGCACACGGATGTAACAGCATCTTAGGTCCAGTCCTTTGAGACAGTATAGCACCAACAGCTGAATCAGAAGCATCAACTTCCACAATAAATGGTAATTCCGGCTGAGGATGTACCAGGACAGGGGCAGAGGTAAACAGAGTCTTCAATCGGGAAAATGCTGTATCCGCCTTATCGGACCACTGAAAAGGAGTCCCTTTACGTATGAGTTCAGTGATCGGTGTAATAACGGCAGAGAAATTCTTGACGAAACGCCTGTAAAAATTGGCAAACCCCACAAATCTCTGAACATCTTTTTCATTCTTGGGGATGGGCCAGTCCAGCACAGCTTTAATTTTACTTGCGTCCATACTTAAACCTTTGGGAGTTATTACATACCCCAGGAATTGAATGTCTGTTTGTTCAAACTCACATTTTTCTAGTTTAATGTATAGGCGGTGGGTACGAAGGCGCTCTAGAACTATACGGACCTGTTTTCTGTGGTTTTCAAGATTATCAGAGAATATTAGGATATCATCCAAATATGCCACAACAAACTGATCCAGGAGATCTCGTAGTACATCATTGATAAGATGCTGGAAAGTTGCAGGGGCATTACACAGCCCAAAAGGCATTACTAGATATTCGTAATGCTCGTACCTGGTTCTGAAAGCTGTTTTCCATTCATCATTGGGTCTTATGCGAACCAGATTATATGCCCCCCGAAGATCAAGCTTCGTAAATATTTTAGCGGAGCGAAGTCTCTCCAAAAGTTCAGGAATCAGAGGCAAGGGGTAGCGGTTTTTAACAGTGATGTTATTAATGTCCCTGTAATCAACGCATGGCCGTAGGCTGCCATCTTTCTTTTCTACGAAGAAAATAGGAGCTCCTGCTGGAGAACTAGATGTTCGAATAAAGCCTTTGGCAAGATTTTCTTGTAGGTATTCACGTAGAGCTTTCAATTCAGGCTCAGAAAGGGAATATATATGGCCAAATGGGATAGCAGCCCCAGGCAACAGCTCTATTGGGCAATCATAAGGCCTGTGTGGTGGAAGCTGATCAGCATTCTTCTTATCACAGACATCTGCAAAATCCCGATATTGTAGAGGAAGCTTAGTCAAGTTTGTAGCAATCATTTCATTAATTGTTGTGGCAACAGCTGTTACCTTAGAGGGTTGACAATTCATTAAGCAGTGTTCTGAAGGAAAGGACAAAGTTCTGATCTTCCAATCAATCTGTGGGTTATGCAGAGCAAGCCAAGGTACCCCCAAAATCAATGGAAACTGTGTTGAGGAAATTAGGTGGAAAGAGATAGCCTCATGGTGATTCACTTCCACAGTCAACTTTAAGGGCACAGTCTCATGTGTAACCGGTCCTGACGTAAGTGGAGAACCATCAACTGTCTCCATTAACACAGGTGAAGAATTAGGGATAGACTGAATTCTATTTCCTGCTGCAAATTTAATGTCCATAAAGTTTCCGCCTGCTCCAGAATCTATCATAGCGGTAGTTGAAATTTTACGATCACCACATTGCAACGTGATAGGCACCACAAAATGAGGATGTTGAGTCAACATACCCTCTTCACCATGAGCCAGAGAAAACAAGGGTTGTGTGACAGAATCCAGTTGATCCGAAATCTGGGATTGGTGTCGAATCTGTGCACCCTCAGCCGCCATAGCTATTGTTCTTTTGGATTTGCTAGGGCAATTGATGGCATAGTGCCCTGCACTACCACAATACAGGCATAAATTGTGAGTGCGTCGCCACTGTTTTTCTTCATTGGATAATGGCCCTCTTATTAGATTTACCTGCATAGCCTCTGGCTCAGAGTCTGTAGGTGTTTGTGGGATCGGAGTAGAAGTTCTTGAATAGGAAATTTGAGTAGTACTTGGTCTAAAAGAGCCCTGTCTTTCCAATCTTCTTTCAGAAAGTCTCCGATCAATACGGATAGCCAAACGCACAAATGCATCAAAGTCAGCAGGAAGATCAACACGAGCTAGCTCATCTTTTATAGCTTCTGAGAGACCTTTTCTGAAGTGGAACCTCTGGGCTGATTGGTTCCAGGTAGTATCAGCAACCCACTGTCTGAATTCAGCAGCATATTCAGCCACCGAGTGCCTCCCTTGATGCAAATGAAGGAGAGTGGCTTCTGCTATAGCACATCGATTGGGGTCATCAAAAACTAGGCACATAGCCTCAAGAAAGTCATTTAGATTACCCAAGACTGGACTGTCTTGTTCCAGAAGAGGGGAGCCCCAAGCCAGGGCTTCATCTTTGAATAAGGAAAAAATAAATCCCACCTTCTCTCTTTCAGATGGAAATTGGTGAGGTAACATCATGAAGTGCAAACGGCATTGATTTAGGAAACCCCTAAATTTTTTGCGATCTCCTCCAAACTTTTCTGGCAGGGGCAAGCGGGCCTCTTGTGCAGGTGTAACAGTAGCAGCCGCAGTATCACGTGCCCTGTAGCTGGTATACTCACTGTGCATTGACTGAAATTTATTTTGCAGTTCAGCTAACTGGTCCTGCAGCACTTGGATGGTCTGTGCCTGGGTCTGCACAGTTCTTGCAAATAAAGCAACCTGCTGGGCCAATGCAGAATCTGTCCCGGCGGTCTCCATGAAAGGGCCAGATTATTCTGTAATGATATAGAAATCACAAAGTTGTGGAGACCAGTAGCCAAGGTCAGCAATAATCCAGTTCCGCAAACTTGTAGGTGAAAACAGGAACAAGGTTTATTGAAGTGATCAGGAACCACACAATAATCTGGCAAGGATCAATAGACAGGAAGTGCCTTATATAGGCCAAGGACCAGACACCTGACCAGACACAGCTGAAGAGACTTAGGTACTGATATTATTGCTAGCAGAGTCAAGCTTATAAGGTCTCAATGGAATTCACAAAGGTAAGCTGGCGCAGTGGTAGTGAAGAGGTATAGCAGCCTGGGGACCAGGGTTCAAAACCCAGCAGAGTCAATTCCTCACACACCCCCATCCTCAACCCCAACCCCCTCCTCATCCTCACCCCCCCATCCTCATCCTCAACCCACTCTCCTCATCCTAAACCACCCTCCTCAGCCCCCCTCCTCATCTTCAACCCCCCTCCTCATCCTCAACCCCCCTTCCCAACCTCAACCCCAACCCCCTCCTCATCCTCACCCCCCCATCCTCAACCACAACCAACTCCTCATCCTCACCCCCCCCATCCTCAACCCCAACCCCCTCCTCATCCCCCCATCCTCAACCCCAACCCCCTCCTCATCCTCACCCCCCCATCCTCAACCCCAACCCCCTCCTCATCCTCACCCCCCCATCCTCAACTCCAACCCCCTCCTCATCCTCACCCCCCCATCCTCAACTCCAACCCCCTCCTCATCCTCACCCCCCCATCCTCAACTCCAACCCCCTCCTCATCCTCACCCCCCCATCCTCAACTCCAACCCCCTCCTCATCCTCAACCCCCCATCCTCAACTCCAACCCCCTCCTCATTCTCAACCCCCCCATCCTCATCCTCAACCTCCCTCCTCAACCCCCCATCCTCAACTCCAACCCCCTCCTCATTCTCAACCCCCCCATCCTCAACCTCCCTCCTCAACCTCCCTCCTCATCCTCAACCCCCCTCCTCATCCTCAACCCCCCTCCTCATCCTCAACCCCCCCCTCCTCATCCTAAACCCCCCATCCTCATCCTAAACCCCCCATCCTCATCCTAAACCACCCTCCTCAGCCCCCTCCTCATCCTCAACCTCCCTCCCTCAACCCCCACCCATCCTCATCCTCAACCCCCACCCATCCTCATCCTCAACCCCCACCCATCCTCATCCTCAACCCCCACCCATCCTCATCCTCAACCCCCCCATCCTCATCCTCATCCTAAAACCCCTTCCTCACCTTACCCCTCCTCATCCTAAACCCCCCTCCTCACTTTACCCCTCTAAATACCTCCCCCTCTCCCCTCACTTACCTCCATCTGCAGCTGCTCGTCCACGCTCCTTCCTGCGTCTTGACCCGGCCAATGCTAATGACGTGGCGTGAATGTGCCGCGTCACGACGCAGGAAGGAGCGGCGTAGTGAAGGAGCAGCTGCAGATGGAGGTAAGTGAGGGGAAAGGGAGAGGGGGTGGTATTTAGAGGGGTAAAGTGAGGAGGGGTGTTTAGAATGAGGAGGGGGGGTTAGGATGAGGAGGGGAGAGGGAAAGAGACACGGGGGGTTAGAGAAAGGGGGCCCTTTTCTGCCTTAAAAAAAGGGCTGAAAAACTCGGCTTATACTCTAGTATATACGGTACTGGAAATTGTAATACTTGGTATATAAACATTTATTTTATACATACATTCACATAATCCTAAAATAATGTAAACCTGCCATCCTAAAGTTCAAATTATGCTAGTAAAATGTGCACTAAACCTTCAGATAATGTTGACCATATATGGTAGCCCACAGCAAAACATTTATTTCTGTAAGCTCTGCCAAACTTCACAAGCTTTATGAAATAATATAAGAAAAAGTGAGGATAAAAAACAAAATAAGAATAGTTGGATGTGGGGTTCAGTTTAATATAATATTAATACAAAATAGGATTATAAACAGGTTGTAAAATATCACATCGGCACCATGAAATAAAAGCATATATGAATTCGGGAAACATGGCACAGTTCTGATACAGATCCATTGCAGAGCCAAATGCAGTGTGTAGTAGTTTCACTTTCATGTACAAGGTGTGTGATTACTTTGGGCCCTATTTAATTGACTAAATCACAATTTCTTAACCCCTTACTGGAACCTATGGGCCTCATTCAAATGCGATTTGGCCAATTGAAAAGGGCTCTATACAGTGGATATAAAAAGTCTACACACCCCTGTTAAAATGTCAGGTTTCTGTGCTGTAAAAAAATGAGACAAAGATAAATCATTTCAGAACTTTTTCCACCTTTAATGTGACCTATAAACTGTACAACTCAATTGAAAAACAAACTGAAATCTTTTAGGTGGAGGGAAGAAAAAAAGAAAAAGAAAAAGAATGTGGTTGCATAAATTTGCACACCCTCTTATAACTGGGGATGTAGCTGTGTTCAGAATTAAGCAATCACATTCCAAATCGTGTTAAATAGGAGTCAGCATACACCTGCCATCATTTAAAGTGCCTCTGATTAACCCCAAATAAAGTTCATCTGCTCTAGTTGGTCTTTCCTGAAATTGTCTTAGTCGCATCCCACAGCAAAAGCCATGGTCCACAGAGAGCTTCCAGCTTCTAGCATCAGAGGGATCTCATTGCTAAAAGGTATCAGTCAGGAGAAGGGTACAAAAGAATTTCCAAGGCATTAGATATACCATGGAACACAGTGAAGACAGTCATCATTAAGTGGAGAAAATATGGCACAAAATTAATGAAAAGACGAGAAGAAAACTGGTCTGGGAGGCTACCAAGAGGCCTACAGCAACATTAAAGAAGCTGCAGGAATATCTGGCAAGTACTGGCTGTGTGGTACATGTGACAACAATCTCCCTTATTATTCATATGTCTGGGCTATGGGGTAGAGTGGCAAGACGAAAGCCTTTCCTTACGAAGAAAAACATCCAAGCCAGGCTACATTTTGCAAAAACACATCTGAAGTCTCCCAAAAGCATGTGGGAAAATGTGTTATGGTCTGATGAAACCAAGGTTGAACTTTTTGGCCATAATTCCAAAAGATATGTTTGGCGCAAATACAACACTGCACATCACCAAAAGAACACCATACCCACAGTGAAGCATGGTGGTGGCAGCATCATGCTTTGGGGCTGTTTTTCTTCAGCTGGAACTGGGGCCTTAGTTAAGATAGAGGGAATTATGAACAGTTCCAAATACCAGTCAATATTGGCACAAAACCTTCAGGCTTCTGCTAGAAAGCTGAACATGAAGAGGAACTTCATCCTTCAGCATGACAATGACCCAAAGCATACATCCAAATCAACAAAGGAATGGCTTCACCAGAATAAGATTAAAGTTTTGGAATGGCCCAGCCAGAGCCCAGACCTGAATCCGATTGAAAATCTGTGGGGTGATCTGAAGAGGGCTGTGCACAGGAGATGCCCTCGCAATCTGACAGATTTGGAGTGTTTTTGCAATGAAGAGTGAGAGAAGTCAAAATGTGCCATGCTGATAGACTCATACCCAAAAAGACTAAGTGCTGTAATAAAATCAAAAGGTGCTTCAACGGTTTAAGGGTGTGCATACTTATGCAACCATATTATTTAATTTTTATATTTTTTCTTCCCTCTACCTAAAAGATTTTTAGTTTGTTTTTCAATTGAGTTGTACAGTTTATAGGGCACACTAAAGGTGGAAAAAGTTCTGAAATTATCTTTCTTGTCTCAATTCTTTACAGCACAGAAACCTGACATTTTAACAGGGGTGTGTACACTTTTTATATCCACTGTATATGCACAGAGCTTTTTTTTTTTTTTTTTTTACAGAAGTTTATAGTTAGTGACGGCTTTGCTTTTGGATAGAAGTTTACGAACTAAAAATGTCTGTAAAATAATATGCTCTGTACTTATATAGAATCATTTTCAATTGGCAAAATTGCATTTGAATGAGGCCCTACAAATCTTACTAATATTCAATTGGCTACTTTTAGCTACTCACATTACAACTAGGAGTTACAGGCTTAAAAGCACTGTAGGATTTTTAAAACCGAAACTCTGCCCTATCTACTCCGTTGATTATCTACAAAAGCAAATATAAACACACTACTGTAAATGTACTTTAAAATACTGGTAAGGCAATGAAAGACATTAGCATTAATTGCACAACACTCTCAAGCTCGCAAATCTACAATAAAAAAAATATTTTTGTTAAGTTTTATTTCTGTGTTCTATCGATCCCAGGAATCAAGGAGTTCATACAAATCAGGCCACCAACATGGAATAGAATAGTTGCTTTAATGTTTTTTTATTGATTTCTACATTGCTGGATTGCGAGTCTGATCACAAATTGTACTTCTGAACACAAATTAATTGTACTTTAAACTCCATGTTTTACTGATGTCATGATGATGGTCTCATTTCCTATTGGCTCTGTCTCAAATTTAACATACGGGCTTGCTTAATTGACCATGATCATGCCCTGAAATGTTACTTACGTGTTCATGGTTTGCGTGTGGAGGCCGTGAGCCTATAATTTACGGGTTAGTGACAATTGAATATGTCTAAATGTTTTTAAAAAATCTGATCTGCAGCCAAAAGCTTAGTTTGCAGGTAATTACAGGATTGCAATTAAATAAGTCCCATTGTCTGTAAATTTTCAACTCTCTAAGTTGGGAAACTAACGTCAAATTCATCACAGTTCAAATAAAGAGCACAACCCAGCTGAATCAATGTTCATTTTTTTAAAGGATCACCAATATGATTTAATTTGCTTAATTAATGATTAACAATAAAATCAGTATTTGAAGTCGAATCAATGTAGCTTTTACAACTTACATATGAATTGTATTGTTTCAGAAATTAGCAAAGGTGATTTTATCCGTGTCCTGTTGGGGTCCAGACACTAGCAGGGGATATGCCAGGGAGTTTGCTCTAAATCTGTTTATAAGGCTTGATTACATGGCTCCCAAGGCATTCTGCAAGGCTGATCTGTAGCTACCGGAGCTCTCATGAAAGAATTTAAGTAGGTATTGCATGGCTCCCGCAGCCTATTTCTCATAAGAACTTATTGAATTTTAAGTCTCCAGGGGCTTGCCGCTTAAGGGAAATAGCTTGCAACTGCTCTCAATGGTCCTTATGTATTATCAGATTGAATCTACAAGTCAGAGCTAAGGGCCCAAAGTATTTACCGTAGCAGCTCCAGAAAGGTGATAAAACGTCAGTAAACGTTGACTGTGCCATCTTGTGTAAACTAACCCACTCAACCCAGGAGCAGAGCATACGATTGTTTGCAATAGAAATAATAGGAGCTTGGTTTATAGAGATTAATTTGTTCCAATGTATTGTTTTGCTTATAACTTCACCAATAGATAATCAGCATAGTGTATATACCCTTAATAAACTCACCCATTTCATATACATTACCTCATCCTACCCTATACCCCCCTATCTAACAAATACTCCTACCCTAACATTAACACCTACCCCTTACTATATAACCCCGACAACACATTACACATATCCTACATTATTCTCAGACCCTAAACTATTAGAAGACACATAAAAAATACACATTGCACACACATTTTTTGAAAACACATTTACACTCTTTTATTCTGCTAATCATGTGAGTGGTTGGTGATAGGGGTTGTTTTTGAGAATGTGTCTGTGCATGGATCTGTGCGTGAGTAAGCGGTATAAATGCATTATTTGTCCAATATGGAGAGAGAGAGAGGGATAGAAGAAGAAGCATAGCATCTGTCTCTCTAACTTTCTATCACCCCTCTCTTCCTATCCCTTCCTCTCTCTATCCCTTCCTCTCTCTCTCTAGCCCTGTCTCTTTTTTTGGCATCACTTTTGTCTATTTGTACGAGCTGCCACCGCCACATGTCCTCATCTAACATGTATTTTAAGTGTTCTATTTAATTATTTTATGTCATCAAGAAAACAGAGGAACTTCTCAGTATAAGAAAAGTGAGAAGAAGCAGCACCATCTAACCCTAATCAACATAAGAAGTAAGTAAAGTGACAAGAAAAAAATAAAGTAAGTGAGTGGGGTCTGTCAGTGGGCAGGGCCTATACAGGTAACATGTTGTGAAGGGGAGGGGTTATATGGTTGGCTGGAGTCAATATAAAGGGAGGAGCCAGGGCTCTGTCTTCCGCCCCACCAACTTGGAAAAGTCACCAGCCGGCACTGTTGCTGACACTCATTGTACGGACCACCAATAAACATTCTGTCACAAAGTAAGGTGATAATAATCACACATTGACTTACAACACATGTATGAGGATTTTAATTGTTACTGACATTGTGATTTAGTTAATTGTTCTTTATTATTGTTGTATAGTGCTAGTATGACTATTAGAAATGCTTTTTGTGCTTTAGGATGCAAAAGTCACAGATTTTATGTCATACATAATAGAGATTTATTTTCTTATAGGCAAGTGGCTAAAGTTCTTCACACCTACCTTCTCCTACACTGAGGTTGATCAGATTTTTTGTTCAGCTAGTCAAATCTGCACAGATATTTGTACAGTCAAATACCATTGTTTAGTTAGGCATCTCATATACTGTAGTAAACTTATCTTGAATGCAGAACTTTTATGATAGGCCAATTTTTTGGAAATGGTAAAGGGTGGAGCAGTAGCTGCAAAATCACATTTATTGCAAGAGAAAAGGTTAGATGGACTTCAAAAATCATACATTTTTCATGGTGAAAATTATTTTGCAGTGTTTGAAACATGTATGGAATTTGCTTAAGTCAGATCCGATTACGTACAACAGAAGTATGACTGCCTTCTCATTTGTAATGAGGACTAATTTAGGTTTTGTTTAGATTTGTACACCTCCAAGCCTCAGTTATTGCTCTTCTTTCCTTTTCCAAGGCCCCATTACAACACATGTATAGAAGACGTATAATGTGGTATATACATTATATCAGAAAGTGTTATTAACACAAATAGAAATAACATTTCATGCACAGACTTTTTTCATAAGGAGATATTGGACATGATCTGGTTTCAAAATTTTAGGCATCTAGGAGCGGCAATTTGTTAATGCAGAAAGTTTACTCTCTCTGCAAATCAATGCTCATGTTCATGTTATCCTGGCCCCCTCTAGCTGCAGCTTAATTATCTACTCATCCTGCATGTCTCTTTCTTTAGAAATGCTATAAATTGCTGCATTGTTAGAGAACAAATGTTTTCACAACTTAAAACTTGTAAGAACACCAACTTATTAAAGTGATCACACAACATTTTTATTTTCAACACTCTCTCTCTTTGCTTCCCCATTTATTACCATAAAATATGTTTTGACCACACTATAGATGCATTCATCTCTGCCACAGTACTCCTGTTCAAACGTTGACACCTTAACTGCAAATCCATAAATTATATACAGCTTTCTAATTAGCCACCCGTGGATCATAATTTCTCTCTCACTTCGAGGCAGCATCCAGATCAGTGGTGGGCAACAGGTGACCCAGGATGCATGTGGCCCTCAAGTACATGACATATAGCCCCCAGCCGTTTCTCTGGTGTGATAGACCATTAACAATACACAGACTATTATATCTGTCAAAAAATAACAAATAATACCCAATTATACTCCTAAATACTTCATTGTCAATATCTCTATTATCAATGAATTTCTTTCCGATAGCAATTTTACCATTTTGCTTATGGTAAAATAAAAAGGTTTAAAGTACTGGGAGACCTTTTTAAGGACTCAGGGGCTGCATATGAGGCCCTTCAATTTAAAATAGTTTGCCCATATCTGACCTGACATGCCATCCTGTGAACAACAGCTGATGCACCTCATAGACCTAGCCGTGAAGAAGTTGTAATAGACAAAACACATAGGCTCTTTGTTGGACAACCAATTAGGATTATTGTTCCATCAGACAAAGGAGCTGGCACTTCTTTTCCAAACATAAGATCATTGGACAACAACAAATTAGAGATGTTCAATCTGAGAACGAACAAAACCTAAATAGGTTAGTTCTATAGGTCTGGTTACCTATTCAGAGAGAAACCTCTTTTAGCTCACTTGTGCCCTTTACAGGGAGAAATATCCTGAAGTATAGCAGTCTGGTCTCACTCAAGAGTGATCCAGCCCCAAAATACCAGGCAATTCTACCCTGAACTGGAGAAACAGCAAGTAGTACACATCTGGTTCCCCCTATGACCCTACATTTTTTGCTTAGCTTTTCTCACCTTGGGAATGGCACAAGTGAGCTAAGATAGGCAGCTCTCTGAGTAGGTAACCAGACCTACACAGAGTAAACCTACTTAGGTATTGTTGGTTCTCAGATGAGCGCCTCTACTCTTTTTGCTTAGATTTTCTCACCTTATGGGTGTTCGGGGAATCAGATGTTGGCTCCTTGCTCACTGTGCCTTGGGGAGTACAGCTGCACCTCACTGACGAGGCCACAGAGGCCAAAACGTACATGTTGGGTTTGCGGTTTCTCCTGTTCAGGGTAGAATTGCCTGGTATTTCAGAGCTGGATCACTCTTTCGAGTGAGATCAGACTGACACTACAGAATATTTCTCCCTGGGAAGGTCACAAGTGTGCTAAAAGAGGCTGCTATCGGAGTAATTAACCAGACCTATAGAGCAAACCTACTTCAGGTATTGTTTATTCTCAGATGGGCACCTCTACTCTTTTTGGTTATGTTCAAAGAATGTGCATACAGATGCACAACTAAATGCGAGTTGGATGCACACTGCTTTCTTTTTTTGATATATAAACCTTTTAATATCACTACACTTGTAGAAACCTTACGAGAAACCAGCACATCAGGCTGTAGTGCCTGGCGTCTCCTCGCGGATGACGTCAGGCGCTTAGTGTTGTACTGAGGCAGCATTGCTCCATTGCTACTTAGCGTTTAGCCTTGAAAGTAGACTCATTCATTGATTAAGTTAGTACAGTGTAGGGATACAAGGGCTACCCATAAATTATATTTAGAGGGGGCAGACCCTTCAACTGCCAATTTAGCCTGAGGGGCCCCGTTATAATTATCCACCTTTTTAGAGTGCAGATGGGGCAGACCCTTAAACTGCCATACTAGCTGGGAAGTGCATATTTGGCCATCACTATAGAAATGGATTTATGGACTCCTTGAGTCAGTTTAAGAATCTTTATTCTGCAATACCATAATAAAAGGTTAACAACAGATTGTGAGTCTGTTTGCAATGCTGTATTCACACACCTCTGCTCTCAACTTCTCCAACAAAACTTTATCACTTAAACTCTTTCCTCCAATTCTAAGCATATTTTCACTGAGTTTAATATTCGCCCTCCTCCTACAACTAACAGCCTAAGACATCTCATAATATGTTAAAACTAAAAATTACAAAAAATAAAAATAAATAACCTTTCTTCAGCAAACCAACATATTTAAAACCATTAAAACATCAAACAAACTACAAATACCTAAGGCTGGCCTCCACTGCCCATGGAGCAAACTGTCTGCTCTTCTCTCATTCTCCTGAATCACAATTTATTTTCTTGATCCCATTCATCAAAATTACTTTCCCTTCTATCAGCCATGCATATTCTACCTCTAACTCATCTCTTCAATATCTCCCTAAAAAGTTTCCACACTGTTTATCACATTCTTCATATTCAAAGTCTCTATTTGTTGTCATCTGTAATCCAATACTCTTGGTTTGTATCTTTCCTTTCCGGCACTTCTTCCCTTCCTCTACCTATAACAGGTGGTGTACCACAATGATCACTCAAGCAGGGTCTACTAAAATAAAACATTATACCTTAAAATGCATTTATTCCTATAGTTTATGCATCTGTTAGTTTCTTACAAACATATGAAGATTTTTCCAATCTACAGTGATAGATAGATAGATAGATAGATAGATAAAATGGATAACCATAACAATAATATGTTTTCAGAATCATAAAGTCCTTATTTAAACCTAACAAAGGGTTTCAGGAGAAGATAGGCAGCTAAAGCTGTTTTAGAGGAAATGCCGTCTAGGGTTCTTTCAAAACCTGCTGAGATAGGATTAAAGGAAAGCGGACATATAAAAAGTGATTTATTTAATTGCAACTGAAACCATATCCCAAAGCAAATGCAAAAATTCACCCAAAGTCTTATGTTTACAGAAAACTTCCATGAAAATCTAGAGCAAATGTTTTTAGAAGCTAAAAAAAATAAAAATAAATCACAGATTGTCATTTCTTTACAAGTATGCCATACATGGAGCATGCTTTCATGCTTTGTCAATGTGGCTGCAGGTATGTTTCATTTAGTTCTTTTAGAAACACTTACAAGTTTACAATAGAAGGAACTGCAAATCTTATATATTTTTCTATGGGAATGTAAGGTGAACCAAACCAAATCGGAGCTCTACAAGCAAAGTGGGGCTGTAGTTTTGAAGGGACATGGATCACAATTCTGTTTTTCCTTCATCTAAGAGAACATGCTTCAAAGATTACTAAACTTTGTGTTTTGCTTTAAAAGATATTGAGTAAAATCTGTTTAAACTTAATTGAAGCGAACAGGAAATACACAGAGCATACATATGTCTATAGATTTCACTGGAAGACAGGTAAGAGCAGTGGTGTAGCTAGAGCTTTTGCCAACCGGGGCTGTCCCTGAGTTTGCCGTCGCCCAGTGCAAACATTATATATATCCTTCTCTCTCACACTCCCCCTTCTCTCTATCCCCCTTTCTCTCCTCTCCCCCTCCCTCCCTGCACGCACTCTTTGCTTTCTCTCCCTATCCCTGACTCGCTCTCTCCCCTCCCTTTTTCTCCTCCCTCCTCCTCTCTTTCTATTGCTCCCCCTCTTTTTTCATCTCACTCTCCCCCTTGCTCTATCTATCCCCCCTCCCCTCATGCCTCTCCCTCCATGTGTCTCCCTTTTTCACCTTGCCTCTCTACCCCATTCCTCTACCTCTCACCCATGCATCCCTTGCCCCATCCATATCCCCCCTTGCCTCTCCTCCATGCATCTCCCATGTGTCTCCCCCTTACCTCGCTTTCCCTCTTTCCCCTTTATTCTCTCCCCCAGACCTCTCCCTTTACATCCATGTCTCCCTCTTGCCTCATGTTTCCCCCATGTCTCCCCCTCTTCCTCCATGTCTCTCCCTTCCACGTGTCTCCCTTTTCCCCCATGCCTCTCCCTCCATTCATGTCTCCTTCTCTTCCCCATGCCTCCCCCTTCCCTCTCTCTCCCTCCATGTGGCTCCCTTATCCCCCTTTGCCGCTCTTCCTCATGCCTTTCCCTCCCTCCATTTCTCAGTCTCTGCCCCTCTGTCTTCCCCCCCCCCCCCCCATGCCTCCCCTCCCCGGCTCTCTCTTACCTTCTGCTGTTGGTCTGCGGGATCTGCCCTCTGCTGGCTCCCCCCCCTGCAAGCAGACACAAGCAGAGAGCAGGAAGCAGGAGACCGGGGGAAGGAGAATAAGAGCCATGTGCGGTGGAAGGCAGGTGGGGGCATTTTTGCTACCCCCAAAGAGACAACACCTGGGGAGCTCCGCCCCTGCACACCCCCCCTTCCCACACTACTGGATAAGATTCATACATCTATTTTATAACAAACACTAATTTAAGTTCATGTGATGTAGATGTTTTTTTTTTTTTATTGTGAAGCAAACAAATCGTACAAAATAACAGAAAAAGTCAATGTGCATAATTATTCACCCCGCTAAAGTCAATACTTTGTAGAGCCACCTTTTGCGGCAATCACAGCTCCAAGTCGCTTTGGATAAGTCTCTAAGAGCTTGCCGCATCTTACCACTGGGATTTGTGCCCATTCCTCCTTGCAAAACTGCTCCAGCTCCTTCAAGTTGGATGGTTTGGGCTTGAGAACAGCAATCTTTAAGTCTGACCAGAGATTTTCTATTGGAGTTGTCGGCTTTGACTAGGCCATTCCAACACATTTACATGTTTCCCCTTAAACCACTCAAGTGTTGCTTTAGCAGTGTGTTTGGGGTCATTGTCCTGCTGGAAGGTGAACCTCCGTCCTAGCCTCAAATCATGCACAGGTTTTGCTCAAGAATATCCCTGTATTTAGCACCATCCATCTTTCCCTCAACTCTGACCAGTTTCCCAGTCCCGACTGCTGAAAAAACTCCCGACAGCATGATGCTGCCACCACCATGTTTCACTGTTGGGATGGTGTTCTTTGTGTGATGCGATGGGTTTGCGCCAGACAGAGTTTTCTTTGATGGCCGAAAAGTTCAAATTTTAGTCTCATCAGACCAGAGCACCTTCCTCCATACATTTTGGAAGTCTCCCACATTCCTTTTCGCAAACTAAAATCGTCCCATTTTGTTTTTTGCGGAAAGTAATGGTTTTCTTCTGGCCACTCTGTCAAAGCCCAGCTCTAAGGAGCCTACGGCTTATTGTCATCCTATGTACAGATATTCCAATCTCTGCTGTGGAACTCTGCAGTTCCTCCAGGGTTACCTTAGGTCTCGGTGATGCCTCTCTAATGCCTTCCTTGCCCGGTCCGTGAGTTTTGGTGGGCGGCCGTCTCTTGGCAGGTTTGCTGTTGTGCCATGTTCTTTCCATTTGGTTTGATAGATTTCATGGTGCTCCTGGGGATCATCAAAGATTTGGATATTTATTTTTTTATAACCTAACCCTGACTTGTGCTTCTCAACAACATTGTCCCATACTTGTTTAGAGATTTCCTTGGTCTTCATGGCAGTGTTTGGTTAGTGATGCCTCTTGCTTAGGTGTTGCAGCCTCTATGGCCTTTAAAAAAAAAATTAATCACAAATCCTGTGATACTTCAATTGCACACAGGTGGAAAACTAAGCTTTTTATGGGCTTCCCAACAAAAGATGATGAATACATGCGCACATGCCAATTTTCTGTTTTCTATTTCTAAAAAATAGTTTTATGTATAAATTTTTCTCATTTAACTTAGCCAACTTAGACTATGGTGTTCGATCCATCACATAAAATTCAGATTAACAAAACATTGAACTTAAGGCTGTAATGTAACAAAATAGGTAAAAAGTCAAAGGGGGTGAATACTTTTGCAAGGCACTGTATATCCAATCCCTTTTTAAAAAGTTACCTATCGAATCCGCTGTCACCCCCTCCCTTAAACTGATGTAGCCTATTACAATGGGGCAATGTAGACCGCAAACAAACTGCTCTAATATATCAAGTACTATACTTTAATCTATTTGATGTACAGTTAGTGTTCATTGTCATGTGCTACAAGAAATATAGAAATCATAAATAGAGAATATAAATCTGAAATTGGACTATTCATGTATATGTGTCCGCTCTCCTGATTATTAAGATTTTTGCCCCATGTTTCTTATTTAGGTGTATTAGTTATAGCAGGGGTACCCAAGTTCTGTCCCAGAGATCGCCACTGTACTGGATCTCAGTATTTGCCTGCTGTGCACAAGTGAGGCAATCAAAAATTTATGAACCAGTGATTGAGTTATATAATAATTATTTCTGTTTTTGTTGTGTAATTTTCTATTGCTTGAGTACTTTGATCAGTATTTCTAGACTATTTGTAAATATTTTTTTAGGTCATAGTGCTAGAAAACAAAAAGTGCATTCCTGAGATATATTATAGCTTTAAAAATGTTCTGAAAGTAAATTGTTACACAAGACAAACTGGCAACAGAATATTGTTTACTTGCATTAATTTAACAGGCAAATTACTCCTAAACATAAATTAGCTATATATCTATATAAAATCCCTGGGTTAGACAAACCATACTAGAGAATTAGCTTTTTGTATAAGTTTGTTTCTATGTTAAGTTACAGAGACTATTGTGCTCTCCCTTTTTAATTCAAGCAAACTGATTTCAGAAGAGGTATTATTACCGTATTACACTATTAACAGAGATGGGCCATTATAGTACTGTTATTATCCATCAGGGATCCGAGTTGCATACAAATCCAGCCGAAAGGTGTTCTCGGGAACATATCTCGTCTAACACTGGGTCCGTCTGTAAAAAAAGTTTCTAACATGCATTTCAATGGTTCGTTTTACTGCCATAGGGACATTGGAATTCGAAAACGGTTTGAATTCTTTAAAAGGATCACAATCCAGTCCAGGATATAGTTGCACTTCTGTGGCAGT
Organism: Discoglossus pictus; assembly: GCA_027410445.1. Taxonomy (NCBI): domain Eukaryota; kingdom Metazoa; phylum Chordata; class Amphibia; order Anura; family Alytidae; genus Discoglossus; species Discoglossus pictus. The sequence continues at coordinate 342,248,546 of CM050167.1, read as the reverse complement.
TAAAGGTATATAGAAATTTCCTGGGTTTCAAATGTTTCCTTAAAAAAAAACAGCCACTTATTAGTAGAAAAATATGTATTATATTGAAAAGTTGAATGTACTTATATATGATATGCTGGGTACTGCTATCTGGAATTGCACACCCCTAGAGGGGTTACATACAGTTGTGACTTTCAGGAGAAAATGCTGTCAGTCACATGGTTGTTGGGGGTCACAGCTTATTTCTCCTTGTGGGAAATTTAATCCCAGCAGCAGTGGATGCAGGAGAACAGATTGGCACGTTCGAAATTACCATTTATTTTCATAAAAATCTGACTACATTTCTCAGGCTGCTTTACAGCACAGACAGCAACCCTAAATGTATCCGCCTCTGCTTCCTCCTAATTTGAAAAAAACTAATTTTGAAATGAATGCTCATTTAGCCTGGGCTTGGAGAGGGTGTTAATACCGTTTTTCAACTGTCGGAAATTACAAGATATTTTGCCAACTTAAAAAGGTAAGTGTTAAAATGTTGGTTTGATATTTTTCATGCAAAAAATGCTTGCATACACTACGGATGCTCCTCTATCAGATGCATTCATATTCCAGGAAACGTAAATATGCCTTTAAAATGTACATTAAATGTATTCATACTGCTCTAGATTAAACCGATCACAAATTTTATTTTGAGTTTTTTGTTTTTTTAATTAAGCAGTTTTTATATAACCCAGTAATTGCTCAGGTTGCCTCCTCGTCCCTGTTGCATTCAGGTTCTGAAAGGACCAAACATCACAAGCTCCCCGGAAACACTCATGCATTCTATTTGCTTAAAGAAAAAAAAAAAAAAAAAAAGAAAAGAAGCTTTTGCCATTTGTTTCCCCAAGAGGAAAAAAAAAAAAATCATTCAAGAACAAAAGGATTCCATAATTTTCATATTGTGCACTCAATTTATCATAGTGCACCAGGAGAGAAAACCAAGGTAATTAGATAATTTGACAGCATTAAAAGCAAAACATAATCATTTAAAAATAATGAGAAGATGTGAAAAGGTAACTACACATTTTTGACTGTTTTACATGATGACGCAGAACAGTATAAATGAGTCCAGTCCTTTTCATTTTGTTCTCTAACTCACAATACCGAGATTGTTTTATAGTAATACGTAATGTTCTATTACTTTTTCGTACATATTTAAACTACTTGAGAAAAGAAACAAACTTTATATAATATATACCTGAATGTAATTAACTTTTTTCTTGACACAGTTTAAGAAAATAGCCTGAATTTATAAGGTGCCTGCTGCATAATTTAGCAGAATTGGTCTTAAGGTCTTAATGAAGTATGACAGTGAATATATAAACACGTTACTAGCTAAGAGAGTTTGACGGTTTTCTTGTCAAGAAATATTGGCTGTCGACAGACAAAGAACATTTGGAACAGAAAATATAAAAGAAATGTTAATACCTTTGAAATTATCTCCCTCTGCAGGACAAATCTATATTAAGATATCAATGGAATTTAAAATTACATACAGACCCATTTGATTGATCATATGCTTTTTTATTTATTATTGAAATAAGTGCACTGATAGCAAAATGAAGTATAAAAAGCTCAACTTAATTTTTGCATAGTTAAATGTAAACAGCATGCAAACATTCGGTACTTCTGCTGGAATAGACTGGTTTTCTAGAATGTAACTACAATACTAGGAAGTAGGTAATTTCCTTTACATTCAGTGGAAGATAAGAAATTAACTTGATCAACAGATTAGAAAACAATGTATTGCTTCTTTATCCTTAAAGTTAGTCTTAAAAAAATACATTAAAGTATGTCAGGAAAGAAAAAGAAATAAGTGACATCAAGATCGTTTTAGATTAGATTAAATGGACATGATAATCATTGAAAATATTGTCTACCAAAAGATTAATTATATACTTATTTGTACAGCAATCATAATCTATACCTATTGGTATTACTGAATAATGACACTTTAACCTCCCGTTTCAGAGCTCCAAAAGCCTTGTTTAACCTTAATGAAATGAAAGGCCACTGTAGAGGAGGACAAATGTCACATTTGAATGAAGAATATAAAAAACTAAACATTAGCAGCTTTGTAAAACCGGTGCATAAAAACATCTTTCAGAGAAAGTCTTAATTTTAGTAGAATCTGAGAACGGCTTCCTTTTTAAGTCATGAGGGGGTGGTGCAAGTAGGACTTGCAAGTATACAATTAGGTCGCCTTCTGATAATCTGTGGGTGAGGGGGAAGATGTCAAATGCAAAGGCAGAGCTACAGTCTGTGCGAGGCACCGGGGCCCAGTGCTGTCCCCCAAGCCCAACCTGCCATGGCCCTCCTGCAGACTTGCTCGGCCCTCTGGCCTGCCATGGTACCTATTCACCAGGATGTGGAGTGCAGGAAACAAAGTATTTATATAGGTGTGTATATAAAAAATAAATGTTTTTGCACCAGGGCCCCCCGTGCACTAGCTCCGCCACTGGTCAAATGTTACAAGCAGATTATAAAAATACCCCTTTGTATCTGCTCCCCTTCTTGCTGACTGAGCCAAACATTGAATCATTGAGACACAAGAAAGGTCTGCCAAAATAAAAGATTTTACCTAAAAATGCGTTTATGCTCATGGCTTATGAGGCTGCTAAATCTACTTTGGAACAAACATGACATTTTCCCCTAACTACTGTGGTCTTTTAAGTCACTTAAGTTTTATCACATATTTCGGAGTAATTATTTTTTAACTATAATAGAATTAAAAAGACAATATTGGTAACACTGCAGAGCAGCAAGTATAAACATCAAAAATTAGGAAGGAAAAATGTGATTAAGAAAGTATTACAACTAACCTTATTTTAATAGACATTTTAAGTGATCATAGTGTCCTTTTAAAGTGATATTGCACATTTGATGTAAAATTCAATAATTATTATAGATTCATCCAATGTATATAGAATTTGGAAAAACATTCAAGATCAAGTTCAATAATCTATGTAAAAATAAAATCTATGCGTGGAAATGAAGAGCAAAATAGATTAAAGTGCTGTAAAGGTCCAGTAGGCAAAGTATTGGGATTCAGTCCAGTAGGGAGAAGCTGAACCAAATACATCACAGTGCTGTAAAATGTACTAGTAAAATAGTTACTGGAATGATCAGGCATGGTCTATTCCTTTTAGTTTTGTTTTTTTTTAACATATGGTTGTAGAGGTGACAAAAACTAAACAAAAGCAGATTTTTTAAATAATGTTCTTATTGCTAACATTCAATATGTGCTAGGCCTCCTATGTTACTTTAAAGCGAAATGCATATTTGCAAATCCTCATTACAATCAAAATTAGCTGAAAAAGCAACATGTATCAAAAAATATGTTATCATTTTTTTTAGGAAGTCATTTTTTTCTTGCACTGCACAGAACAGAAGACCATTCCTTCAATAGGCATGAACTTCTGGCCAATGAGACACTTGCTGCAACATGAGCAGAGGAAGCATTCTTCTGAGGCATGCCAGTGGAATCCATTGTAACTCACACGCTGGACCTCTGGATCAATGACATTGTGACAGCCCTGGCATGACTGAGGATAGAGAGACAACAGCCATGTATTAAAGAGCATGTAGAATACAAAATAAACAAACTAACAAAAAAAAACAAAAAAAACACAGCATTCAAAATAAGCACTTCCCCTGTCGGAAACACACAAAGTACTGGAGTGGCATCGTAAAATTAATACGTGTCCCTTTAAAAATAAAGATATTAATGTAAACATGTTAACAGAAGGTAAATATTTTGAGTGGAGTATTAAAAGATGAAAGGTTTCTGGATTTCACTAGAAATATTCTATACCTGTGCATCTCTTAACATGGTGTACTTAATTTTGTTAAAAAGTGCTTGGTTTTCCTACCTTAAATCTTACAAATAGTTCCCAACTGGTTTGTCCCCTGTGCAGCTCACGAAGACAGTATGACTAAGCACAGGGGTCTCATAGCAACCAAATTCTACTTAAGGTCAATCACTGGCTAATTTGAAACCTTGTCCTTTGCAGTCTGTGTATTCATGAGCTGCATGAGCTACAGGGAGCAGAACCAAAACGGCTAAAAAACTGTATGATTCTAGGCAAATCTTATTAAAGTAAAAGACAGGTATACCCCGCATAACACTAACTACACTCTTTTCCCCTCTAATTCCCCACTTAGTGCTAAACCTTGTGTTAGCTGGGTTTGAGTGTCCCGTTCAGCCCTTTAAATCCCAGCTTTGCGCTCTCCAGACAGCACTATGGTGATAGGCCTAAACAGGGCATTCTTTTTCACATATTGCTTCAGCAGGCAGGAATGCATGTGGATCACTAAACAGAGTATTTCTGTACATAAAAAGTAAATAGATACATAGATATATTATATTCAGAGGGAATTCCCGAAACATTATATACACACACAAAAACATATATTTAAAACATTAAGAACATAATTGTTGTAGTTTAGTCGTTCAGTTGTATCAGATTGTGACACTATGGAGCGCAGCACGCCAGGTACATCTGTCAGTCACCTCCTCTCTGAGCTCCATTAAGTTCATGTTCATCGCTTCAATGATCTCATCTACCCATCTCAGTCATCCCCTTCTTGTGCCTTCTTTCTTTCCGAGCATTAGTGTCTTTTCCAAGGAATACGGTCTTCTCATGATATGGCCAAAATATTTGAGCTTCAGCCTAATTATCATAGCTTCCAGGGAACAGTTTGTCTTGATTTCCTGAAGTACTGATTTATTGGATCTTCTGGCAGTCCAAGGGATTCAAAGCAGTTTTCGCCAACACCACAATTCAAAGGCATCAATTCTACAGCGCTCTGACTTCTTTATGGTCCAGCTCTCACATCCGTATGTTACTACTGGGAATACCATAGTTCTAACTATGCAGACCTTTGTTGATAGTGTAATGGCTTTACTTTTTACTAGCTTACCCAGACTTTCCATAGATCTCCTCCCCAGAAGCAAGCATCTTTTAAAATGTCATGGCTACAGTCTCCATCTGAAGAGATCTTGAATCCCAGGAAAATAAAATCTGTCACTGCCTCCACTTCTTCCCCATCTATTTTCCAGGAACTGATATTGCCGTTTAAAAAGACATCTTAAGCATTACCTTGCTGGCATGTTAAATTAGTGCAATTGTTCGATAATTGGAGCACTCTTTGGCACTGCCTTTTTTGGGGCTTGGGATATATCGGCCACTGTTGAGTTTTCCTAATGTGTTGGCATAAGGCAAGCCGCACTTTCACAGCATCTTCCTGTAAAATTTTGATTAGTTCAATTGTGATTCCATTGACTCCTGCAGCCTTGTTATTAGCAAGGCATCCTAGGGCCCATCTCACTTTGCTCTCCAAGAGGTCTGGAGCTCCAGCTCATTGGACAAACTATTGACGTCATCACTGCTGTAAAGTTCCTTCAAGCATAGATCTTCAGTGTAGTCCTGCCAACTCTTTATCGGATCTGCTTCTGTTAAGTCCTGCCCACTTTTGCATGAAAGGTAAATTTTAAATCCCCAATTTTCTTGGAGATCTCTTGACTTTCCTATTCTGTTTTCTTCTATCTCTTTACACTGCTCACTGTAGAAAGTCTTCTTGTCTCTTCGTACCATCCCCTGGAATTCTGCATTCAGTTGGAGAAATATTTTCCTATCACAACCACCTTTCAATTTACTTCTTTTTCCTTGGCTACTTTCAAAGCCTCATCAGATAGCCAGTTTTGCTTCTTAGTTTTCTTTATTTTGGGATAAACTTCGGTCCAGAGTTCTTCAGGTATGTGGTCTTCCATGTGTAATTCCTTAAATCTATTCTTTATTTCCACTGCATATTCACAAGGGATATAATTTGTTTTGTATCGGAGTGGTCTGATGATTTTCCCGCTTTTCTTCAATTTAATTCTGAAGTTTACAATATGTTCGTGGTCTGAGCCGCAGTCAGCTCCATGTCTGGTCTTTGCTGATTGTATAGAGCTCCTCCATCTTTGGCTACAAAATTATATAGTCAATCTGATTTCTATATTGTCCATCTGGTGATGTCCATGTATAGAGTCGTCTTGGAGGCTGTTGGAAGAGGGTGTTTGCTATGACCAGAGATTTATCTTGACAGAATTCTACTTATCTCTGACCTGCTTTACTCTGTACTCCCAAGGCAAAACTTGCCACTTGTTCCAGAGGTCTTTTGTTTTCCTACTTTAGCATTCCAATCTCCTAGGAGGACAGTAACATATTTTCTTGGTGTTATAAGATATTCATATAACTGGAAAATGTCAGCCTCTCCAGCATCCATGGTTGGAGCATAGACTTGGATCACTTATGTTAAAAATGGCTTTCCTTGAATTCGAATTGAAATCATTTTGTCATTTATTAGATTGTAACCGAGCACCGCTTTGGGCACCCTTTGATTGACTATTAGGGCTACTCTATGTCTTCTGCGGGATTATTGACCACAGTAGATTTGGTGGGTGTGGGATGTGAAATGTCCCATTCCAGTCCATTTAAGTTCACCAATTCCCAGGATATCGATGTTCAGCCTGGTCATCTCATGTTTGACCATGTTCAGTTTACCTTGGTTCATAGTTCTAATGTTCCAGGTTCCTATTCTGAATTGATCTTTGCAGCAGCAGACTTTCCTTCCCCTCCAGACACATCCGCAGCTGGGTGTCCTCTCGGCTTTGGCCCAACCACAAGAGGGGCTCATCTTCCAGTGCCATATCGTTATATCTCTGGGTTGTGCTTGACCATAGAGTTTTCTTAGCAAAGTTACTGGAGTGGGTTGCCAGTTCCTTCTCCAGTGGACTGCGATTAGTCTGACCTCTTTGCTAAGAGCATAATTAGGCAGCAGAAATGGTGTTAAAGAACTTTAGAAACTTTGTAACAAATTAAAAAAAAATAAAAAATGTTTTTATGATGTACAAACGTCCTCACCAAAAATAAGTTTATTTGCCCTTCTTACCATAGCATGGTTCTTCAGGTAGCAAGGCTTGCAGGTGGGTTTTTCATTCACCATCACATATATTTCCCCGGCCAGGACACAGTCACAATCAAAGCAGCAGAAATGCTTCAGATGCCAGTTCTGTCCTTCCGCTTGGGTGTATTCATTGCTAAAGATCAACTTAAAAGAGAAAGGAAAAAGATTTACATGATTTAATCTGTAAACTCATGTCAAAAGCTTAGAACATTTAAATCTTGTACTTGGTGTTTTCCAATGAAGTATGTATTTTACAACAGCAGGTGGTGCTATAAGCTTATATTCTATTTAATAGCAACTCCACCTAGTGACCGAAAAAAAGTGGCGTTTAAATTTAATTTAGGCTAGATGAATAACCAGAGTATTGCAGTATACAGTGATAACATGGATATTGAACAGACATTTAATTTGGAGGAATGGCAAACCGATACCATCATTAAACAATATACAGTAGAATGGCCATTACCAACACTGGTTTATTTGTTTCTAGGATAATACATGCCGAATTCTACACAATTTATAAATAAAAACTAACTTAAGCGTGTAGAAATCTAGAAAACTTTAATTTTTACTAAAACCCGTACGCCCTCACAGAAATAGTTCACACTAGTGTCAGCATATGAGCCTTAAAATCTTTGTTGGTTTTGATTTTAGAAAACATCTATTTTTAAATATATTGTAAGAATAAGGAAAAAAAATCTGCTAAAGTGATGCAAAAAAAAAAAAAAAAATATACAGAATAACTTTGCAAAGCAACCAGAAAAAGTGATTTTATAAATGTCCACTTTAAATCTCTAAAATGTACAAATAAAAATGTGAAATGTGTTCATCCACATCTCTGGAATTCTTTAGTGCATCAAACAAGCACGATTTATTAATTATGCCTTAAATTAAAATGTATTCCGATTTTGTATGAATTAACTATGTGAAAATATAACACCTTCCGAGTTATCGGCAACATGTCTTTGTGGTGGTTTCTTTCAGTGGCATGGCAGAGAGAGGGGCAGATTATTTACTACAGCATTTGCAATGTGATACTGCTCTTGGTGTTACAGAGTGATCCAATTCCAGATGCATCAAGAAAGCCATAAACACACAAGAATAATTGAAGACAAAAACAGTTTGATGCTGCAGGAAACGTTTGCAGCATGTGCAAACATTAACGGGGTTTCCTTTTGTAATTGAAATAAGGGCAATGCTGTACACTAGGAATAAATGGTTTGACAAGCTTATGGCACGGATCGTGGTCTCCAGTCAATTTATACATAGCAGAAATACGTTAAATTAAATATTAGATTTTTATTTTTATATAGACAGATGCTCTTGTTTATTCGTAAACTATCTTAAAATGTTCTTTAAGAAATTCAGTTTAATTTTAAAAAAAAATCTAAAACTATTTAAAAAGCAGATAAAGTTGGTAACGTTGCATATGTCCAACCCTAAATAAAAGCAGCTTAACTAAGCAAGTTATCGTTGGGTTGTATCTGAAAGGAATTCTTTAAAATTAATTGTCCTTGGAAATTATTGTGCAAGCCAGAAAAAAAAAAAAAAAGAAATAAAAGAAGAGTTTTAAGACTAAGTCATAGACTGGATAAATGCCAGTGTCTGCACATTAAAGTTGCGGGGGTGGCAGATAGACAGTTTGGAAGTAAGGCCAAAATGATACACAGTAGCTTTAAAGGAAAACTCCATAGTAATAAGCCAGTCTGTTCAGCTCTCCTGAAAGATGTGTATGGAAAGACAAGGAATTTAAGAAAAAAACATAAAAAAGGCACACATACAAAATAGATAGCTGCAAAGGTGTACAATAAAATCCTCTTTACCTCATCACAGCCGGAGCATCGAGGTTTCTCACTGTCACAGTAATGCCTTCCACAGTACAACTTCCCATTCTTCCAGAAATAGATCATGTCCACTAAAAGTTCGCTGCAGATGAAGCACACAAAACAAGAAGGGTGCCAAAGCTTGTCGTACCCCGCACGCTCGGCATACACCGCTGGGTCACCTTCTCTCATGTTCTCCTTGCACTTGAAGCAGTACTAGATGGAAGAGAGTGAGAGAGTCAGGTTGCCTTATACAAATTTGGGCACTAGAAAGAAAAGAAGTTATTAAGCATATTTCAAATAACATGTTTGCAGCATATGTATGCGCAGATATCCCAACGTTACAAACAAAATGAAATGTTGTGTACATGGCTTGCCAAGGCGGACTAGAAGCATAAATAGACATGCAGCTGGGCTTAAAACAAACAAACACAATAGGCCTACCATAGCTATTTCCTCGGGGTCTTCTGCATGTATTTCTATCGCCTCTCTACGCAACAATAAAATGACTAATTATAAGATGAATTGTTAACAGGGTCAGAGTTCAGCTTGCGCCTTCTCAAGCATTTAACCCTTCTGTTCAGCTACAAAACATCCCATTGTCCAGGCAGAGGAACGCCTTTGATGGAAAAACAGCCTCATTCACAGCACTTGCTTACAGCTCTACATATTCCCATAACAGGAAATATTCTTTGGAGAGCTCTTCAGATTTTGTATTGTGAGCAAGGGGAATGTTTTATGAGAAATTAGATTCAGTTCCAATAATGAATGATGAAGTAATCAAATGTGGTCGGTATACAAAAGATGTGGGGGAGTCAGACATGAAATTCAGGAGCCACAGATCTGAACACTCATCACCAAATTAAGTTTAAAGAAATAAAAATAATATTTGCTCCTTGAAATATTACTCCTACGGCACCTTTGGGTCAGCTTTCAGATTCCATTTTCTACTTTCAAAAGGGGAATCCCCTACTGCTTATGACTTTGCTTTGATCTCCTCATTTGACCCTATCCCTTTGATTATTTGGGTTTAACTGGAAGGACACAGTTCAAAAAGTCTAATTATACTGTCCCTCCACATTCTCTCCTACTTACTCACAGCCTACTGTACCCACTAACCATTTTTCTTCACATAATCCATTTTTCCAGTTTCTTTGCCAACACTTTAATGGACAGTGTAGTCCCATATATTTTCTATTTTAGAGCTAGAACTTAGGAGGTAAAATATTTTATAAGGTTATGATTATTGTTCTTTATTTGGAACATTAAAGAAAAAAAAAAAAAAAAAAAAAGAATAAACAAACTGAACATTATTTTATATATATATATATATATATATATATATATATATATATATATATATATATATATATATATATATATATATATATATATATCATTGACACATTGACAGTCTTATTTTTTGTATTAAAAAATAATCACTTTAGTGCATTTATAGGGAAAGCTTTTGATTATTTGTGGGGCAGAGCATATTAAAAACAGTATGCAGTTTAAAATAAAAGAAATGTTTTCTTACTTTTAAAATTGTCCATTTTTCTCCCCAAGTAGTGCTGCTTTGCACCATCGCTATGTGACCCCCCCCCCCCCCCCCCATTATTATTATTATTAGGTCTTTAAAAATAGCATAATAAAATTATCAGATTAAAAAGTAACAAAATCATCATGACTGATTATTAGTAGTGTGAAAACACTTTTTCATTAAACAAAATACTGAACATCACTTTCAACTGTTATATACACACACAAGTATTTATATTTATGTAGGTTTGTCTGTTCACCTTTCACATAAAAGTTTATTCCGTGATAGCCAGAAAAATATAATCTACTAGCGAATTGCCCGTCAAAAAATGACGGCAATGAAATTGTAAAGTAGCTAATGCTGTTTGGTGTATAATAATGAAATCTATAATACATTAATAAATGAATATACTTTACCTATTTTGAAGCATTGTGTTGAAGAGCTGGCAATCTGTTTTGATGTTGCTGCAGCATTAGTGGTGTGGAGCTGCTGTGTAAGCATGCTGAATGTGTGCAGTGTACCAGTGTGCGTGCGTGAGACCAAACCCTTATCGTAGTTGTATATTTCCGCATTGTCGTAAAATGGCGGGTAATGTGTGGTATGCGTCTTAGTGGAATATCCGTAGGTCTTTTGGGGTGTTTTGCGTGTTTAGAGTGTTGTAGCCTCGTTTTCGTTTTGTTCGGCGGCCATTTTTTCTGTCGCTTATAGAATTTTTTAGTGTCTAAACTCTTTTATTTTGAGTGAAATGAAGGTGTAAGTTGTTTTTTTGAGGTCCTGGATGCTTCCTCTTGCTGTAGGTAAGCTTTTTATGTATGTGCTGTGTGTATTTATTGTGTTTTGATTTTTTTCATGTTCGCGAGTTGCGGACGTTTTTTGCGAGGTCGTAATGAGTGTTAACGTGTTTTGTATATTGTTTGTGTTGCGAGGTAAAGATTGCGAGGGTCGCAGTTGGTGTGTAGTGTTCTTTGCGTTACAACGTAAACTTTGCGAGGGTCGCAGTTGCTGGCAAGCAACTGAAGCCCTCGTGAGAGAGCTGGGCATGTGGTATGTATTGTGTACAGTATAATGTGTGGTGTCATGTAATGATTATATATATAGAGAGAGCTGGGCATGTGGCATGTATAATGTACAGTATAATGTGTGGGGTCATGTAATGATTCTATATATATGATATATATAGAGAGAGCTGGGCATGTGGCATGTATAATGTACAGTATAATGTGTGGGGTCATGTAATGATTCTATATATATGATATATATAGAGAGAGCTGGGCATGTGGTATGTATAATGTAGAGTATAATGTGTGGTGTCATGTAATGATTATATATAGAGAGAGAGCTGGGCATGTGGCATGTATAATGTACAGTATAATGTGTGGGGTCATGTAATGATTCTATATATATGATATATATAGAGAGAGCTGGTCATGTGGTATGTATAATGTACAGTATAATGTGTGGTGTCATGTAATGATTCTATATATATGATATATATAGAGAGAGCTGGGCATGTGGCATGTATAATGTACAGTATAATGTGTGGGGTCATGTAATGCAGCTCTCTCTCTCTATATATATAATCATTGGATGAACCCACACATTATACTGTACACAATACATACCACATGCCCAGCTCTCTCTCTGTCACTCTGGCAGGCTCTAGATGTCCCTAATCACGATTTCCATGGTTACAGCCCAAGCTGTCTGACGCTTCCCCGCCTCCCAGTAATCTCCCCGCACAAACCTCTGCACCCTCACGCCGCTGCTCCGGTTTGTGTAATAGAGAAATGGGTCCGGGGACCCGGCCTCACCAGGTCCCTGCGTGTCTCCCGGGAACCGGTGTCACTATCTCACAGCTTCAGGCAAGCGACAGTGGCGTCACCATGGTGACCTGTGCATGCTGATAACTTTCAGTCCCTGTGCAGCAGTGCCCGGATGTTCCCATCCCTGTACAGGACACTGTGTGACCCGCACTGGGCACCGTGTCAGGATCAAGTTTGCGAGGGTCGCAGTTGCTGGCAAGGAGCGCCATTGGCGCTCCATGCCAGCAACTGAGGCCGACGCTTCCCTGCCTCCCAGTAATCCCCCCCGCACACACCTCTGCACCCTCACGCCGCTGCTCCGGTTTGTGTAATAGACAAATGGGTCCGGGTACCCGGCCTCACCAGGTCAGCTTCAGCCAAGCGTCAGTGGCGTCACCATGGTGACCTGTGCATGCTGATAACTCGCAGTCACTGTGCAGCAGTGCCCGGATGTTCCCATCCCTGTACAGGACACTGTGTGACCCGCACTGGGATGCGATACAACTCACACTGTGCAGGGGGTGAGGAAAGGGATCTAGAGCCGAGACTGGGGGATCTAAAGCGGAACCGGAACCGGGGACTGGGCGGCCCTGATCGGGGCATTGTGGGGAGGAGGTGGCTGCGAGCCCGCAAGCGTGAGCAACGGCCCGTATGCTCACAACTATATATGTGATGTGTCTTCAATCAGCAATTTCTGAACGGTTGACAACATATATAATACCCACCGGAGATGCCATGCTAACACAGAGCTATAGGCACCGGAACCAAAATAAATGGGACTGCATGCACATACAAAGTAATTTTTTTTATTTATGTATATTTACATGTTTATGTATATTTTTCTAGATGTATATCAATGAATGTGTTGATACAAGTAGCATTTGCCATAGAACACACACAAAATGATCCTTACATATGTAAATGGAAAAAGGGAAGTGCAAACATTTAAAAAGGATAAGTCTGGTCACAGATTTCAAATACAATATAAACTGGATGACCTGTAGGTTGACAAACTGATATGAAACATATGAGCCAGTCATATTACGTTACATTTTTTTTTTAAAGTGGAAAGGATGGAGATTATATATATATATATATAAATAGGAACTACATTTGAGCCAACAGTAAATATTTAGGAGCCCTGGATTTGCCAAGCCCTGTGATAACAATGGATGGGTGAGCTTTATGTTGCTCGAGTTCCACATATGGTTCATGCAAAAATGCAGCTCTTATGACTAGATAGCCACGGTGCATAGGTAATTTACTAAAAATTTGAACATTTGTTACTAATTTTTATTTTCTAGTTTCATATTTTTAAGCTTGTAACCAGATGTTAACTAATTGACTGAAACGTTACGTATTAATGGGTCATCAGAACATTTTTTCTAACTAGAACTCTACTTCAAATAAAATGGTAATATTTATTATATTGCTAGCCTTTCCTCCTTCCATATCCATTTTACCTCTGCATCTCATCTGTTCATATAGTTTCCAGCCCCCAGTATCCCTTGCTTCTCTGTGTTTTCACAAATACTCCTTTGCTGCCTTCATTCCTATCTACACCTAACTTTACAGTTGGTCACACCGTCACAGAGTACTCCATAATTCAAGTGATGCTTCACCACAAGTCTTCAAGCCAATTCCTCCACCATTTTCCCCCTTGTGACCATCACACCCAACTCTAGTTAACCTCAGTGGGTATGCCTACCTTCGTAATGTTTTGTCGGCTCCAGCCATAAAAAACATAGTCTGAATGGTTGTGCAGCCCTTTTAATCTTCGTGGAGGCAGTGTATGCAATGGCTGTGACCACTTAGAGAATTGCTGGTTTAGGAGAAATCATGAAAAGGTTGTGAGTGGTATTGCATTGCATCCGACTCCTTCTCCCTTAACAGGCTAAATTACAGTTTGATCCAAACAACCCCAGACTCCAGTCAACTTACTTATATGGCTTACATTTTTTCCTGGGTAAGTTATCAAATGGGCTTAATTGAGATCCTCTATCACCACCATTACATCCATCCCCCATTGCCTTCAATAACATTTCTAGCTGACCTACAATAACCCATATAATTTTCTCCTCCATGATATTATCACTGTACATCCAAATAGCCTTTAAACCTCTCTAAATCTGAGCAATCTCAATTGATCAATTCCTTACACTTCCTAACCTCTTCATTCTAACTCAAAGGTACTCTTCATCGATCTATATCTCAAGTTCTCTCTCTTCACATGATACAATAATTATCTCATGACCAAAATGTAGATCAAGGACCCCTCGGCTGGCAAGCCTACCTCATAATAGTTGTGGCTGTTCCAGCTTGGCAAGATATGCTCTGAATGGGTATGCAGCCCTGTGAAGCTTCGTGGATGCAAGGTTTGTGATGTCTGGGACCACTGAGTTGACTGCTAGGTTAGGAGAGAGCAGAAGGTAGTGAGCGGTGCTCCATAATGCCTGGATCCCACTTTGAGTGCCCATTTGTGCCCACCATTACAAAACCCAAATCAATTCTAACTTATAACTCCCAACTGTTACATCTGCTCGTTTTCACCTGATCAAGCATTAAACTAATTCCACCCCTCCACACACTTAAGCCCACAAAACTCCTCACAGTAACACTATCATTTATTCTAGTCTGATCACTGAAAAATTCCTCCTCCCTCATCTATGTCCCTAACCCCACCGAATCTTCATTCCCAATAAGGTCAGGGAAGAGGTCAAACAATATGTCCAGTTGAAAAGTGGTAATACTGACATTTAACAATTGAATTCAACTGGCAAATGTCTCTATGACTAATGTTTTCAACTGGGCATGCTCCTCATGTTTTTTTACCCTCACCCACAACTACTAATCTTAATTGGTTTTGATAAACTCATTATCTCAGAGGCTGGGTCGTTCAGTTAGTTATTTTTATATATAAATTAACCGCTATATACATTTTTAGAATTTCCACTTAGCATTATAAATTACAACCAGTTGCAATTCGGTTTCATTTTTATGCTTACTTTTCAGTGAACTGGACCTTGTCTGTGTCACTATAATTCTCGTCCAAGCCACCATTTACAATTTCTAACTTTTGTATTTGACCCACCTTTCACTGTGCAACACAAGTGCTCCCTCTCACAACCACTGTTTAACCAAAGTGCTCTTTCTCCACCACTCAGTTACCAAAGTGCTCTCTTCACATGTCACTCAACACTTTTTTCCTAGTGACTTTCATGAACATCCATGATTCTTCAGACAGTTAGCCTACCTCGTAATAGCTGTGACAATTCCAGTTTTGCAAAATATGATCTGAATGGGCGTGCAGCCCAAAGCTTCTTGGAGGAAGTATGTGAGATTTCTTTGACCACTCAGTGGTACTCTAGGTTGGGAAAGAGCAGAAGCGAGTATTACTGCCTTGTAGAGGCTGTGAAAGAACAGGAGCTCTGTTCTCTGGACCTGGAAGTGGCCTTGCAACTACTTGTGTGACCATTGCATCTGCACTTAATACAGGTAATTTAGTAGTGACAATTATGTGAAGTTTAGCACAGAAACAGAGGGTACAAAATAGTTCATTCTATTCACTTTGCAGTAGTACAGAGACATATAGAAGCCAAGATTGCTCTCATTTAAAAAAAAAAAATAAAAAAAAAATATATATAATAATAATAATAATAATTTAATATATAAAAAAAATATATTATTTAGGAAGAAATAATACAGGGTCTAGTGCCAGTATGTATATTTCTACATACTCACAGCAGCAGGGAAGAAAGCAATAGTGCCAGTGTGTCCTTAAACTATTGAGCCATTAGCCCTGCTAAGAGCACTAAATTCCCATTATGTAGACAGATATCTTGTGTGTATTCAATGCTCTCCCTTCTCAGGAAGGGGAATTACGGATGCCAAAGTGGAATTCTTCAAAACCGTAAGTTAAAAAAATTAAATAAATTATATGTAACCACAGTGGTCCATATATGACCACAGTGGTCCTTTAACTTTTGTTTTAGGTACTACTGGGCTTTGCTGGAAATTTTTACTGGTCTCCCATACCATTTTTGATGATCTCTTAGAATGAAGTTTTATGCAGTTTGGCTCTATTATTGCATTGGCATGTAGAAATAGCCTATACGTACATTATAAGTATTAATGGTGTTTAGTAACTGACAGCTATATAGTAGCTTTCTTGATATGCTAGTTTTTATATAACAAAAACTTTCTTTAAATAAAAAAAGTTTTCAAAGAAATGTTGAACAGAGGGTAACTGCAGGAAAATAGTCAACAAAAGGTTGCATGATATAATCACAAAGCAGCACAATTTTACATTGCATCCCATGAAGACAGAGGCTTGGTGACACTGAGTTCCTTGTTGACCGACTATATAAGTTCAGCTGGCAATAATTTCTTCATGAAGTATGCATTGTTGTAAAAGCAGCCATGGAGCATCTTTTTATAGAGAACCACAACGGATACTATTTCAGAAGTGGCCATCTTAATACAAAAGGCAATGGTGAATAATAACATTTATAGCTTTGTTATGATGGAGATCACTTCCTTCGGCCGATATTTTGGAAATATATATTTTTACAAAAGCCATGGTCTAGCCTGCCCACCTTTTTGGGAAAAGACAGGGGTCATTCCTTAAAATGGAAGTTTTTTGAGTTGATTTCCAATTATTACTCCAGAGAACCAGAAATGTTGGCCTCTCTTTGGCACTGAAGTGTGTTGCAGATAGAGTGAATGTGAACAAACAATGTGGTTGCACAAACCAGAGCACCTTGAATGATAAATATTATTTATGGTATTGTATAGGAACCTGCAAGAAACAAAGAGCACAATGCCTCCTATAATGCCCAATGAATTAATGCTTGTAAAATCAGAAGAAAAGGTCTTGAATATGCTTCTCTAATAACTGAAGTGTTGCCGATTTTTTGGAACATATGTTGACCAGGAATGACTCCAGTTTTTAGCAGGAACTGATCATGTTCCGCCCTTCAGTTGCTGAACCCATGATTTTTTTAAAGGACACTCATTCAGAAGACTTCCTGTCAGGTTTTAGAGGGACACAAAAAATTTGAGATGCAAACAGTCTAGTCTGGTACATTGCCTTTCCACTTATTTGCTCATGAATAAAGATGGCCTGGTGGACACAAATGTTAGTTTGTCATTCAAGATATGTCTTAGCCTTTGCAAAAAAAATATGCCACAAATACTTCAATATACCAAGCAGCCTTCCGATTTCAGCACCATATTATAGGGCACAGTAAGAACAAGGTTGCCGAGTGTGCCCCTCAAAAATATATTAAATATTATTGCTCTTTGTTTATAAAATTGCAAACATTTTCTGTTAACATGTCAGTGTTTTTCTTCTCTCGATTGAAGGTTTTAGAGCATGTTAGATTCAAATCTTGATCTGCTTAGAGGGGCTTGTTTCTATAAGTCAATGAGCAGTAATATTTTTGTAGGCAAGTATGGCTCCTACACCTATGAGACCTACATACTACAGTATGCTCTGCGCTATTCAAATTAGTTTCAAAGATGTTAAAGATGTTTTTACTTAATAGTTTTCATGTAAATATTTTTCAGACTTAAAAACAGACTCTTGTAAATGAATAAAAAAAAAACACATGGTTACATGTCCATTTAAAGAGAACTGTCAGAAAGTACTCGGAATAGCCTTCCAGCAGAGGTACTAGCAATTGATCCAGATGTAGAGCTACCCCCAGCCTAGCTTAAGGAACTAATGCATGTGATTTGTATCTGCCTTCATATCCTATGTTTCAAGGCCTCGGACTGCAGGGATTGAACATAAATCACTGCTATTCTTGGTGCATAACTTGGAAAATGGTCTTCATCTGATATGAAAGCCATTAAATAAAGCAAAGCTCTTCTTTTCAGAATACCATAAATTAAATGAAAATAATTTAGAACTAGAGTTCTAAAGATGAAAAATGTAAAAGTACAAACTGGTTTTCCTTTGAAAATGAGAATATGCCAAGAAAACTTGAATAAACCATCAAAAACACATTCCCATATATGTCTCAATATTGAAGTTGGTTATGCATATTGCATGGAAAATGTACTTGCACGGACACCTTTAAGGTGTACATATATATTCCATAATTTCCCTGCATAAAATTACATTTTAAAAACATTAAGTAAAATTTCAATTCCATACATTTTGAATACACATACAGTGCTTTGCAAAAGTATTCAGCCCCCTTGACTTTTACCTATTTTGTTACATTACAGCCTTAAGTTCAATGTTTTGTTAATCTGAATTTTATGTGATGGATCAGAAGACAATAGTCTAAGTTGGTGAAGTGAAATGAGAAAAATATATACATAAAACTACTTTTTAGAAATACAAAACAGAAAATTGGCATGTGCGTATGTATTCACCCCCTTTGCTATGAAGCCCCTTAAAAAGCTCTTGTGCAACCAATTACCTTCAGAAGTCACATACTTAGATTGCACACAGGTGGACATCATTTCACTAAGTGTCACATGATCTGTCATTACATACACACACACACCTTTTTTGAAAGGCTCCAGAGGCTGCAACACCTAAGCAAGAGGCACCACTAACCAAACACTGCAATGAAGACCAAGGAACTCTCAAAACAAGTAAGGGACAATGTTGTTGAGAAGTACAAGTCAGGATTAGGTTATAAAAAAAATATCCAAATCTTTGATGATCCCCAGGAGCACCATCAAATCTATCATACTACGGTAACCCTAGAGGAGCTGAAGAGTTGCACAGCAGAGACTGGAGTATCTGTACATAGGACAACAATAAGCTGTACGCTCAGTTGGACTTTATGGCAGAGTGGCCAGAAGAAAGCCATTACTTTCAGCAAAAAACAAAATGGCACGTTTTGAGTTTGGGAAAAAGCCTGTGTGAGACTCCCAAAATGTATGGAGGAAGGTGCTCTGGTCTGATGAGACTAAAAATTAACTTTTCGACCATCAAAGAAAACGCTATGTCTGGCGCAAACCCAACACATTACATCAAGAACACCATTCAGCAGCCGGGACTGGGAAACTGGTCAGAGTTGAGGGAAAGATGGATGGTCCTAAATACAGGGATATTCTTGACCAAAACCTGTACCACTCTGTGCGTGATTTGAGGCTAGGACAGAGGTTCACCTTCCAGCAGCACAATGACCCCAAACACACTGATACAGCAACACTTGAGTGGTTTAAGGGGAAACATGTGTTGGAATGGCCTAGTCACAGCCCAGACCTCAATCCAATAGAAAATCTGTGGTCAGACTTAAAGATTGCAGATCACAAGCTCATAGTGACTTATCCAAAGCGACATGGAGCTGTGATTGATGCAAAAGGTGGCTCTACAAAGTATTGACTTTAGGGGGGTGAATAGTTATGCACATTGACTTTTTCTGTTATTTTGTCCTATTTGTTGTTTGCTTCACAATTAAAAAGAAAAAACATCTTCAAAGTTGTGGGCATGCTCTGTAAATTAAATGATGCAAATCCTCAAACAATCCATGTTAATTCTAGGCTGTGAGGCAATGAAACAAAAAATGCCAAGGGGGGTGAATACTTTTGCAAGGCACTGTAAGTAGAATAATTTACATTAAAGAACCACTCTTGGGTTTAGTTTTCTACTTTCTAAAATTATTTTGCCCATTCAATTATTCAGAAGACAATATAGAAAACATATGACAACATTTATCATTTTTACTTGTATATTTAACTATTCTTTACGAAAAATGTTCATTTTTGATTTTGCTACTTTCTTTTTAAAGGAGGGTTTTCAATTAGTCTAGATGAAACAGTGGAACAACTTGTAATAGATTAGAGGCTGTATAGTAATGGAAAATTACACATTTTTAACCTTAGTTTCTCAAATGAATTTAAGTATAAAAATAGAACTACACTGCACAACCTGTTTTGCCAACATGTACTTTATATTAATTCTTCCAAAAATCATTAATCATAATGCCTCTAGTGTTCAAGAATATAAGTTTTTGACAACAGCTGGATAAGGGGCAGATCTACCGCTGTTGCAGTGCACCAGGGCCCTGCTCTGGGTGGGTAAGGGGGGGGGGGGGGGGGGGGGGGGGATCTTAATGAAGTCTGATTTTTTTAATGTATTTTTGTATAAGGATTATTTTCTGCAGTGTAGTAGACACCTCCCAGGCCCCACTACATATACATAGCAGGACAACACACAAACAAAACTTTGCCCCAATTTTGTATTTCCCACCAGACCCTCCATTCACTAGCTCTGCCACGGAGCTGGATCAGTGGTTAAAATCGAAAGCTCATTGGTTATTAAGAACACACCCTTCTGAGAAATGCAGCTCAAAAAAGCAACTCAGAATAGAACAAGGAATTCCAAAAGTAATTAATATCTGCATGTACAAAATAATTAAACACAAGTATACAAACAATTGTTTATGCCAATTGTCAAGTTCAGTAAAAAAAAAAAAAAAAAAAAAAAAGTACAGCTGTGTGTGAAAATGAGGGCAGGAGCCATACCTTTATGACAATGGACTTTAATATTTTTAATACTAAACATCAGTATAGCCATTTTGATAAAAAAAAATTAATGTTGCTTGCGAGTTACAATGATAAAAATATCCTATGTAATGTAATATCCATTTATGGGTATTCTTGGGGATATGCATTTGTGGCACTGTATGATTATATTTATGCCCTTGTAATTTATAGTATCAACAGGATCCACAAATTAAAACAGGATCATTCTCCCAGATGGAAAAGCAGGTAAGCAATGACAACACATGGTAAATAGTTATTACATAGACTAGTTAATAAAAAGCCAGTGTAGTACTCTAATGAAAGTATGTTTGCAATGTAGATGTAAGATTAAGCAAACCAAATGTATGTATTTTTTTTTTTTTTTTAAACAAGGCAGTAAATATTATCTTTTCATTTCTAAAAATTGCTTTGTTTGCCTTTCTAGATGTTCTCTATTTTGTCATCTCACACACTTCCAACCCCGGTAGGTGCATGATTCAGATTAAATGTCAGACACAGCAAGAGGTGTTACTTGTGATGCACTGTAGCCAAAATACAGATGCTCTAATTCTGATGGCAACATTAACAGATGCACTACAACCCACATGCTTAATATTGGAAGCAAAAATGTAAAATAAAGAAACATTTACAACTATTTTCAAACTTTGCAAATAATCCATTTGTCACAAACTAAAAGATTGTAAACTATTTGTAAGTAAACCATCATGTGCCAGTCATGGTTATGTGAAGTATTCTCTGCATTGGTCTTCTAGGAGAAGGGATTCACTGTACTGGTTGTACCATGTTCAGCTCTAGGTGTATTCACTGTACTATAGAAGTGGTTGTTTTACCTGTACAGGGTGCATTACATTTGCTCATATTCACGCCTGATATTTGTATGTATTGTTTTATAAATAGTTTTCTGGTAATTCAAGGTTTAATGTGTGACCCGGTCTATGGTAGTGTGCAAACAACAATTTGATTAAAGGCAGATTTAGAGATCCTTAGTGGAGCAGACAATGCTTCAAATCATCAAATGGGATAGTTTATCATTGAAGGCCTCAGTAGAGAGACACAAACAACCAGGTTCCAGCCAGTCATATATTATTCAACAGCTCTGAGTAATTAGGTTAACCTGGCCTGTTTAATGGCACAACTATTCAATTACATTTTGTTAATGAGTTTACTTCCCCATTATATTTTTCCTATAAATATCCTGTACTCTGTTCAATAAAGAGATCCTCTGGTTAAGGCATGGGTGGTAGAACTATGCCCATCCTCTGGATGCTAGGATTTCCATGCTCTATGTTTGTGGCGGTCTGATCTATGGAAAGGCTACTGAAATTCTACTATCTGCTCCAGCTGGTGAGGTGTAGAACTCTGTGCAATGGATGGATCGATAAACCCTGTCTTGGTAAGAAGCGCAATTTGTCACAAGACACAGATAGGTTAAACTGATCCACCTTGGGTACCACTACCAGTAAGCTCTATCTGGGAGGCAGCATGTGAATAGCACTCAAGAACATAGTTGTGCAACCGATTTAACCAGAATAGCTGTATGTATATCACAACAGGGCCACACAATACATTTAACACATTTGTTATGCAGATAGTAAAATAAAAAAAAAATAATAATAATAAATCAAATTGTAGGAGAAAAAGGTAAATTAAAGGGTGGCAGAGAAATAGATAAGGAGGAGATTGGAACAGAGTACGATGCAAGAGGGAGAAAATGACTGTATCCTGCTAAAGAGGGACATGCCACCATACACCAGAGAACAGCCCACCAGTAGTCCTGACACCTTATTTCAGAACAATAAGAACAGAAAAATGATTTTAAACCTTTAACACAAGCATTAATCAGATAATGTTATATCTTACATATAGTAACCTTGTAGCAGCATTGCCATTTCTTTTAGCATCATATTAAAAATAAATGTTTTTATAGCAAGCCATTAAACACCACATTTTAGCAGCAGTGATATAAACTGTACTTACGTAGGAGGAGGTCTTGGGAGCTGCAGACTTGGTGTCTGATCCTCTTACAGTTGTCAGAGTGCTCTTTTCCCCATTGTTGGGTTTACCCTTTCCTTCAGCTTGTGGCTCCACTTCGTTGGGCAGCTTGATATCGCCCACACCAAGGACTTCATTTTTGTATTTCTTCACAAACTGCTCCATCTGTTTCACCTCATTTGGAGACAGTTCATGGCATTTGGATGGATCTTGATCATGCGCAGGCAGCTGCTTAGCCAACTGCTTCTTCCTGTACTGAGCGCCTTCAGAACCAGTCACAGGCTGTTTCTCTTTTGGAATCAGCTCCATATAACGCCTGGCCTAAATGCAAAAAGGGATTAGTACAATCAGAAATGGAATGCCATTACTATGAGAAAGACCTATAAAACTTAAGAAGCAAAGTTTGTCTAAACAAACGTGGGGGGAAAATGAGGACGCACTGCAACAAAAAATGATTCCTCTCAAAAAGAGAGGTACTTTGTAATTACTATTCATGCACCCAAAAATATTTACAAAATCTCTATAGGTAAAGGGGATAAAGCGAATTAAAACAAATATTAAGTTACAGAAGGACGCAGACACTTGATAGTTGTTCAAGTGTCAGGATCCTTTTGTAACCGAATATTTGCAGCTCGTAGTTTATAGGGTATCTCCTGCCATTACACATTTGGACATCCATTTACTGGCATGGAGCATAGTTACATAGTAGCAGATATTGGGTAGAAATGTCATAAGGCCAATCTTTTAGATCTCCTCCGATTAATGTTTTATGCTCCCAGTTTCAGAGTGGGAAAAAAAAAATACATATACCACCTGGGTACGCTTTTCTTCATCACCCCCTTGCCAATCTTATTTTTGTTAAATTAACAGCCCTATTCAATTGGAGCTATATTTTAAAAACGTAGCTCGTAATTCGAGATTTACGGCTATTAAATTAGCCCTGTAACGTTCCTTGCAGTGTACTTGCGTGTTACCACGCAGGACGGCCAAAAATAGCATAGGATTTGAGCTATGATGAACTTTGCGCATGTAAATCCTTTGATCTGTCCTGCCCGTTACCGCTACTTGTTCAGTTCAGCTATTATTGCGAGCAAGCATGTAACACGCAAACGGAGCCCAAAAGGCCCAAGTGTGCTCAAGAGCACCTGCAAGGGGGATAAAAAGTACAATACGTAGCACTTGTAATGCAAACCACAAAACCCTACTGTACATTTATTATAAAGGGAAAGTTATGTTTGTTCTTAGAATAGCACAACATTCTCAAGCCCGCAAATCGGCCCACAAAAATTACTTTATTTCATGTTCATATTTTGTGTCATATCGATCCCTGCAATCAATGTGTTACAACATATACTGTAACTCGCATGTAATAGAATATCATATTTACTGCTTTATTAATATTGCATTATATTTGGACTTCGGGGACTGTTCGCAAACTAATTGAAGCATGTAGGACTTCGAAATCTACCCTCCCCTTTTTCTGTGACGTAACGCTAACAATCTCTTTTTCTATTAGTTCCATCTCAACTCGTAACTGCTTAATTATTTGCGTTCGAGCACGCAACCCCAGATGGTTTACGAAATGGCCTCTCTCGCTTGTAGCTCACAATCCTTTCTAATTTAATAGCAACTTAAGTAGGGCAAATTTCGACCCTGCAGCCTTTCGCGATACACGTCGGAGTTACGAGGCTGGAATTTAATATGGCAATAAATCATTAGCTGAGAGGGTGGGTCTTTCAGTTAATGTCTACATAAAATAACTAGCTTCTATACAAATGTTAAGGCATGCCCTCAAATACATATTTGCATTAGATTAAATGTAAAAAAACGAAAAAATTCTACTTAATGTCTAGTTTTCTTTTCTTATTATAAAAGAGACCTTCTACTCCTCTCTCCAAAAGTACAAGAAGTCTGTTCGTATGTTTCCAAATTGGAGAGATTGTTAACCCCAATATCTTAAAAAGCAAAAGCTTCATACAGCTTTAGAGATGGCGGTCATCATTCACTGTACAGCCTTTCAAAAGTATCCATGAGAATGGTTAATCCTGTAGTATATCAAGTTTGTTTGTTTTTTTAAATATAATTTAGATAACTTAAATTTTCTTAAATGAGAAAAAATGAGTTTCATCATCAACCAATAAGTAATGAATTAATTATATATTTATTTTATGACAGAGAAATAAAATTTCAATTAGGCTTTTTGGGCTCTCTCTTGATTACTTAATGCCTGTTACCTAGATTTGAATTTATTTTTTTATTCAAGTAGGTTTTTCACATAACAAGTTTTAATGTTACAGCTCTAATGCAGCGATGGGCAATAAAATATATATCTAGTGGGTTGTTTTTGTTACACCACCCACTTCTGCCTACACTATCCATCATCTTAATGGCTGGCAACATTTTGATAGTGTTTACAAAAAGGTCAACGACAGCACTGTGTGTACACAAAAGCAGAACAAACCAAACTAAAACTAAAACATTAAATTAAGCTACAGAACAGAACGTTCTTTAAACAAGAAAAAGCAGCAAAGGAACCAACCTCATATCATGTAAAAGAAAAAACACAGTTTTATACTATCCAAAAATGGGAAAGAAAATAGTCCTAGAGAAGCCTGACATACCTCAAATTGTAATTTTACATTTGCCAGTTCTTACCAAGGTCTGATTTTGTACTGGAGGTGCCCATTCATAGCTCACTGTATTGATGGATACATCCTTCTTGGCAGCAATAGGATTAGTAAGAATCATCACATTGCGTTTATAGGTTGGGATCCCATCAGTCTTCAGTTTTGCTATCAGGGTGGTATATTTTGTATCTTCAAAAAGTTTACCAACTTTACGATCATCTTCATTGTTGGAAAGAACATCATGCTCTTCCTGGCCACACTTGCAGTTTCGGCATATTTTTCTGAAAAAAGGTTTATAAAAATATATATCAGCAACCCAAATCTCAAATGGTACATACTTTTTATAAACGTATAATACAAAAATAAAATTAGTTCTAATATAATAATATGCATTGATCCCTTTTGGTTCAAGAAATTGCTACTAGGCTGTGTGTGCGGCCACTTTACTGTGTAGAAGACAGAGGATCAATGTATACGATCATATATGTACTAAGCAGTGATGAGACAGCATGCATAGTGTGGCAGCCTCAAGGTATTCTACCGATGAAGCCCTTATCTACCCAAAACTAAAAAAGTATTACATGGCAATGATTACATTTATGTTAATTGCAGTAAATACTATAAAATTCTATCACAGCAGATACAGCATAAAAAAAAAAAAAAAAAAAAAAAAGTTTCAGTTTAGCTTTTGATACATGTTCTAAAAGTTGAGATTAAGCTTTTTTAGAATATTCTTCTTGTGTCGCCAGTACAATGGAATTTATGAATTTCATTGTAATATAATACAATATTGCCATTTGGGTATAGATTTCAAGGACCACTGTATGAATTTTTATGTCTTTTTTAATATGTAGGCACTATGCCAAAGTATAAGACTTGAGCAGACTAAAAAAATATATGATTTTATAAAAAATATTTTTTTTATAAAGTTTTATTTTTATTCCATGTGATTTTATTTGCAGCTCTGATCAAGCACTACGTGTACTTAGTCTTTGTCACTGAGGTTTTTATGTAAATGAAGTGGCTTGTGCACAGCTTGCACTGAGCTCACCCAAGATGGGCAGGTCATGGCAGAGAGGTCAGACAAATACTGGTCCACTGGAGAAGGAACTGGCGACCCACTCCAGTATCTGCCAAGATAACCTTATGAATAAACATGACATAATGATAGATGTGCCTGGCACACTGAGTTCCATGAGGTTGCAGAGAGTCGAACACGATCATGAACAAAAAACAAATAAAAAGACTGCGTTAAGCTGGGTTCTATAGGGAGCAATTCTGATCTACCCGTAAAAGGTTAGAGGGAGAGGTGATGGTATTTTGTTTTATAATTTGATATAACTGGCTTCTGGGCTCACTCACAGAGCCTGTTGTGCACAAACGCACTTCATTTACATAGAAACATCCTAGAGTGAAACATGAGGAGATGCACTACTAATTATGGCTGTACATGGAGTCACAAGGAATACAAAATATTCTTAATATTATCAAATCAGGGTGGTGTACATAGGCAATATGCCTTAAATAAAAAAAAAGACAGACATTTCTGTTATGCTGCATACAAACTTTCAAACTGGATAAACCATGCACTTGGAGTTCAAACCTATAATAAAATGTCATCAGTGGCCACGCAATAATGATGTGCCAATAAGCTATGCGTTTCTCCATTCTACCATTGGATAAGGAAATATATATGAATTATAAAACAAAAAAATAAATATATATATAAAGTAGGAAAGACCAGGATAAAAGGTCTATTACCGTATATGAGAACAGTATATTTAAAAAGGACAACAAGGTAAGTATAGCCAAGCAATACTTATATACCTATGTGCCATTACGTGTAAGTCCTCATAATATTGTTGTAGCAATCCTCAGACTGTATTTTATTAAAGAAAATGGTGTAAACTATATAAAGCAAGAAAAAAGGTCTATGAACTAGCTAGCGCAGTGTAGCGCTATGCTATGGTGTACTGTTCACCATGCTAGAATATATCTTACAAACTCTTTCATAATACACTTGAGACACCTACTGCTTTTTTTCTATAAGGATAATTTTCTGACAATATATACATAGTGTGTATTTTGCTTATTTTTTTTAACCTTTTTTCTTGCTTTATATAGTTTACACCATTTTCTTTAATAAATACAGTCCTATGATTGCTACAACAGTATTATGAGGACTTACATGTAAGGGCACATAGGTATACAAGTATTGCTTGGCTATACTTACCTTGTAGTCCCTTTAAATATATTGTTCTCATATACTAGACCTTTTATCCTGGTCTTTCCTACTTATATATTTATTTTTTTGTTTTATTATTCCTAATTATCAAAACAACTAGTGCTCAGCCTGCATTGTACCTGTTAAATGTAACGTCTGCTCTGGCAGAATACCTGGTAACGTTAGTTATGTACATCGGAACTGGTTTCACTAGGATGGGATGGCTTTTCCATTTTAGCCCTGGTATACACAAAGCATTGTGGGAACCAAACTTCTTTCAAGAAAGCAAAGCAAGAAATGGATGACGTGATTAAACATTTTAACTGAAATTAGCAAAATATACATATATACAGTATATAACAAGGATGGTGCCAGAACAGCAAACATGCTGTTGCTCTTCAATTTCCATTTAACAATTGTTGATATCACATACATGCATTTTATCATTACAAAAGCAACCCATAGCAATAGTGACACTTGTGGGAACGTCCTATATATATGTGCTCTATATATGTTTGAGGACCAGTTACCATCTGCAGACTCCCAGTGGGAGAAAACAAAGTGCATTTAAAAATATATATAATACTGACCTCCAGAAGTGTAGTTCAAATCCCTCACATTTATCCTTGCATTTTAAGCAGGGAGCTCCAGATCCTTCCTCGTGACCTAAAGTCATCTGTCAAGAAAAAAAAAATACCGTATTAGTGAGATCTATGCCAGTTTCAAAATATTTTCACGTTTCTATGATTACCGAAATTGTGACATTAATAAAACAAAAAAATACTGCTTGCCATCAACATTATGAACCAAAATACTGTAAGTATTATTCATTATTTTCTAAAAATGAGAAACAGACATAAAAAGAGCAGAAATCTCTTTCAATATGAAACATATTCTATTTGGTTAGGATTATGGGACACTATAATGACAATGTCTCATAACTCTAATAAACTATATATTTGTGCTAATAGAAGCCTCATAATGACAGATGCAACATACATTTAAAAAAAGGACCATAACTTGTTTGACCTTATAGGAGGAAACTAGTAGCGTGACAGGGATATTCTGGTTGTATGGACAGAAAATATATGTTTGAAATCCAAACAGTTTAAATCCGCTCTCCCCCTCTATAGTTTAATTTTTTTCTATGCACTCACCAAAAAGTTCAAGCATATTCTGTTGTCCTATTAAAACCATAATCATATTTTGTTTTAATCAGTTTGTACAACATTGCCCATTAAGTGTAGTTCTTCAAATAAAATAAGGCAGGTAATATTTGATGTCCTTTTATATCGTGACGGAACCCTACCACCTGAGAAGGTTAATCTGAGACTAAATACATAGGAAGTGTCTGTACATAATGGGAATGTGGCAGTTATATCAGCCAGTGCTCGCAGCAGGACAAAATATAAGTGAATTCGTTTATAAGGACAGTCCCACCTGAGAAAGTAACAGGCAGTAGGGAGGAAAGCAAATTGGAGCCACTCAATAAAGAATAAACTGTATATAAAATTTGCAAAGATTGCCTTTATTCATTGCTTTCCAAAATTGTTTTGGTCCTTTAATAGATTTAGTTATTCAAAATCTAGAAAGTATTTGGCCACACTGGTCCTGTGGTCTGGGGCTGCAAAGTGACCCTTTAAAAAAAGACTGGCCTTGACGGCTTTGCAAGTTCTAGCTACCAGGAATGTATAAAAATATAGCGGAGACTAAGAAATATTCCCATCTATTCCGTAGAGCTGTACATAAGTCTCACTGCCAATCAGTGACATCCTAAAAAAAAAAAAAAAAAAATATCACAGAAACAACTCCGACTTGTGACACAGTTGTCTAGTGGTTTAAAAAATATATAATGCATTACTAGTGGTGAGCCCAATATTACAAGGGCCAAAAGACTATTTGTTTTTAGATTTGCATTATAAAATGTGAGTTGACAACCTATTTTTATATGGAATACCATTAAAATAGATTTTAAAATGTTGTTAATACACACATTAAGTAAACATAACTCTTATGGCCAAAACAACTCACTTCAGGTAGATGTAAAGAAAAGTAAGGACTAAAGACATTTCTGCTGGTAGTAACGCATCACATATATAGTTGTGAGCGTACGGGTCGTTGCTCACGCTTGCGGGCTCGCGAAGCGAGCCGCGGCCCTCGCGTAGCGAGGTCACTGGGCAAGGGCCTCAGTTGCTGGCATGGAGCGCCAAAGGCGCTCCATGCCAGCAACTGAGGCCCCTCGCGAAGCGAGGGCCTCAGTTGCTGGCGAGGTCACTGGGCAAGGGCCTCAGTTGCTGGAATGGAGCGCCGAAGGCGCTCCATGCCAGCAACTGAGGCCCCTCGCGAAGCGAGGGACTCAGTTGCTGGCGAGGTCACTGGGCAAGGGCCTCAAACCCTCGCAAACTTCACGTCGCTACTTAAAAAACACGACACACAAATTACGACACTCGCTAAATTTTACGAGGAACGCAAACAACCTACGAAACACGTTACCACACATTACGACCTCGCAAACATCGGACGCAACACGCCGACATACAAACATTTAAAACACAATACATACACACAGCACATACATAAAAACCTTACCTACACCAAGAGGGAGCACCCAGGACCTCAAAAATGCAACTTACACCTCGATTTTACTCGAAATAAAAGACTTTTGAGACTAAAAAAAAATCTAAGCGACAGAAAAAATGGCTGCCGAACAAAACGAAAACGAGGCTACAGCACTCTAAACTCGCAAAACACCACAACAAACTCGCAAAACACCACAACAAACTCGCAAAACACCACAACAAACTCGCAAAACACCACAACAAACTCGCAAAACACCACAACAAACTCGCAAAACACCACAACAAACTCGCAAAACACCACAACAAACTCGCAAAACACCACAACAAACTCGCAAAACACCACAACAAACTCGCAAAACACCACAACAAACTCGCAAAACACCACAACAAACTCGCAAAACACCACAAGAAACTCGCAAAACACCACAAGAAACTCGCAAAACACCACAAGAAACTCGCAAAACACCACAAGAAACT
Source organism: Discoglossus pictus (assembly GCA_027410445.1). Lineage (NCBI taxonomy): Eukaryota > Metazoa > Chordata > Amphibia > Anura > Alytidae > Discoglossus > Discoglossus pictus. The sequence continues at coordinate 342,218,005 of CM050167.1, read as the reverse complement.
CGCAAAACACCACAAGAAACTCGCAAAATACCACAAGAAACTCGCAAAACACCACAAGAAACTCGCAAAACACCACAAGAAACTCGCAAAACACCACAAGAAACTCGCAAAACACCACAAGAAACTCGCAAAACACCACAAGAAACTCGCAAAACACCACAAGAAACTCGCAAAACGCCACAAACCACCTACGGATATTCATACCACACAGTGCACACATTCAGCATGCTTACACAGCAGCTCCACACCACTAATGCTGCAGCAAGATCAACACAGATTGCCAGCTCTTCATCACAATGCTTCAAAATAGGTACACTATATTCATTTACTAATTTAGCTACCTTACAATTTCATTGCCGTCATTTTTTTTCGCTAGTAACCTTATAAACATGGCCTTTTTTGTTTTTCTTTCATCTCTAGTTGGCTGCCATGTTGGCCTCTCTCATACTGTACTTCATGGCATATCACTGAAAGTAATGGGCAGGTAGCAAATCGAATCTCATTATTACACCTTCCAATGCACATAGCATGGTGCAACTTACAAATGTTTGAAGTAATGTATTGTTAAGTCGTTCAGTTGTGTCAGACTCATTGTGACCCTATGGCCTAGCCGCATGCCAGGCACATATATGTCTCTGGTTGTGCTTATTCATACGGTTTTCTTGCCAAAGATACTGGAATGGGTTGCCAATTCCTTCTCCAGTGGACTGTGATTTGTCTCACCTATCTGCTATGACCTGCCCATCTTGGGTGACCCTACATGGTATAGCTCACAGCTTCATTGATGTACACAAGCCCCTTCAACATGACAAGATAGAGATCCAGAAGGGGTTTGAAGTAATAGGACACAAAAAGGAGTACTGTATAAAGAAGCACAACGTGGAACAACCATCTTAAAGGGAGACTAGAATGTCATTGTAAGACTATCACATATAATAGTTGTGGATCTTACGAATGTTGGTCACGCAATGTTAAAAATTGCAAAACTCGCGATGAGCACAAAAAGGCGCCCATTGTAGGGCTTGCGATGAGCGCCACAGGCACACAGAATGCGCTCATGTCGATGGCCGCAATCACAGCCGAAACCCGTAGCACTTTCACGATACTAGCAAGGCACGCAGTTTATGATTTTAAAGGTCAACATTTTTTCAACCACGTAACTCAAAAGAGCAGCAAAAAAAAAAAAAAAATGCACCACACAAACACAGCACACGGGGAGAGCCAGGGAGCCTGTGAGTGAGGTTGCAAGTTAACGGGAGGCATATTTGGCGTTTTTACTTGATCGAAAATCGGCTAAGCGAGAAAAAAAAAAAAGGACGACGAAAAAACGTAACAGGATGAGCCTAATATTCCAAGGGCCAAAAGACCATTTGTTTTTAGTTTTTCATTGTAAAATGTGAGTTGATAGCCAGTAAAACTTAGCCGAACAACGTAAGCAACGACACTAATCGCGAGCCACGCAAAACTTGAGCAGAGACACAGGGCTGAGAGAAGAAGGAGAAAAAAAAGAAGGAGAAAAAAAAAGACGAAGATGAAGACGAAGACGAAGACGACACAGGGCAGGTAGAGGAGGGGGAGGAAGAGAGAGGGGGAAACAGACCCAGGGGTCAGAGAGTGGGGAGAGGCTCGCAATGAGCACCGAAGGTGATCATTGCGAAGCACGAAAGTTGAGGGTTGCCAAGGCCTGCAATGAGTGGCAAAGCCTGAAAGTTACGGCTTTTGATGGGGGCTGCAATGAGTGCTGAAGGCCAAAAGGTGCTCATTGCGGGTCTCGTGATGAGCGCGAACTGCGCTCATCGGGAGGCACGTACATAACTGGCCCGAAAATGGTTTCACACCCATAAATACCAACAGAAGCACAGAGGAGGGCCGATGCCCCTAAAGTATGGGGGGGAGCCCTCGCATTGTGTAGCAGCATTGCCAGGCTTTGACGGGCAAGTGGCTAGTCCCATATATAGCTGACGTAATTTCGATTTGTCGGTCATGCTATGTTAAAAGTTATGGGCTTGCGCATGCCTCATCGCGCGGCCCCATAAAAAAAGGAGGGGGAAGAGGTTCGCAATGAGCGCCAAAAGGAGCTCGCAACTGAGATGGGGGGTGGGGGAAAGAGGCCGCAGGCCTTTGCCGCTCATCAAGAGGCGCTCAAGCATGCAAGGCTCGCAATATTGCCGTTCTTGAACAGGTAAGTCGCTAGTGTATAAATATAGTTTGATTAATAAACCATATATATATATATGTTTTTTTTTTTTTTTTTTTTTTTTTAAATCAACCATTTGCATGTCCTAACAGGAAAATGGCTAGCACACATGGCTAGCTTCTGAATATGGTCGCTAGCACAGACATCAGCCATATCAAGGCAGTGGACAACTATGCAACAAAGTACAAAGCAGGTATTATAATATCACAGGGGATAGCAGCTACTGCAGTTTGTAAATAATTGTATTTGATAAAGTACAAAAATAAAGGTCAGTGGAAAAAAAAATGTATGCATATTTTGTCAGTCACACTGTATTTGACCTGATGGGGGTTTGTGTGTCAGAATACACTGAAAATTAGTATGCAAGAACTTCTTTAGAATTTTGTGGTTAACTTACTTAACACTATTTTAAAAAAAATATATATTACAAGCACAGTCAAATGCCAACACACAAAAAAGTGTCCGTTTATTCCTTTGACATTCTAACCTCAAGGAAAACAGTGACATTTAGTAGTACAGTAAAAAAAAAAAAAAAAAAAAGTTAAACATTGAGAGGGAGCTTCTAATTTATGGTCTCGTCAGGGCCAGATAACTTGCCCCAATAAGTTTAAGAAATTGTGCAATTGAAAAAACAAACAAACAAAAAAAAAAAACAGTAAAAATAGCTCAAATTAATAAACAAACCTGAATGTTTTACAAATGTGATCAATATTATAAATCTCAATAATAATCGGTTGGGGCATGATCTCGCAAAAATACGACTAATGGCCGAACCACCGAACTGGAAAAGGACGAACACACAAATATGCCTCAAAATTCAGTTACACACAGCACAGTGGGAGAGCTAGGGAGTTTGTGAGTGAGGTTGCAAGTTAATTTAAGGCATATTTTGACTTTTATTTTATTTTGTTACCCCCCCCCCCCCCCCCCCCCCCACACACACACATTTGTGATGAACAATATTTAGGAAAGTCAAAATGCTAAATTTTAAAAAGAAAAAAAAAAAAATATTTAGTATTTAGAATGACATATGACCCCTTATGAATATAGTTGTTCATATTGCTTATAGTACTAGCGTCAACATTATAAATCACTTATATTGCCGTTTTATAAACAAAAAAGATAAACCCACCTGATTTACCAATATAATGTGGATTTTTAGTACAGCGCTACAGAATATGATGGTGCTTGGGCTACAAAGAATTTCCGATTGAATAATATCCCTAGATGGATCATATTTAAGGCATTTCAAGACGTTGTCTATGTGTCACGGTTCCTGATTTTTTTCTCCCTGTTAAACATACATGTAGAATCTGTTTTGATCGGTCATTCTCTTCACTTTGTTCTCCAACACAAATCAACTTGTATAAAGACTGAAGGTTAAATGTTTAAATTCTACAAAGCACCATAGATTGAGAACTGAATAGACTTCCTGCTCTGACCAGCCACTGACCCTCACATTATTGCTTTTGTTCCTGTTTTCCAGTCGATCAAACTTAGCTAAATATTTTGCATTTGTGTTGAATGAGATCACCTCAGAAGAGCCTATTTTGTAGGCTTGATAAATCGTGCGCAACCGTAAAGTTTTGTTCAGGGTCGCCAGTAAATTCACCATGGCCCAGATGCCTTTGTGAAAATGAAGTCAACGTCTCATTGCTTGTTTGGTATGTTTTATTTTAACTAGTACAGAAACTCACATGTGTGTATGGCCTTAAAAAATGCAAGAGCAAAGAATTAATCTAGCAATTTAAAGGGACACTGAATACATTAATTTTAGCTATCTTACACACTGAATTAATTAACAATTTCTCCCCTACTAACTCTGATAGCTTTGGAACCAACCAATTAATAGTGTAAGTTGAATATTGGTTAAATACAATGCATTTATTCCATGTACACACATAACCTATATAATAACTGTAAGAAAGCACTGTATTTACATATCTGTAGATATTTGTGGCTCAGATTTTGCAGATCTTGGTAACATTGAATCTTTTCAATTTCACATTGATAAGTGCTTCTATAAATTAAACAGGAGCTTCCAACTGTATAAATAAATTACAAGTGTAAAGCGGCAACAGAATAAGATTTACCTTAATTGTGAACTGGATTTTGAAAAGTAAAAACTTCTGAGATATGGGGTTTGAAATAAATAGTAATACAATATACTTTGTTATCCGGCACCCATGTGGATTGGTTGATGCCAGATAAAATGTAGTTTCTAGTTGCTTGAGAGTTACTATAAAAGATGCCTAGATTAGCTGCACATAGGATGCTCTGCTAAGTATAGCTGTCAGTGAGGGCTGTTCTAGCAGCAGCAGCTTTCACTCCTCACTTACACACAGATTTGTACGGCTGGAGGGTGCTGAACCCAGGGAATGTAACGCCAACACTGCACTGACTCAGTCTCTTGTGCCGGTCTGCTTCCAGGTAAAACTGAATTGCAGAGACATATAGTGGATGCAATCAAGGTGCCTGTAAGCATTTTGTGACATGAGAACCTGGCTCCTGGCATTTGTTGAGCCCTATACATTTTTAGTTTTATTTAAAGCGTAGTATTCAATTTTTTTCTGGTTGCTTGAGTTACGGTTAACGGAGAGTCTATTGAACTTGCTCAGCACAATACTGTCTTTAAAATAAATATCTGTAACTGGGTAATGTATGCAGCACAGTATGTTTTTTTATTTCAGATTTCATCTGCTATCTGGATTCTGCTTTATAATCTTAAGAGTTAATATTGAGTTTGGAATGGCTTTGAAACAGTATATATATGTTTAAAACATTTTGGAGTCTGTGAGACAGAATGATAAAAGGCCCTGTGTTGGACAAAGTTGAGATAAGAAGTTTAACTTTATGAGTCACATAAGAGGAACCCATGAAATGAAAAAGCTGCAAGTTATTGTTTATGTAAAAATACATGGTTGCTGTGGGCGAGGTTGAATTCTATTGTCCCATAAAAAAATATAAGGGCCAAGGGCTGGTCTGACAGAGCTTGTTCGCTTTCATTGCTATGTAGTTCACCCACTAACAGTGCTTACTAGAAGAATTCAATATATAATCAATTATAAGGCAGGAGATAACTTTTTTTTCAAATACTTGCACCCACCCAGAATACAACAAACAATTAGTCATTGTGAGGAGGGGTAGCAGAATAAATAAATAGAACCTTTATCTTATATGCAATTATTATTTACTATAAAAAGGTGATGTTATTTGTTTTACTGATTGCACAACTCTATCCAGCCCCACCCCGGGTGACATATTGAGCTAGGGGTATGTAATAAAAATAAATAAACATTGAAAAGAATAGATGTTTTGTTGTTAGTGCCTCTAATCACACTGATGAGCAGATGCTTAAAAAGGGGCCATGTATATAGTGGTTTTGGATTAACAGAGTGAGAGTTCATTGTGGTCTCAAAAGTGCAGTATAACAACTGTATTTCTGAGAAACTGAGCAGGAAATAAGTTTATCGACTTATTCTACAAATGTACTATTCACCGTTTGTACTAATTTTTTCATATATATATATATATATATATATATATATATATATATATATATATATATATATATATATATATATATATATATATATATATATATATATATATATATATATATATATATATATATATATATATAGGAATTATACTTCAGTGGACAGTGAATTCCTACTGTACTACCTGCATTAGAAGATACAGTCATGTGGTGTAGCATTTAATGCAGGTAGTACATGATGCAGTAGCACACTATTATTTGGATCAGTTTGAAGCCACTGGCTGTGCTATGTGCATAAGAAGATGTAATATGGAGCTTCACAGCCTTATCTATCTTGTACACGAACACATTGTGAGAGATGGGAGCGAGAGAGGCCAACATAGCAGCCCTCTAGAAGGAAGTAAAGGAAATATGAAAATAGTAAAAATTCATAAACGTATATAAAAATAGGCCTTTTATATAGTTTAAAAATTGCTTTGGTGTGTTATCCCGCCATGGATTACCTTTCAAATTCAGTTTATTTGGTTTCCAGAAGCAGATTTTGTGGATAGTGTTTTCACAAATTTTAATTGCTTTGCAATTCTATGGTATCTGAAATGTGATGTTGTTTTAATGTTTGCCGGGTATGGCTCTGGACTCCTATTATATCATTTCAGTGGAAAAGTGCCCCTGGAAACATTTTTTTGGGAAATAAATTGTAGCTATCAACCACATAAAAAATAAATAATTTCCAATCTTTATATTATAAAAATGCTAAACATGCGAGCCCAGACCTCTTTGACAACAGCAATGCTAACCTATCAATGGTTTGCTTCATGAAAAGCATGACTCACTAATTGCATCTAGATATATTCCCAAACATGGAGGTGAAACTACATCTCACTGGAAGTCAATTCCCTTTCCATACACAATGTGATTAAATAAATAACAATTTATCAGGGAAGTGAACTAAGATGAGGTGTGACTGCTAAATGCTCAGTACTTATCTCTGTACTACTATGTCACTAAGTTACCAGGATACAAATAATGTGCCTCCTATGCTAGGATAGCTGAAAGGCACTGCTTTTATAGTGGCCTGTCCAGGCATAATAATATTCATCATTAACGATGTAATATTGAGAATAAAATATAACAAATAAAAATGTATACTGGATACTATTATTTATAGGATATTATCTTCTTTCTGCCCTACCCTTCTTTCAATAACTAGTAAAAAAAATGTGTGTGTCGGATTCATTTTAAGGGTATGTTTCCAAAGTCCCAAAGTTGTTGTGGTGTATTTAAAACAGCAGGTTATTGCCATGACAAAAACATTTCCTTGCATGAGGAGAGACGTTCCAACAAACAAAGGTTTAACATCAAGTAACAAAAAAGCCCATATGATGTGCCCATTCCATCTGCCTAGAAGTTTGAATTCATTACGCCTCAGGATAGCTTTATGTTAGGTTCCATAAAAAAGGCATATCTAAGTGATCTCGATTATGAATGCATCTGATAGGAGGAGAATTCATAGTGTATGTAAACATTTTTTTTGCATGAAAAAAAAAAATCCCCAAATAAACATTTAAACACTTACATTGAAGTCAGCAAAATTTCTTGTAATTTCTCACACCGCTACAAATTAGTGTTAATCAGGTTAGCTGAAACATTTGATTTAAACTCTGGTGTTCCTGTTTTTGCTGAAAAGCAGCCTGGGATATGTAGTGTATCACTGATATGTGCTATGTATTGCTGCTGACAAAGACAGGAAGCAGCGAGGAGATTGGCTGAGCAAGCAACAGCAACTAAATAGTGGGTTAATATTGCTCCCCTGATGATGCTGAATTGGGGGGGGGGGGGGGGGGGCCAGATGCTTGTGTAGTGTCAACATAACCATTAGAGGGATTTTTTTATATTTTATTTTTTATAAATGTTTTATGATGATATGCGCTGCATACTAATAGTCTGCTTTTTGCCTAAGGATTGCAGAAATATATGAATCCATGAAACTTGGATATGCCTTTAACAGTATTTGACCCTACCACTTACACTGGAAGGCTGTTCCACTCCTCTGCTACTCTTACACTTATCAATACTGTAATTGAAGAACTGCCCAGAGTGCAATACTGCAAGAGACTAAACAAAGTATTTTTATGGACTGAAGCGAACAAATTATTTCTTCTGCTTAGTCAAAACAATATTCAAAAAACAAAAGAGCCACAGATATTCAATACTTGTTTCTGTAATAATGCTTAAAATGGTAATGGAAAAGTATGATATATCCATTTATGGAGACCACTACAGAAAGAACTGGCATCACTATATAAACTGATCTTTCCTTCCATTGTATTGCTGCAATTTCACATTTGGAACCAAGATATTATGCAGTTATGAAAATAATATAAAGCAGAATATATTACATACTAGTGAACTGCCCGTCAAAAAATGACGGCAATGAAATTGTAAGGTAGCTAATGCTGTTTGGTGTATAATAATGAAATATATAATACATTAATAAATGAATATACTTTACCTATTTTGAAGCATTGTGTTGAGCTGTCAATCTGTTTTGATGTTGCTGCAGCATTAGTAGTGTGGAGCTGCTGTGTAAGCGTGATGAATGTGTGCAGTGTAATAGTGTGCGTGCGTGAGACCAAACCGTTAGCATAGTTGGGTACTTCCGCATTGTCATAAAATGGCGGGTAATGTGTGGTATGCGTCTTAGCGGAATATCCGTAGGTCCGCTTTTGTGGTGTTTTGCGTGTTTAGAGTACATATCCTCGTTTTTTCTTTTGTTCGGCGGCCATTTCTTCTCTCAGAGAATTTTTTAGTGTCTAAACTCTTATTTTGAGTTAAATGAAGGTGTAAGTTGCTTTTTTGAGGTCCTGGATGCTCCCTCTTGCTGTAGGTAAGCTTTTTATGTATGTGGTGTGTGTATTTATTGTGTTTTTAATTTTTTCATGTTCGCGAGTTGGACGATTTTTGGGAGTTCGTAATGAGTGGTAACGGGTCTCGTATGTTGTTTGCGTTGCGACGTAAAGTTTGCGAGGGTCGCAGTTGCTGGCAAGGAGTGCCTTCGGCGCTCCATGCCAGCAACCGAGGCCCTCGCCTGCGGCCCTCGTGAAGCGTTAGCAACAACTCGTATGCTCACAACGATATGTGATACTTAGTCGCATTTTGTGCAGTATGTATGAGAAGCGTATATACACACGCACACACACACACACACACACACACACACACACACACACACATACATACACACTTTTTTCTATTTTTTCTCCTTTAACTTTACGGGTGCGGCTTATATCCAGACCAAGACGGTATATAAGAATGTTTTACTCTGCATTTAAAGGTTTCAATCATTACTTTTACGGAGTAAAAAACAGGCATTTAAATTATACAAACAAGAGGGGACAGAGACTGCCTTACAGGAATACAAGGAAACCAACAAGGCTTGCAAAAGCGCGATTAGACTGGCTAAAATAGAAAATGAAAAATGAATTGCAAAAAAGAGTAAGACTAACCCTAAAATATTTTTTAAGTATATTAATGGGAAGAAGGAGAGGAAGGAAGCTATAGGAACATTACAATGTGACACAGGCTGTCTGATAATTAGTGACCAGGAAATGGCAGATGAGCTAAATAGGTTCTTTTCTTCGGTATACACAAGGGAGGTACCAGTGGTTGAGACACGGCAACATAATGGGGCTACACTACCTTTGCCAAATAATTGGTTAACACAGGAAGTAATCCAAAAGAGGTTGAAAAACATAAATGTTAATAAAGCCCCGGGTCCTGATGGAATACATCCAAGGGTACTAAGGGAACTGGGTTCTGTAATAGCCAAACCATTATATTTAATTTTTCAAGATTCACTCAACACAGGGTCTCTACCAGATGACTGGAGAAAAGCTGATGTGATACCTATATTTAAAAAGGGAGCAAGAGCAAATCCAGGGAATTATAGACCAGTGAGCCTCACTTCTGTAGTGGGGAAGCTTTTAGGAGGGTTAATAAGGGATAATATACAAGAATATGTCTATTTGAACAGGATTATAAGTAGGAGTCAACATGGATTCATGAGGGATAGGTCATGTCAAACAAATCTAATTAGTTTCTATGAGGAGGTTAGTAGGAACCTGGATCAAGGCAACTCAGTGGATGTAGTCTTATTGGATTTTGCAAAGGCTTTTGATACACTGCCACATGGGAGACTATTGGGCAAACTAAGGGATACAGGAATTGCAGTAAATATCTGCTCATGGATTGAGAGCTGGCTAAAAGACAGGAAGCAAAGGGTTGTTGTAAATGGAACATACTCCGATTGGACTAATGTGGTAAGTGGGGTTCCTTAGGGTTCAGTATTAGGTCCTCTCCTTTTTAACATATTTATTAATGACTTAGAGGTAGGATTGGAGTGTGGGGTCTCCATTTTTGCTGATGACACGAAGTTCTGCAAGGTAATTAAATCAGATAGTGATGTGCTTTCCCTCTAAAGGGATTTACATAAAATTGAGGAATGGGCATCTAAATGGCAGATGAGATTTAATACAAATAAATGTAAAGTTATGCATCTGGGAAGGAAAAATAGCCATGCAATTTATATTCTTAATGGAGCAAATCTAGGTGTATCAGATATTGAAAGGGATTTGGGAGTGCTTGTGGGCAACCAGCTAGGTAACAGGGCTCAAAGCCAAGCAGCAGCTGCAAAGGCAAATAAAATATTAGCATGTATTAAGAAGGGTATAGAAGACAGGGAAGCAAATATAATTCTGCCACTATACAAATCTCTAGTATGCCCTCATTTGGAATATGGAGTACAATTTTGGGCACCACTTCATAAAAAGGACATTTTAGAGCTGGAAAAAGGTACAGAGAAGGGCAACAAAACTAATAAAGGGGAATGGAGGGGCTAAGTTATGAAGAAAGACTATCCAAATGAAACTTATTTTCTCTAGAAAAAAGGCGTCTAAGAGGAGATATGATTACCCTATATAAATACATCCAGGGTCAGTATAAAGATTTGTCGGGGGAGCTTTTAGTGCCAAGAGGTTTCAACTGACAAGAGGACATCCCTTGAGGTTAGAAGTAAAAAGATTCCACCTTAAAGAAAGAAAAGGGTTCTTCACAGTAAGGATGGTTAATCTGTGGAATTCTCTACCAGAGGAGGTGGTGACAGCGGATTCGATAGATAACTTTAAAAGGGGATAGGATTTATTTCTAATTAAAAAGGGAATTCAGGGTTATCATGGATAATTGGAATAATTATTTTAAGAACAGTGATTGGGTTGCTTTAAAACTTACAGTTTGCTTCTATGTGAGCAAAACATGTCATGTCAAAGTTCCCCAATCATGTTTGCAGGGTTGTTAGAGGTGACATCATCCTATTGAGAGCATGCATCCAGCCAAATAGCTTGTCTGTGATCCCACACAAACTACCATGATCTTACATGCCGATTGAAGACAGTGGGAAGAACATTCTTTTATTAACAGAAATCTTCCACTTTGCTTCTAAATAATGTGAATCATAAAAAATGCTACAAGCTGTGCTAGGACATTTATTCAGTGCATAGCAGTGTACAGTATTGATGAAAAGGCCGCAGTCTGCAGCAAAATAATATACATTTTTAGGTATTACATACATGTTTACCAACAACCACCCTTGTAAACATCACAGCGTTACAGTTTGTTACATTATTAGCACCATATAGTAAAGTCCCTAGCCTAATTTAAACATAACTCTTTATATAAAGTGTGTGTGTGTTTTTTTTATAACTATACTAGCGACTTGCCTGTCAAAAATGACGGGGCAATAAAATTGTAAGGCAGGTAATGCGGTTTGCCACAGGCATTAATTTTTTTTGGTGGTGTGGGATCCTTCGGCGCTCATTGCGAGGCTCTTGGTTGTTGTATTTTGTTTTATCAGAGGCGCTTTTGTGTTTATTGCAATAGTGTTTGTTTTTTGTGTGTGTATATGTATTGTTATATGCCAATTAAATAATTAATAAATTAATATACTTTACCTATTTGTAAGTATTATATACAGGAAGCATTGTGCTAAAGAGCTGACAATCGGTTTTGATGTTCCTGCAGCATATAATGTAGATTTGCAGTGTTGTGGAGCTGAGGCGTGTCAGCAAGGTGTGCAGTGTGTAGTGTAAATAGGCTGCGTGCGAGAGGGGAAGCCATTAGTGTAGCTGTGTACTTTCGCATTTTGTAAGTTAGTGTTGTGAAATGGCAGCGAATGTCAATGTGGTACGCGGGTGTGGATGATTTACCGTCCTTGCTAAAAGTGCATCTTGTACGGCTTTTTGGAAAAGCTGTTTGTGCTTGGTGGCGTTTTGCGGCTTTACGGTTGTGTAGCCTCGTTTTCGTCGGCAGCCATTTTTGCTCGCGCTTAGGGGATTTTCGTGTGTCTAAACTCGGTAATTTGGATTTAAATTGAGGTGTAACTTCACTTGCAGAGGTCCTGGGTGCCCCCCCACCCCTTGCTGTGGGTAAGCTTTTTATGTCATTTTTCTGTGTATTTAATGTTTTTAGCTGTTTGGCAATTAAGGTCGTATTTTTGCGAGTTCGTAATGTTTTTTTTGTAATTTTTTTTTTCTAAGTCCAGTGGCTTGTATTTTTTGTGTGTAAATCCGTATGTAGTCATTGCGTGTTTTTTTTTTCTTTTCTTTCAAGTCCCGCTTCTTTGTGTGTTTGTAAGGGCTTGTGAGGCGCCGTAGAGCCACCTCCTCTGTAAATGCGGCCCCTTGCTTTGCGAGGGTCTACATTTGCGGCCTGCAATGAGCCTTCGGCGAACTGCAGCCAACATTGGAGCCTCCACCTCCTGCAAATGCGGCCCCTCCCTTTCGCAACCTTTTACGAGGGACGCAGTTCTTGCGAGCGAAGCGAGCTCACAAAGCTTGATGACGATTTGTAGTTTGACAACTATTATATGTGATACTGTATGTATGTATAAAAAATTGTGCTAAATGGTAAAAGCCACCTTGGACCGATGAGTAATTTGTGAATACACTAATTTAACAACATGGGCATGCTCTTCCTGCCTTTTAATGCTCACTGTGAGCTAAACACTTGAAAAAAAAAAAAAGTTACTAGCAAGTGAGGGTCTTTTTGATTATTTCACATAATTTCATAAGAGTCATTAAATTGTTAACCAGAAGTTAAATGTTTATTTGGGTGGGCTTTTCATTTCTACATGGACTGGGACTATTATTGGTCCTTAAGGACAAAGGACTGTTCTAACACACTGTATTAACAGTGTCAGTAATGAAACATACATTTGCATTTCTGAATTTCAAAAATACCAATGACTCAGTATGTGCTGGCAATGTCAGTAATCTTGGTCTGAGATCACAGACAGTAACAGACAGTGACGACATGGCTGTATGGATGTACTGGCTAGCCTGTGTATAGAAACATCCCGCCTGTGCTTTGTGATCACCCAGTAGTAGACCACCAAGATAATACCAAACACTAGTTAGCAGTCTATTAGCCATGAGTACTGGTTCACTGGTGGTCCATTGGTTAGAATTTGGTGTTTTCACCCCTGCGACCTAGTTTTGATTCAGGTCAGTGAACCAAGTGGTCCCACCACCCTGAAGCCAAGCGGGGTTGGGTCTGGTCAGTACTTGAATGAAAGACCACCTAGGAATGCCAGGAGCTGTATGCTTTAGTCCACTGGAGAAGGAACTGGCAACCCACTCCAGTATCTCTGCCATGAATACCAAGTGGATCAGCATGGTGTGTTACAGTCCATGAGGTCACGGAGAGTCGGACACGACTGCACAACTGCCGAGAGCAGAGTCTGCTTCCTCAGCTTGGGATTAAAGAATAATAAAAAAAGTCATGACAACCCCAGAAGAGAAGCAAGTTAAAATTAAAGAAAAGAAAAAGAAAGCAAGTGGGATGAATGAACAAATGGAAATGAATGAGGAAGAGGGTGTAAATTGAACATGAGGAAAGGAAGAGCAGATGAAGCAGCTCTCCTACCACTCTAGGATTCACACTGAATTGTTCAAGGACTACACTTTATAAATGGACATTACATTTTATATGCAATTATGCTACAGTGGAATCTACCATTTTGGTTTCTGCTGGTTTTCTTTCTGACTTGGAATGCAGAGCAAGCCAACAGATATATTGGAAACATGGCAGCTAAACATGCCAGGGAAAGTCCATTAGCATAAAAAAGACCAGCAGCAGCAGCTCAATAAAGGAAGTGGAACCCAACAGAAAAGATCATTGGATAGAAGAGTGACATATTTAAATGGCTGTGTTTATTTTTATAGTTTTGCCTTTCTACCACAAGTTCAAAAGACCATATAGAAAATGATGATACTGTAGTTGTGGTTTAAATAAATATTAATGGTCCACTTTCAAACGTAACTCATGAAAGTTAAGTATAAACAACTTTTCAAATTTATTGGGAAGACAAAAAAAGAAAAAAAAGTTAATGCTTTGTAAGAAAAAAAACAAAAAACATTTCCCTGTTCTCAGATTTTTGCTGGTTAGTATTGGCGGCAGAGTGCACTACCACTTACTTGTACCTGCATAGTGGAAATACATTATGCTTTACCATAACAGGTGGAAGAAACTCTGGCGATTTTCAATTAAAGTCAATATCCCTTTAACTTCAGGCCCATATGCAACTTTGATACACAATGGCACCCACGTGACTGTTCTAGCAGCTCTCAGATTTAAGAGATCACAGTCCGTGCCAGAGAGCACTTAAAATATTTTACAAAGCACAGACATATTCTAAATTCTAGATAGTGTGTAGCACGACAGTACAGCCCGTTCGGATCATATTAATCTATTACTATAACATATGCAGCTTACAGCAAATTTCTATGAAATTATAAACTGGAAAATTTAAATTAAATACAAATTTTATATATATATTTATTTATGTTTGATGAATTCACTATGCAATGCTATACTTTCTTATTGTGCTTAGGTCAAAATAGAGATTGAAGGTTACAAATATGATATAACTGATATGGAAAGTTTCCGTTTTTTTATATTAAAATAAACTACTTAAGTGTTTATTTGCATATCTAAACATCATTTTGTTGAGAAACAGTCTGCAAGTTGCTAGTCCATCTAGTACCAATAGAAACACTGTTTACATGAGCTAGGAGGGGGCAGACCTTTGCAGGATCTATTTGGAAGCTTTCAGAGAGTAGAAAACAGAACTTTTAAGCACTACAGAACATTAAAACTACAGGTAACGTGATTGGTTGAATGTTGTGGTGTTCAATCTAAAGCCACATGTACATGAAAACACTGAGCCTCCTCCTTGTCAGCCGGGTTAGACCCTGGGGTATAGACATACTCCGTCTTTTCATGCACATACAAGGTTAAAAAAAATAAGGATAAAAAATAAGGATAAAAAATAAGGATAAAAAATAAGGATAAAAAATAAGGATAAAAAATAAGGATAAAAAATAAGGCCTCTTTATTTATTATCTTTTATATGCAATTATGATGCTGTGGAATCCACCATTTGAGCTTCAGTAGATTGACTTCCTGAGGTGGGAGGAGACTTTGAATACACTGTCTGCACAATGTGGCAGTTACATCTACCAGTGCTCACAGCGGGACAAAAGGGAAGCTTGATGGTTTACAAATACACACCAACCTGAAAAAGTAAAACAAAGTAACAGTCTGCAGCAGGAAAGAAAGCAAAAAGAGAGCCAGTAAAGAATGGTGGCATATAAAGTTTGCAAAGTATAAAGTGTGAGTATTTTTTTTCCCTTTCATTTGCCCATTATATTTAATTATTTAAAAAAATTAATCTTGGCTGTGCCATGCGAGCATGTGCAGATAGTGAGGCCGGGTCCTGTGAAGAACCTTTCTGGGCTTCTGTGATGCAGATCACAGCTGCTCTTTAACAAAAGCATCACTAAACCATGGACTATAGTCCCTCAATAAATCTGAGGCACATAGGGGCAGAGTAATGAGGTCACCACATACTTTAGTTCAATTCTGTTTTGTCCAAATGGTTTGAACAAAGTGCGAGATGTGACTGGAATTCTGGAAGAGATATTGTTTGGCGCTGCCATTTATTCATGGTCTTCATTATTCCTGTATTATTTTAGTGTCCACACATTCCACCATTACAGAAGTCTTTGTAAATATACTGTTTCCAGTAATAGAAACTATTCAAAAGGATTTAAAAAAATAGAAACAATTCAAAAGGAGGACAACTAATATTTTGCATGGTCTAAAACTATGGTTCTCAATCTGTATGGAGCTAGGGATCAGCTGTCAGCCAACCAAAATGTCCAGGGAGCGCCATTGAAATCCATGCCATTATAAACAGATTAGTTCTATAATAACCTACCGTATATACTATTGCCAGTGACATGTTTGTGACATCATTGTTTTTTTCTACATGCCATTGATGCTTGGTCTTCATCCCACCCACAATCATGTCACAAGAACTGGCACCAGTCGCAGGATCGACATTGTACTTATAAGGAAGGCTTAATGACCTGATTCTGTATAGTTTAGAGCAGGGGTGGGCAAGTCCGGTCCCGTATATGAGGATATCCTTTCTATGCACAGTTGAATATATCAGGATGACTGAAGAAGCGATTGACTTATCTGTACACAGCAGGGATATACTCAAATCCTGGCTTGTCCAGGACCGTACTTGCCCACACCTGATGTAGAGAAGGACAAAGGATTTATTAAAAAAGTATATGCAAGTCTCCCTGTTTATAATATTAAAATAAACTGCCCAAGTGGTTGTTTGCACCAGTTAAACCATATTTTATTAATAAGGGATCTATCCCTGTTCACCTATGCAGGTCTTCAGCAGCACTGAGAGCTGCAGTTACAAGAGCCATCCGGCAGATGGCACTGTCAATTTCCGGGCGCCGTCGTGTTTGATGTAAGGCAAAGAACTATTCTCCCTTCCGCCGTGGCACAACTCGACGGTGCCGAGTTGACATCGCTATGTTTGGCGGGGGCACTCAGCGACAGGATTGCAGCGGTCAGATTTTGCAAAGGTAAAGAGTGAAAGGACCATAAGTGCTTAAAAGCTCTGTTTTCACTTACTCAAACCTTCCAAACAGTCCCTGCAAAGGTCTGCCTGCAACAGGTCATGCATACAATGTTTCTATTGGCAAGAGACACACTAGCCACTAGGTATTCTTAAAAGCATTATTTGAAATGCTTCTGAGAGACAATCTGTAAGTGGCCGAGAAGAAAGAGGGGGGGGGGGGCGTCGAGAAGAAAGAGGGGGGGGGGGGGCGTCGAGAAGAAAGAGGGGGGGGGGGGCGTCGAGAAGAAAGAGGGGGGGGGGCGTCGAGAAGAAAGAGGGGGGGGGGGCGTCGAGAAGAAAGAGGGGGGGGGGGGCGTCGAGAAGAAAGAGGGGGGGGGGGGGGCGTCGAGAAGAAAGAGGGGGGGGGGGGGCGTCGAGAAGAAAGAGGGGGGGGGGGCGTCGAGAAGAAAGAGGGGGGGGGGGCGTCGAGAAGAAAGAGGGGGGGGGGGGCGTCGAGAAGAAAGAGGGGGGGGGGGCGTCGAGAAGAAAGAGGGGGGGGGGGCGTCGAGAAGAAAGAGGGGGGGGGGCGTCGAGAAGAAAGAGGGGGGGGGGGCGTCGAGAAGAAAGAGGGGGGGGGGGCGTCGAGAAGAAAGAGGGGGGGGGGCGTCGAGAAGAAAGAGGGGGGGGGGCGTCGAGAAGAAAGAGGGGGGGGGCGTCGAGAAGAAAGAGGGGGGGGGCGTCGAGAAGAAAGAGGGGGGGGGGCGTCGAGAAGAAAGAGGGGGGGGGCGTCGAGAAGAAAGAGGGGGGGGGCGTCGAGAAGAAAGGGGGGGGGCGTCGAGAAGAAAGGGGGGGGGCATCGAGAAGAAAGAGGGGGGGGGCATCGAGAAGAAAGAGGGGGGGGGGCATCGAGAAGAAAGAGGGGGGGGCATCGAGAAGAAAGAGGGGGGGGGCGTCGAGAAGAAAGAGGGGGGGGCATCGAGAAGAAAGAGGGGGGGGGCGTCGAGAAGAAAGAGGGGGGGGGCGTCGAGAAGAAAGAGGGGGGGGCGTCGAGAAGAAAGAGGGGGGGGGCGTCGAGAAGAAAGAGGGGGGGGCGTCGAGAAGAAAGAGGGGGGGGCGTCGAGAAGAAAGAGGGGGGGGCGTCGAGAAGAAAGAGGGGGGGGCGTCGAGAAGAAAGAGGGGGGGGGCGTCGAGAAGAAAGAGGGGGGGCGTCGAGAAGAAAGAGGGGGGGCGTCGAGAAGAAAGAGGGGGGGGCGTCGAGAAGAAAGAGGGGGGGGGCGTCGAGAAGAAAGAGGGGGGGGGCGTCGAGAAGAAAGAGGGGGGGGCGTCGAGAAGAAAGAGGGGGGGGCGTCGAGAAGAAAGAGGGGGGGGCGTCGAGAAGAAAGAGGGGGGGGCGTCGAGAAGAAAGAGGGGGGGGCGTCGAGAAGAAAGAGGGGGGGCGTCGAGAAGAAAGAGGGGGGGGCGTCGAGAAGAAAGAGGGGGGGGCGTCGAGAAGAAAGAGGGGGGGGCGTCGAGAAGAAAGAGGGGGGGGCGTCGAGAAGAAAGAGGGGGGGGGGCGTCGAGAAGAAAGAGGGGGGGGCGTCGAGAAGAAAGAGGGGGGGGGCGTCGAGAAGAAAGAGGGGGGGGCGTCGAGAAGAAAGAGGGGGGGGCGTCGAGAAGAAAGAGGGGGGGGGCGTCGAGAAGAAAGAGGGGGGGGGCGTCGAGAAGAAAGAGGGGGGGGCGTCGAGAAGAAAGAGGGGGGGGCGTCGAGAAGAAAGAGGGGGGGGCGTCGAGAAGAAAGAGGGGGGGCGTCGAGAAGAAAGAGGGGGGGCGTCGAGAAGAAAGAGGGGGGGGGGCGTCGAGAAGAAAGAGGGGGGGGGGGCGTCGAGAAGAAAGAGGGGGGGGCGTCGAGAAGAAAGATGTAGTCAAATGG